>WNGS01034279.1:0-19826 GCA_020271785.1 Procambarus virginalis | reverse complement strand
CACAGGGTGCCCGTCCTCACAGGGTGACCGTCCTCGCAGGGTGACCGTCCTCACAGGGTGACCGTCCTCACAGGGTGCCCGTCTTTGCAGGGTGCCCGTCCTCACAGGGTGCCCGTCCTCGCAGGGTGCCCGTCTTTGCAGGGTGCCCGTCCTCACAGGGTGCCCGTCCTCGCAGGGTGCCCGTCTTCGCAGGGTGCCCATCCTCACAGGGTGCCCGTCCTCGCAGGGTGCCCGTCCTCGCAGGGTGACCGTCCTCACAGGGTGCCCGTCCTCGCAGGGTGACCGTCCTCACAGGGTGCCCGTCCTCGCAGGGTGCCCGTCCTCACAGGGTGACCGTCCTCACAGGGTGACCGTCCTCACAGGGTGCCCGTCCTCACAGGGTGACCGTCCTCACAGGGTGCCCGTCCTCGCAGGGTGACCGTCCTCACAGGGTGACCGTCCTCGCAGGGTGACCGTCCTCACAGGGTGCCCGTCCTCACAGGGTGACCGTCCTCACAGGGTGACCGTCCTCACAGGGTGACCGTCCTCACAGGGTGACCGTCCTCACAGGGTGCCCGTCCTCGCAGGGTGACCGTCCTCACAGGGTGACCGTCCTCGCAGGGTGACCGTCCTCACAGGGTGCCCGTCCTCGCAGGGTGCCCGTCCTCACAGGGTGACCGTCCTCACAGGGTGACCGTCCTCGCAGGGTGCCCGTCTTCGCAGGGTGCCCGTCCTCGCAGGGTGCCCGTCTTCGCAGGGTGCCCGTCCTCACAGGGTGCCCGTCCTCGCAGGGTGCCCGTCTTCGCAGGGTGCCCGTCCTCACAGGTGCCCGTCCTCGCAGGGTGCCCGTCTTCGCAGGGTGCCCATCCTCACAGGGTGCCCGTCCTCGCAGGTGACCGTCCTCGCAGGGTGCCCGTCCTCGCAGGGTGCCCGTCCTCGCAGGGTGGACCGTCCTCGCAGGGTGCCCGTCCTCACAGGGTGCCGTCCTCGCAGGGTGCCCGTCCTCACAGGGTGCCCGTCCTCGCAGGGTGCCCGTCCTCACAGGGTGACCATCCTCGCAGGGTGCCCGTCCTCGCAGGGTGCCCGTCCTCACAGGGTGCCCGTCTTCGCAGGGTGACCGTCCTCGCAGGGTGCCCGTCCTCGCAGGGTGCCCGTCCTCGCAGGGTGACCGTCCTCGCAGGGTGCCCGTCCTCGCAGGGTGCCCGTCCTCACAGGGTGCCCGTCCTCACAGAAGACCCCATTACCATGAGAACCGCCCCCTCCCTCCCTCCCTCCTCAGTCTTTCAACCATCTGAAAGCATGTTATGGGGCCAGTATAGTCTACATATGAAGTGTCAAGTGAACCTTTGGCCTAAACAGAGATTTGTTCAAAAAGTTATAACTTTATTGTATTATGTATCGTGGTTTAAATTATAAAAAATTATATGCAAAAATCGTCTTCTTTGATGAATTTGGTTTTCTGCAAACAGAATTTTGGGTACACTGAAATTTTTTTCGAATTTCATATTTGACTTTATTGTCAGTAATACACTGTATTAATGTAAGCAATTGTAATGAAATTTACCCTAACAAAACCTTAACCTAAAGTAACATTAACCTAACCTAACCTAACCATGGATAGAGGTAGATAATAGCACTAATTATGTTGTGGTTCTCAGTCCATCCCCGTGAGTGTGTGTCCTCCCTGAAGACACACACACACACACACACACACACACACACACACACACACACACACACACACACACCACACACACACACACACACACACACACACAAACACACACAAACACACACACACAACACACACACACACACACACACACCACACACACACACACACACACACCACACACACACACACACACACACACACACACAACACACACACACACACACAAACACACCACACCACACACCACACACACACACACACACACCACACACACACACACCACACACACACACACACACACACCACACACACACACACACACCCCACACACACAAACACACAAACACACACACACATACAAAAAGGGCGACAGACAAGAGGCACTGAACTACAGGCCAGTGTCCTTAACTTGTATACCATGCAAGGTGATGGAGAAGATTGTGAGAAAAACTTAGTAACACATCAGGAGAGAAGAGACTTCGTGACAACCCATCAACATGGGTTCAGGAGGGTAAATCTTGCCTTACAGGCTTGATAGAATTCTACGATCAGGTGACAAGAATTAAGCAAGAAAGAGAAGGGTGGGCGGACTGCATTTTTTTGGACTGTCGGAAAGCCTTTGACACAGTACCCCATAAAAGTTGATGCATAAGCTGGAGAAACAGGCAGGAGTAACAGGTAGGGCGCTCCAGTGGATAAGGGAGTACCTAAGCAATAGGAAGCAGAGAGTTACAGTGAGGGGTGAGACCTCAGACTGGCGTGAAGTCACCAGTGGAGTCCCACAGGGCTCTGTACTTGGACCTATCCTGTTTCTGATATACGTAAATGATCTCCCAGAGGGTATAGACTCATTCCTCTCAATGTTTGCTGACGACGCCAAAATTATGAGAAGGATTAAGACAGAGGAGGACAGCTTGAGACTTCAAGAAGACCTGGACAAGCTGCAGGAATGGTCGAACAAATGGCTGTTAGAGTTTAACCCAAGCAAATGTAATGTAATGAAGATAGGGGTAGGAAGCAGGAGACCAGATACAAGGTATCATTTGGGAGATGAAATACTTCAAGAGTCAGAGAGAGAGAAAGACCTGGGGGTTGATATCACGCCAGACCTGTCCCCTGAAGCTCATATCAAGAGGATAACATCAGCAGCATATGCCAGGTTGGCTAACATAAGAACGGCCTTTAGAAACTTGTGTAAGGAATCTTTCAGAACATTATATACCACATATGTCAGACCAATCCTGGAGTATGCGGCTCCAGCATGGAGTCCCTATCTAGTCAAGCATAAGACTAAACTGGAAAAGGTTCAAAGGTTTGCCACCAGACTAGTACCCGAGCTGAGAGGTATGAGCTACGAGGAGCGACTGCAGGAATTAAACCTCACTTCGTTGGAAGACAGAAGAGTTAGGGGGGACATGATCACCACAGTCAAGATTCTCAGGGGAATCGACAGGGTTGATAAAGACAGGCTGTTTAACACAAGGTGCACACGCACTAGGGGACACAGGTGGAAACTGAGTGCCCAAATGAGCCACAGAGATATTAGAAAGAACTTTTTTAGTGTCAGAGTGGTTGACAAATGGAATGCATTAGGAAGCGATGTGGTGGAGGCTGACTCCATACACAGTTTCAAGTGTAGATATGATAGAGCCCAATAGGCTCAGGAAACTGTACACCTGTTGATTGACGGTTGAGAGGCGGGACCAAAGAGCCAGAGCTCAACCCCCGCAAGCACAACTAGGTGAGTGCAACTAGGTGAGTACACACACACACAAACACACACACACACACAAACACACACACACACACACACACACAACACACACACACACACACACACACACACACACACACACACCACACACACACACACACACACACACACACACACACACACACGCCAAAAAGCCTTTGATACAGTACCGCACATGAGACTGCTATTCAAACTCGAGAGGCAGGCGGGGGTAGGGGGAAAGGTCCTAGCATGGATAAGGAACTACCTAACAGGAAGGAGCCAAAGAGTTACGGTAAGGGGCGAGAAGTCGGACTGGCGAACAGTAACAAGTGGAGTACCACAAGGATCGGTGCTGGGACCAATTCTATTTCTTGTATATGTTAACGACATGTTTACGGGTGTAGAGTCCTACATGTCGATGTTTGCGGATGACGCAAAGTTGATGAGAAGAGTTGTGACAGATGAGGATTGCAGGATCCTCCAAGAGGACCTGAACAGGTTGCAGAGATGGTCAGAGAAATGGCTACTGGAATTCAACACGAGCAAATGTAAAGTTATGGAAATGGGACTAGGAGATAGGAGACCAAAGGGACAGTACACAATGAAGGGGAACAGCCTACCTGTGACGACGCGCGAAAGAGACCTGGGTGTGGACGTAACACCTAATCTATCTCCTGAGGCACATATAAATAGGATAACGACAGCAGCGTACTCTACACTGGCAAAAGTTAGAACATCATTCAGAAACCTAAGTAAGGAGGCATTTAGGGCTCTTTACACTGCCTACGTGAGGCCAGTCTTAGAGTATGCCGCCTCATCATGGAGTCCCCATCTAAAGAAGCACATAATGAAACTGGAAAAGGTTCAGAGGTTTGCAACGAGACTCGTCCCAGAGCTACGAGGGATGGGGTATGAGGAGCGCCTGGGGGAACTATGCCTTACGACACTAGAAAGAAGAAGGGAGAGGGGGGACATGATAGGAACGTATAAAATACTCAGAGGGATTGACAGAGTGGACATAGACGAAATGTTCACACGGAATAGTAACAGAACGAGGGGACATGGATGGAAGTTAGAAACTCAGATGAGTCACAGAGATGTTAGGAAGTTTTCTTTTAGCGTGAGAGTAGTGGGAAAATGGAATGCACTTAAGGAACAGGTTGTGGAAGCCAATACTATTCATAATTTTAAAACCAGGTATGATAGGGAAATGGGATAGGAGTCATTGCTGTAAACAACTGATGCTCGAAAGGCGGGATCCAAGAGTCAATGCTCGATCCTGCAGACACATATAGGTGAGTACACATAGGTGAGTACACACACACACACACACACACACACACAACACACACACACACACACAAACACACACACACACACACACACACACACACACACACACACAACACACACACACACACACAACACACACACACACAACACACACACACAACACACACACACACACACACAACACACACACACACACACACACACACACACACACACACACACACACACACACACACACACACACACACAACACACACACACACACACAAACACACACTCCCAACCTTCCAGGTGGTCGTTTGAGGGGTAGCAGGCGACCCCCCCCCCCCCGTGTGGTCGTCGCGCTCCGTGAAAACACTGAAATAAACCGGACTTTTTAGTATTCCAACCAAGGATTACGGCCCACGGTGATCACCAAGGGCATAGTGACCCGTAGGAAAGTTGAATACAGAAATTAACAATGGAACTTTGAGTTAAATACAGAATAAACGTGGGACCACGTGGTGAGCCAGTGCCACCAGGCTCGTGTGTACAGGCATAAGTGATATATATCAAATATAGCGAGCAGTGATACGGTGAACAGTGAAATGGATGGTGTAACACAACATATAAATTAGTGGATAGTGTTAGAGAATTGTACATAGAAAAAGTATAAATGTAAAGTTGTGGAGGAGGCATCACACCACAGCCACGAGGCCTACACAGTGTAGGGGACGTCCCTCAGTGACAGTATACTCCCTCAGTGATAATATACCAGCAACATATATTGAAACACGGGAAAGTGGATCTAGGATATAGTAACAGAGTAAGTGAATAACATTGCAAGCCGGATGAAAGCAGAAATTCCCTTAGGGTATTACAGGCAAACAATCAGTGCATAAATCAAGTAACTGGCAACCGGTGGCATCCTGCCCCCGACCTGGGACAAACAACGGTCAACTATACGGTCCCAAGAGGACCATATTTTCTCCACAAGGCAATAAGTACCCCCCCCCCCACATAAACGTGAACAAATAAACATATCTAATATTATAAATATACTGTATACATATTATATATACATACATATAATATTATAAATATATGCATATAATATTAAAACACCACAACCCCAACATGGAGGTGTGTGGAGGCTGCCATAAGTCACTTCGGAAGACTGTTGTAGGCATTGTATGTAACATTTGTAACATAAGATTTCACCTGAGTTGTACAGGATTACCTACACAATATGCAAACAGACAAGGTACCTACTGGATCTGTCACAATGATAGACTGATGTGGGAAAACATCACCAAACTAATGAATAACATTCCTGAAGTACACAGGCTACAATTCACACAAAAACTACCAGAAATATATGCAGAGTATATAAAGACAGCAACGAACTCTGAGCACAACCCAGGGACTGAGAATTTAGAGAGCCAAAGTGGCAATGTAGAAGGACATAGTGTCGAGGTACACAAAAATGAAGGCAGAATTGTAGAGCAAACTGGTGATATGAATAAGGAGGGAAAAAATGAGACGAATGAGAACACAAATGAGAAAGACGAAAGCAACAAGGAGAAAGATAAGGGCAATACCGAGAATGAATGCAGAAATGAGAAAGTTGGAACAAAAAACGCAGAGGTAGCCAAGTCGTGCACGGGTACAAACAAGAATAATACAATCACAGATGAAAATATTTGCAGGTATTATGCAAAAGGACAGTGCATATATGGGCCCAGAGGCACGGAATGCTCATTCATGCACCCACGGAAATGCCGGAAACTGGTTAGGGAAAGGCAGATGTCGTTTTGATACAGAATGTAGATATTTTCACCCTAAGCTATGCAAACTCTCAGTTAATGAGAGGAAATGCTACGATCTTCATTGCCCTGATTTCCACGTCAGAGGTACACAGCGCTATATAAGAGAGGAAGTCCAATATAATAGCCCTGAAATTTTTTTAGAGGCAGGCAGAAACAGAGGGAGAAACAGACAGGCAGAAACGTGGCAGGAGTACGGATGGAGAGGGGGAATACCCAAGACTGGACTACGGTTCGTCATCAAGCCCACACATACTACACCCCCCAACTACACAGAGACTACCACACTCCCCAGTATCACTTCCAAAACTGGACAAACCATTGCCACAACAACACACCCTGGGTCAGGGTAGAGAGGAGGGAGAACTACCAAAACCTTCCAGAAGTGACACACAATATGGACAATCATTCATATTTGCAAACATTCAAGGTTTAAGCCAAAGTCAAGAAATAAAGTTAAGTTCATAAATGGCCTCCTATTAGAGTCAAACTCAATATTTGGGGCATTCACGGAAACTCATACAAAAGATTACATGGATGGTGAAATCTGGATTCCAAATTATAATTTATATAGATGTGATAGAAAAACTAGGTCAAATGGAGGAGTAGGTCTGTATATTAAAGAGGACCTGGTATGCACAGAACTACTAAACTCAACTAATGAGGTGGTAGAGGTACTTGGAATTAAGGTAGAGAAACTAAACCTAATTATTATTCTAATATATAAACCGCCAGATACAACGGTTGAGGAATTCACAGAGCAGATGCACAAAATAGAGAACATACTTGATAACCTAGCAAACCCAGCTCCAGATATTATCTTCCTTGGAGATTTCAATTTACCGAGTCTAAGATGGAGAATGGCAAACACAAATATCATAGCAGGGAATGACCCGGGAAATAACCACCACAGGTCAGAGAACTTTTGAGATTCTGTGACAAATTCTCGCTCAATCAACAGATTACAGAACCAACTAGGAACGAAAACACACTAGACTTGTTATTCACAAACAATGATGAACTAATCAGAGACATCACAATCTCAGATACTTCATACTCAGACCATAAGCTCATTGAAGTGCGAACTAGCATAAATAACGGTAGTAGGTCTAAGAGACCCAACAAGCGAGAAGGAATATTCAATCAATTCAATTTCAACAATAAGAGGATCGACTGGGAAAAATAAATGTAGACCTTGCAACCATTCAATGGGAGACGGTCTTAAGCGACAAAACTCCCACACAGGGAATAGCTCAACTGACAGCTGAAGCTTACAAGGTCTGCTTGAAGCACGTGCCTATGAGGAGGGGCAGAAAGAGGACCACTCTAGAAAGAGAACGCAGACGACTGTACAGGAGAAGGAAAAAAATAACGGAAATGCTTCGGCAGACACAACTATCACAAGCAAGGAAAATAAGCCTAAGCAGGGAGATCGAAGAAATAGAACAAACGTTGAAGCGATCATATGAGTCTGAGGAAATGGAATTGGAACAGAAAGCTATACAAGAGATAAGGAAAAATCCGAAATATTTTTTCACATACGCAAAATCAAAATCCAAAACCTCGACCAGTATTGGACCGTTAATTACAAATGAAGGTACGTACACAGAGGACGACAGAGATTAGTGAAATTCTAAGAAGCCAGTATGAGGCTATGTTTAGCACACCAATAAACAACATGAAAGTTGATGACCCAGACAGCTTCTTTATGAATGACATTCAAGCTGCAGATAATATAACGGATATTACCACAAACTCGGAAGACTTTGAAAGAGAAATTGACAATATGCCTATGCACTCAGCCCTGGGCCTGACTCATGGAATTCAATATTCATAAAGAAATGTAAAGTACCAGTAGCGAGAGCACTCAGCGTAATATGGAGAAAGAGCCTGGATACAGGGGAGATACCAGCAGCACTTAAATCTGCAGATATAGCTCCGTTGCACAAGGGGGGGAGTAAAGCCTTGGCAAAAAATTATAGGCCAGTTGCACTAACATCACACATAATAAAAGTGTTTGAAAGAGTGATTAGGAATCAAATTTCTAGTTTTATGGAAAACAATGAATTGCACAACCCAGGACAACATGGATTTAGAGCGGGAAGATCCTGTCTGTCACAGTTATTCAACCACTATGATAAAATCACAGAAGCTCTAGAAGAAAAGCAAAATGCAGATGTTGTATACACAGACTTTGCAAAGGCTTTCGACAAATGTGACCATGGGGTGATAACTCACAAAATGAGGTCAATGGGAATAACTGGAAAAGTAGGACGCTGGATACTCAATTTCCTGTCGAACAGAACACAAAGAGTAACAGTCAATCAGATAAAATCGAGTCCAAGCGATGTTAAAAGCTCTGTACCTCAAGGTACAGTCCTTGCACCGCTACTGTTCCTTATTCTCATATCTGATATAGACAAAAATACACGTCACAGCTTCGTGTCATCCTTCGCAGATGACACAAAAATCAGCATGAAAATTACCTCTGCTGAAGACATTGAAAAACTACAAGCAGATGTCAACAAAGTTTTCGATTGGGCAGCAGAAAATAACATGATGTTTAACAGTGAAAAATTTCAGGTGCTCAGGTACGGCAAAAATGAGGATCTGAAACATAATACAGGGCACAAAACACAATCGAATCTTCCCATAGTAGAAAAACAGCATGTCAAGGATTTGGGAATAATGATGTTCGACGATCTAACGTTTAGGGAGCATAACCAAGCAAATATTGCGTCAGCCAGAAAAATGATAGGATGGATTACGAGAACTTTCAAATCCAGGGATCCCATCACAATGGTTGTACTCTTCAAGTCACTTGTGTTGTCCCTTCTTGAGTACTGTTCAGTACTCACTTCCCCCTTCAGAGCAGGAGAGATTGCCGAAATAGAGGGAATACAGAGAACATATACGGCACGCATAGACGCGATAAAGCACCTAAATTATTGGGATCGTCTCAAAGCTCTCCAAATGTACTCACTAGAAAGGAGACGAGAGAGATACCAAATAATATACACATGGAAAATACTGGAGGGCCAGGTCCCAAATCTGCACAGTAAAATAACAACGTACTGGAGTGAACGATATGGAAGAAAATGCAAGATTGATCCAGCGAAGAGCAGAGGTGCCATAGGCACAATCAGAGAACACTGTATAAACATCAGAGGTCCACGGTTGTTCAACGTCCTCCCAGCGACTATAAGAAATATTGCCGGAACAACCGTGGACATCTTCAAGAGAAAACTGGACTGTTTTCTAAGAGAAGTTCCAGACCAGCCGGGCTGTGGTGGGTATGTGGGCCTGCGGGCCGCTCCAAGCAACAGCCTGGTGGACCAAGCTCTCACAAGTCGAGCCTGGCCTCGGGCTGGGCTTGGGGAGTAGAAGAACTCCCAGAACCCCATCAACCAGGTATCCCGTTATTGAGACACTTTTGTTCCATTATGTTCTCTTGTGGGTTGTTATTGTAGTGTAGGTGTACAACAACCTCCCTCCCGCCGGCTCCTTCACTCAACTTCACACGACCTCGGAGACCTGTTAACGAGCACCTCTCGAACTACAGACACCAAACTAACGAGTGTGCGCTCTAGTGCTCTCTAGAGTCTCCAGGCTGGAAGACTAGAGGCCACTATTGCCTCTAGTGCTCTCTAGAGTCTCCAGGCTGGAAGACTAGAGGCCACTATTGCCTCTAGTGCTCTCTAGAGTCTCCAGGCTGGAAGACTAGAGGCCACTATTGCCTCTAGTGCTGTCTAGAGTGGCCAGGCTGGAAGACTAGAGGCCACTATTGCCTCTAGTGCTCTCTAGAGTCTCCAGGCTGGAAGACTAGAGGCCACTATTGCCTCTAGTGCTGTCTAGAGTGGCCAGGCTGGAAGACTAGAGGCCACTATTGCCTCTAGTGCTCTCTAGAGTCTCCAGGCTGGAAGACTAGAGGCTACTATTGCCTCTAGTGCTCTCTAGAGTCTCCAGGCTGGAAGACTAGAGGCCACTATTGCCTCTAGTGCTCTCTAGAGTCTCCAGGATGGAAGACTAGAGGGCACTATTGCCTCTAGTGCTCTCTAGAGTCTCCAGGCTGGAAGACTAGAGGCCACTATTGCCTCTAGTGCTCTCTAGAGTCTCCAGGCTGGAAGACTAGAGGCCACTATTGCCTCTAGTGCTCTCTAGAGTCTCCAGGATGGAAGACTAGAGGGCACTATTGCCTCTAGTGCTCTCTAGAGTCTCCAGGCTGGAAGACTAGAGGCCACTATTGCCTCTAGTGCTCTCTAGAGTCTCCAGGCTGGAAGACTAGAGGCCACTATTGCCTCTAGTGCTCTCTAGAGTCTCCAGGATGGAAGACTAGAGGGCACTATTGCCTCTAGTGCTCTCTAGAGTCTCCAGGCTGGAAGACTAGAGGCCACTATTGCCTCTAGTGCTGTCTAGAGTCTCCAGGCTGGAAGACTAGAGGCTACTATTACCTCTAGTGCTCTCTAGAGTCTCCAGGCTGGAAGACTAGAGGCCACTATTGCCTCTAGTGCTGTCTAGAGTCTCCAGGCTGGAAGACTAGAGGCCACTATTGCCTCTAGTGCTGTCTAGAGTCTCCAGGCTGGAAGACTAGAGGCTACTATTGCCTCTAGTGCTCTCTAGAGTCTCCAGGCTGGAAGACTAGAGGCCACTATTGCCTCTAGTGCTCTCTAGAGTGGCCAGGCTACTAGCGCGCACCAACACCACCATTCAAAGCTGGAGCACCGACAAACTTGTAAGAACGCGTAGATAACATCTACTGGCCGAGCCAGTTTGGCAATATAGCACATGGAAGTGATCCGTGTGGGGACAGGATGGGTGGCCGTGCCCAACCACTTCTACCATGGGGGAATCGAACGCCCGACCCCCTGTTCTGAACAATCCAGGTGGCTGGAAGGACAAAAAGATTGTTATGAGTGGGTAAAACAGGAAGCCAAGATTGACCACTGTTAAGTGTGGCCACTGTTAAGTGTGACCACTCTTAAGTGTGACCACTGTTAAGTGTGACCACTCTTAAGTGTGACCACTGTTAAGTGTGGCCACTCTTAAGTGTGACCACTCTTAAGTGTGGCCACAACACCAGCTCTGGGGAACTACTGACATTATCTAGCCTCTAGTTAATGTTGGCTTTTCTAGACTCTAGAAATAGACTCGTATTTAGTAGTTTTAGATTCCAGAAATATTAAATGGCAGATAATGGCAGAACATTACAAAATAATAGCAGGGAAAAGGAATTAGACAAAAGAAAGAGGAAGAATAAGGAGGAAAGACGCAGACTAGGATAAAGAGGAAGAAAGCAGACTAGTGGAGAGAGGAAGGAGGAGAGGGGCGCCGCCCCCCTGACGAAGAGGGTAAGAGGTGAGATAGTTGTATTATTTATTTTCCCCGAGGGAGGAAGAGAGAGAGAGGAGAGAGGTAGATGTGAGAGAGAGGGGAGGGAGAGAGAGGTAGATGTGAGAGAGGGGGGGGGGGTAAAAGGTAGATGCTACGAGGACAAAAATAAGGGATACGAGAACAGGATAGAAATTGGGATAGTGGGGGGGTGGTGGAACGGTACCCCAACCACTTAGACTATCTGGGATCGAACGCGGGCCTGGAATGCGGTACTCCACTTGTGTGTTCTTACATTCCCTCTGCTTGTGTCCTGTTTCCAGCTTCCACCTGCGTCCTCTTGTCCTACTTTCTCTCGGTGTGAAGAGGTATCATTGTCCACCTTGTCTAGTCTCCTCAGTATCTTGTATGTTGTGATCATTTCCCCTCTCTTCCTCATAGCTTTACCCTCTTAGCTCTGGCACCAATCTTCTTGCAAACATTTGGTTCATGTTGAACACGGTGTGACAAGAAGGACTCCAGGAAGCCATGAATCTGGCGGCTCAGCAGAGTTGTGTCCTGGCATCGTAGTCCTCCCAGTCTATTGTCTCCATATTGAAGTCTCCAAGAACCATCACTCTTTCTTTATCTATCTGCTTTTGTTGTTATAATGAAGTTATTGTGAGACCCTCTCCTTTGTTGTCTATTTCAGCCTTGTCTACCAGGTGTAGGCTCTCAGGGGAGTGTAGGCTCTCAGGGAGAGTGTAGACTCTCAGGGGAGTGTAGGCTCTCAGGGAGAGTGTAGGCTCTCAGGGGGAGTGTAGGCTCTCAGGGGAGTGTAGGCTCTCAGGGAGAGTGTAGACTCTCAGGGGAGTGTAGGCTCTCAGGGAGAGTGTAGACTCTCAGGGGAGTGTAGACTCTCAGGGGAGTGTAGGCTCTCAGGGGAGTGTAGGCTCTCAGGGGAGTGTAGGCTCTCAGGGAGAGTGTAGACTCTCAGGGGAGTGTAGGCTCTCAGGGAGAGTGTAGACTCTCAGGGGAGTGTAGACTCTCAGGGGAGTGTAGGCTCTCAGGGGAGTGTAGGCTCTCAGGGAGAGTGTAGACTCTCAGGGGAGTGTAGACTCTCAGGGGAGTGTAGGCTCTCAGGGGAGTGTAGGCTCTCAGGGAGAGTGTAGGCTCTCAGGGAGAGTGTAGGCTCTCAGGGAGACTGTAGGCTCTCAGGGGAGTGTAGGCTCTCAGGGGGAGTGTAGGCTCTCAGGGGGAGTGTAGGCTCTCAGGGGGAGTGTAGGCTCTAAGGGAGAGTGTAGGCTCTCAGGGGAGTGTAGGCTCTCAGGGAGAGTGTGGCTCTCAGGGGAAGTGTAGGCTCTCAGGGGGAGTGTAGGCTCTCAGGGGAGTGTAGGCTCTCAGGGGGAGTGTAGGCTCTCAGGGGAGTGTAGGCTCTCAGGGGAGTGTAGGCTCTCAGGGGAGTGTAGGCTCTCAGGGAGAGTGTAGGCTCTCAGGGAGAGTGTAGGCTCTCAGGGAGAGTGTAGGCTCTCAGGGAGAGTGTAGGCTCTCAGGGGAGTGTAGACTCTCAGGGGGAGTGTAGGCTCTCACGGGGAGTGTAGGCTCTCAGGGGGAGTGTAGGCTCTAAGGGAGAGTGTAGGCTCTCAGGGGAGTGTAGGCTCTCAGAGAGAGTGTGGCTCTCAGGGGAAGTGTAGGCTCTCAGGGGGAGTGTAGGCTCTCAGGGGAGTGTAGGCTCTCAGGGGGAGTGTAGGCTCTCAGGGGAGTGTAGGCTCTCAGGGAGAGTGTAGGCTCTCAAGGGAGTGTAGACTCTCAGGGGGAGTGTAGATTCTCAGGGGGAGTGTAGATTCTCAGGGGGAGTGTAGGCTCTCAGGGGAGTGTAGGCTCTCAGGGGAGTGTAGACTCTCAGGGGGAGTGTAGACTCTCAGGGGAGTGTAGACTCTCAGGGGGAGTGTAGACTCTCAGGGGGGAGTGTAGACTCTCAGGGGGAGTGTAGACTCTCAGGGGGAGTGTAGACTCTCAGGGGGGAGTGTAGGCTCTCAGGGGGGAGTGTAGGCTCTCAGGGAGAGTGTAGACTCTCAGGGGGAGTGTAGACTCTCAGGGGGAGTGTAGGCTCTCAGGGGGGAGTGTAGACTCTCAGGGGTGAGTGTAGACTCTCATGGGGGATGTAGACTCTCAGGGGGAGTGTAGACTCTCAGGGGGAGTGTAGACTCTCAGGGGGAGTGTAGACTCTCAGGGAGAGTGTAGACTCAGGGGGGAGTGTAGACTCTCAGGGAGAGTGTAGACTCTCAGGGGGAGTGTAGGCTCTCAGGGGGGGAGTGTAGACTCTCAGGGAGAGTGTAGACTCTCAGGGGGAGTGTAGACTCTCAGGGGGAGTGTAGACTCTCAGGGAGAGTGTAGGCTCTCAGGGAGAGTGTAGGCTCTCAGGGGGAGTGTAGACTCTCAGGGAGAGTGTAGACTCTCAGGGGGAGTGTAGACTCTCAGGGAGAGTGTAGACTCTCAGGGAGAGTGTAGACTCTCAGGGGGAGTGTAGACTCAGGAGGAGTGTAGACTCTCAGGGGGAGTGTAGACTCTCAGGGGGGAGTGTAGACTCTCAGGGGGAGTGTAGGCTCTCAGGGGGGAGTGTAGACTCTCAGGGAGTGTAGACTCTCAGGGGGAGTGTAGACTCAGGGGGAGTGTAGACTCTCAGGGGGAGTGTAGACTCTCAGGGGAGTGTAGACTCTCAGGGGGAGTGTAGGCTCTCAGGGGAGTGTAGGCTCTCAGGGGAGTGTAGACTCTCAGGGGGAGTGTAGACTCTCAGGGGAGTGTAGACTCTCAGGGGGAGTGTAGGCTCTCAGGGGTGAGTGTAGACTCTCAGGGGTGAGTGTAGACTCTCAGGGGGAGTGTAGACTCTCAGGGGGAGTGTAGACTCTCAGGGGAGTGTAGGCTCTCAGGGGGAGTGTGGACTCTCAGGGGGAGTGTAGACTCTCAGGGGGAGTGTAGACTCTCAGGGGTGAGTGTAGACTCTCAGGGGGAGTGTAGACTCAGGGGGAGTGTAGGCTCTCAGGGGTGAGTGTAGACTCAGGGGTGAGTGTAGACTCTCAGGGAGAGTGTAGACTCTCAGGGGGGAGTGTAGACTCTCAGGGGTGAGTGTAGACTCTCAGGGGGGAGTGTAGACTCTCAGGGGGAGTGTAGACTCTCAGGGGGACTGTAGGCTCTCAGGGGGAGTGTAGACTCAGGCTGAGTGTAGGCTCTCAGGGGGAGTGTAAACTCTCAGGGGAGTGTAGACTCTCAGGGGGAGTGTAGACTCTCAGGGGAGTGTAGGCTCTCAGGGGGAGTGTAGGCTCTCAGGGGGAGTGTAGGCTCTCAGGGGAGTGTAGGCTCTAAGGGAGAGTGTAGGCTCTCAGGGGAGTGTAGGCTCTCAGAGAGAGTGTGGCTCTCAGGGGAAGTGTAGGCTCTCAGGGGGAGTGTAGGCTCTCAGGGGAGTGTAGGCTCTCAGGGGGAGTGTAGGCTCTCAGGGGAGTGTAGGCTCTCAGGGAGAGTGTAGGCTCTCAAGGGAGTGTAGACTCTCAGGGGGAGTGTAGATTCTCAGGGGAGTGTAGATTCTCAGGGGGAGTGTAGGCTCTCAGGGGAGTGTAGGCTCTCAGGGGAGTGTAGACTCTCAGGGGGAGTGTAGACTCTCAGGGGGAGTGTAGACTCTCAGGGGGAGTGTAGACTCTCAGGGGGGAGTGTAGACTCTCAGGGGAGTGTAGACTCTCAGGGGGGTGTAGACTCTCAGGGGGGAGTGTAGGCTCTCAGGGGGAGTGTAGGCTCTCAGGAGAGTGTAGACTCTCAGGGGGAGTGTAGACTCTCAGGGGGAGTGTAGGCTCTCAGGGGGAGTGTAGACTCTCAGGGGTGAGTGTAGACTCTCATGGGAATGTAGACTCTCAGGGGGAGTGTAGACTCTCAGGGGAGTGTAGACTCTCAGGGGGAGTGTAGACTCTCAGGGAGAGTGTAGACTCTCAGGGGGGAGTGTAGACTCTCAGGGAGAGTGTAGACTCTCAGGGGGAGTGTAGGCTCTCAGGGGGGGAGTGTAGACTCTCAGGGAGAGTGTAGACTCTCAGGGGGAGTGTAGACTCTCAGGGGGAGTGTAGACTCTCAGGAGAGTGTAGGCTCTCAGGGAGAGTGTAGGCTCTCAGGGGGAGTGTAGACTCTCAGGGAGAGTGTAGACTCTCAGGGGGAGTGTAGACTCTCAGGGAGAGTGTAGACTCTCAGGGAGAGTGTAGACTCTCAGGGGGAGTGTAGACTCAGGAGGAGTGTAGACTCTCAGGGGGAGTGTAGACTCTCAGGGGGGAGTGTAGACTCTCAGGGGAGTGTAGGCTCTCAGGGGGAGTGTAGACTCTCAGGGAGAGTGTAGACTCTCAGGGGAGTGTAGACTCAGGGGGGAGTGTAGACTCTCAGGGGGAGTGTAGACTCTCAGGGGGAGTGTAGACTCTCAGGGGAGTGTAGGCTCTCAGGGGGAGTGTAGGCTCTCAGGGGAGTGTAGACTCTCAGGGGAGTGTAGACTCTCAGGGGGAGTGTAGACTCTCAGGGGAGTGTAGGCTCTCAGGGGTGAGTGTAGACTCTCAGGGTGAGTGTAGACTCTCAGGGGGAGTGTAGACTCTCAGGGGGAGTGTAGACTCTCAGGGGAGTGTAGGCTCTCAGGGGAGTGTGGACTCTCAGGGGGAGTGTAGACTCTCAGGGGGAGTGTAGACTCTCAGGGGTGAGTGTAGACTCTCAGGGGTGAGTGTAGACTCTCAGGGGGAGTGTAGGCTCTCAGGGGTGAGTGTAGACTCAGGGGGAGTGTAGACTCTCAGGGAGAGTGTAGACTCTCAGGGGGAGTGTAGACTCTCAGGGGTGAGTGTAGACTCTCAGGGGGAGTGTAGACTCTCAGGGGAGTGTAGACTCTCAGGGGGACTGTAGGCTCTCAGGGGGAGTGTAGACTCAGGCTGAGTGTAGGCTCTCAGGGGGAGTGTAAACTCTCAGGGGAGTGTAGACTCTCAGGGGAGTGTAGACTCTCAGGGGAGTGTAGACTCTCAGGGGAGTGTAGACTCTCAGGGAGAGTGTAGACTCAGGGGAGTGTAGGCTCTCAGGGGAGTGTAGGCTCTCAGGGGAGTGTAGACTCTCAGGGGAGTGTAGGCTCTCGGGGGAGTGTAGACTCTCGGGGGAGTGTAGACTCTCAGGGAGTGTAGACTCAGGGGAGTGTAGGCTCTCAGGGGGATGTAGACTCTCAGGGGAGTGTAGACTCTCAGGGAGTGTAGACTCTCAGGGGGAGTGTAGACTCTCAGGGAGTGTAGACTCTCAGGGGAGTGTAGACTCTCAGGGGAGTGTAGACTCTCAGGGGAGTGTAGACTCTCAGGGGAGTGTAGACTCTCAGGGGGAGTGTAGACTCTCAGGGGGAGTGTAGACTCTCAGGGGGAGTGTAGACTCTCAGGGGGAGTGTAGACTCTCAGGGGAGTGTAGACTCTCAGGGGAGTGTAGACTCTCAGGGGAGTGTAGACTCTCAGGGGGATGTAGACTCTCAGGGGAGTGTAGACTCTCAGGGGGAGTGTAGACTCTCAGGGGGAGTGTAGACTCTCAGGGGGAGTGTAGACTCTCAGGGGGAGTGTAGACTCTCAGGGGGAGTGTAGACTCTCAGGGGGAGTGTAGACTCTCAGGGAGAGTGTAGACTCTCAGGGGAGTGTAGACTCTCAGGGGAGTGTAGGCTCTCAGGGGGAGTGTAGACTCTCAGGGGGAGTGTAGACTCTCAGGGGAGTGTAGACTCTCAGGGGGAGTGTAGCTCTCAGGGAAGTGTAGACTCTCAGGGGGAGTGTAGGCTCTCAGGGAGAGTGTAGACTCTCAGGGGGAGTGTAGGCTCTCAGGGAGAGTGTAGACTCTCAGGGGGAGTGTAGGCTCTCAGGGAGTGTAGACTCTCAGGGGAGTGTAGACTCTCAGGGAGAGTGTAGACTCTCAGGGGGAGTGTAGACTCTCAGGGGGAGTAGGCCTCAGGGGGAGTGTAGACTCTCAGGGGAGTGTAGGCTCTCAGGGAGAGTGTAGACTCTCAGGGGGAGTGTAGACTCTCAGGGAGAGTGTAGACTCTCAGGGAGAGTGTAGACTCTCAGGGGTAGTGTAGACTCTCAGGGGGAGTGTAGACTCTCAGGGAGAGTGTAGACTCTCAGGGGAGTGTAGACTCTCAGGGGGAGTGTAGACTCTCAGGGGAGTGTAGACTCTCAGGGGAGTGTAGACTCTCAGGGGGAGTGTAGACTCTCAGGGGGAGTGTAGACTCTCAGGGGGAGTGTAGACTCTCAGGGGGAGTGTAGACTCTCAGGGGGAGTGTAGACTCTCAGGGGAGTGTAGACTCTCAGGGGGAGTGTAGACTCTCAGGGGGAGTGTAGACTCTCAGGGGGAGTGTAGACTCTCAGGGGGAGTGTAGACTCTCAGGGGGAGTGTAGACTCTCAGGGGGAGTGTAGACTCTCAGGGGGAGTGTAGACTCTCAGGGGAGTGTAGACTCTCAGGGGAGTGTAGACTCTCAGGGGGAGTGTAGACTCTCAGGGGGAGTGTAGACTCTCAGGGGGAGTGTAGACTCTCAGGGGGAGTGTAGACTCTCAGGGGGAGTGTAGACTCTCAGGGGGAGTGTAGACTCTCAGGGGGAGTGTAGACTCTCAGGGGGAGTGTAGACTCTCAGGGGGAGTGTAGACTCTCAGGGGAGTGTAGACTCTCAGGGGGAGTGTAGACTCTCAGGGGGAGTGTAGACTCTCAGGGGAGTGTAGACTCTCAGGGGGAGTGTAGACTCTCAGGGGGAGTGTAGACTCTCAGGGGGAGTGTAGACTCTCAGGGGGAGTGTAGACTCTCAGGGGGAGTGTAGACTCTCAGGGGGAGTGTAGACTCTCAGGGGGAGTGTAGACTCTCAGGGGGAGTGTAGACTCTCAGGGGAGTGTAGACTCTCAGGGGAGTGTAGACTCTCAGGGGGAGTGTAGACTCTCAGGGGGAGTGTAGACTCTCAGGGGGAGTGTAGACTCTCAGGGGGAGTGTAGACTCTCAGGGGGAGTGTAGACTCTCAGGGGGAGTGTAGACTCTCAGGGGGAGTGTAGACCCTCAGGGGGTGTAGACTCTCAGGGGGAGTGTAGACTCTCAGGGGGAGTGTAGACTCTCAGGGGGAGTGTAGACTCTCAGGGGGAGTGTAGACTCTCAGGGGGAGTGTAGACCCTCAGGGGGAGTGTAGACTCTCAGGGGGAGTGTAGACTCTCAGGGGAGTGTAGACTCTCAGGGGGAGTGTAGACTCTCAGGGGGAGTGTAGACTCTCAGGGGGAGTGTAGAATCTCATGGAGAGTGTAGACTCTCAGGGTGGAGACTCTCAGGGGGAGTGTAGACTTCAGGGGGAGTGTAGACTCTCAGGGGGAGTGTAGACTCTCAGGGGGAGTGTAGACCCTCAGGGGGAGTGTAGACTCTCAGGGGGAGTGTAGACTCTCAGGGGGAGTGTAGACTCTCAGGGGGAGTGTAGACTCTCAGGGGAGTGTAGACTCTCAGGGGGAGTGTAGACCCTCAGGGGGAGTGTAGACTCTCAGGGGGAGTGTAGACTCTCAGGGGAGTGTAGACCCTCAGGGGGAGTGTAGACTCTCAGGGGTAGTGTAGACTCTCAGGGGGAGTGTAGACTCTCAGGGGGAGTGTAGACTCTCAGGGGGAGTGTAGACTCTCAGGGGGAGTGTAGACTCTCAGGGTAGTGTAGACTCTCAGGGGGAGTGTAGACTCTCAGGGGGAGTGTAGACTCTCAGGGGGAGTGTAGACTCTCAGGGGGGTGTAGGCTCTCAGGGGGAGTGTGTAGCTCAGGGGGAGTGTAGGCTCTCAGGGGGAGTGTAGGCTCTCAGGGGGAGTGTGACTCTCAGGGGGAGTGTAGACTCTCAGGGGGAGTGTAGACTCTCAGGGGTAGTGTAGACTCTCAGGGGGAGTGTAGACTCTCAGGGGGAGTGTAGAACTCTCAGGGGGAGTGTAGACTCTCAGGGGGAGTGTAGACTCTCAGGGGGAGTGTAGACTCTCAGGGGGAGTGTAGACTCTCAGGGG
>WNGS01034269.1:7002-27722 GCA_020271785.1 Procambarus virginalis | reverse complement strand
CTCACACTAGACTGTGGCAACCCGTCCTCACACTAGACTGTGGCAACCCGTCCTCACACTAGACTGTGGCAACCCGTCCTCACACTAGACTGTGGCAACCCGTCCTCACACTAGACTGTGGCAACCCGTCCTCACACTAGACTGTGCAACCCGTCCTCACACTAGACTGTGGCAACCCGTCCTCACACTAGACTGTGGCAACCCGTCCTCACACTAGACTGTGGCAACCCGTCCTCACACTAGACTGTGCAACCCGTCCTCACACTAGACTGTGGCAACCCGTCCTCACACTAGGCTGTGGCAACCCGTCCTCACACTAGACTGTGGCAACCCGTCCTCACACTAGGCTGTGGCAACCCGTCCTCACACTAGACTGTGGCAACCCGTCCTCCACTACGCTGTGGCAACCCGTCCTCACACTAGCTGTGGCATCCCGTCCTCACACTAGACTGTGGCAACCCGTCCTCACACTAGACTGTGGCAACCCGTCCTCACACTAGCTGTGGCAACCCGTCCTCACACTAGACTGTGCACCCGTCCTCACACTAGGCTGTGGCAACCGTCCTCACACTAGCTGTGGCAACCCGTCCTCACACTAGACTGTGGCAACCCGTCCTCACACTAGACTGTGGCAACCCGTCCTCACACTAGGCTGTGGCACCCGTCCTCACACTAGGCTGTGGCAACCTCCTCACACTAGGCTGTGGCAACCCGTCCTCACACTAGACTGTGGCAACCCGTCCTCACACTAGGCTGTGGCAATCCGTCCTCACACTAGACTGTGGCAACCCGTCCTCACACTAGGCTGTGGCAACCCGTCCTCACACTAGGCTGTGGCAACCCGTCCTCACACTAGTCTAGTGGCAACCCGTCCTCACACTAGACTGTGGCAACCCGTCCTCACACTAGGCTGTGGCAACCCGTCCTCACACTAGGCTGTGGCAATCCGTCCTCACACTAGGCTGTGGCAACCCGTCCTCACACTAGGCTGTGGCAACCCGTCCTCACACTAGACTGTGGCAACCCGTCCTCACACTAGGCTGTGGCAACCCGTCCTCACACTAGACTGTGGCAACCCGTCCTCACACTAGACTGTGGCAACCCGTCCTCACACTAGACTGTGGCAACCCGTCCTCACACTAGACTGTGGCATCCCGTCCTCACACTAGACTGTGGCAACCCGTCCTCACACTAACTGTGGCAACCCGTCCTCACACTAGACTGTGGCAACCCGTCCTCACACTAGACTGTGCAACCCGTCCTCACACTAGACTGTGGCATCCCGTCCTCACACTAGGCTGTGGCAACCCGTCCTCACACTAGGCTGGCAACCCGTCCTCACACTAGGCTGTGGCAACCCGTCCTCACACTAGACTGTGGCAACCCGTCCTCACACTAGACTGTGGCAACCCGTCCTCACACTAGACTGTGGCAACCCGTCCTCACACTAGGCTGTGGCAACCCGTCCTCACACTACGCTGTTGCAATCCGTCCTCACACTAGACTGTGGCAACCCGTCCTCACACTAGACTGTGGCAACCCGTCCTCACACTAGACTGTGGCAACCCGTCCTCACACTAGACTGTGGCAACCCGTCCTCACACTAGACTGTGGCATCCCGTCCTCACACTAGACTGTGGCAACCTGTCCTCACACTACGCTGTGGCAACCCGTCCTCACACTAGGCTGTGCATCCCGTCCTCACACTAGACTGGCAACCCGTCCTCACACTAGACTGTGGCAACCCGTCCTCACACTAGCTGTGGCAACCCGTCCTCACACTAGACTGTGGCAACCCGTCCTCACACTAGGCTGTGGCAACCCGTCCTCACACTAGGCTGTGGCAACCCGTCCTCACACTAGACTGTGGCAACCCGTCCTCACACTAGACTGTGGCAACCCGTCCTCACACTAGACTGTGGCAACCCGTCCTCACACTAGCTGTGGCAACCCGTCCTCACACTAGACTGTGGCAACCCGTCCTCACACTAGACTGTGGCAACCCGTCCTCACACTAGAATGTGGCAACCCGTCCTCACACTAGACTGTGGCAACCCGTCCTCACACTAGCTGTGGCAACCCGTCCTCACACTAGGCTGTGGCAACCCGTCCTCACACTAGACTGTGGCAACCCGTCCTCACACTAGGCTGTGGCAACCCGTCCTCACACTAGGCTGTGGCAACCCGTCCTCACACTAGACTGTGGCAACCCGTCCTCACACTAGACTGTGGCAACCCGTCCTCACACTAGACTGTGGCAACCCGTCCTCACACTAGACTGTGCAACCCGTCCTCACACTAGACTGTGGCAACCCGTCCTCACACTAGACTGTGGCAACCCGTCCTCACACTAGACTGTGACAACCCGTCCTCACACTAGGCTGTGGCAACCCGTCCTCACACTAGACTGTGGCAACCCGTCCTCACACTAGACTGTGGCAACCCGTCCTCACACTAGACTGTGGCAACCCGTCCTCACACTAGGCTGTGGCAATCCGTCCTCACACTAGGCTGTGGCAATCCGTCCTCACACTAGGCTGTGGCAACCCGTCCTCACACTAGGCTGTGGCAACCCGTCCTCACACTAGACTGTGGCAACCCGTCCTCACACTAGGCTGTGGCATCCCGTCCTCACACTAGCTGTGGCAACCGTCCTCACACTACGTTGTGGCAACCCGTCCTCACACTAGGCTGTGGCATCCCGTCCTCACACTAGACTGTGGCAACCCGTCCTCACACTAGACTGTGGCAACCGTCCTCACACTAGGCTGTGGCAACCCGTCCTCACACTAGAATGTGGCAACCCGTCCTCACACTAGACTGTGGCATCCCGTCCTCACACTAGACTGTGGCATCCCGTCCTCACACTAGAATGTGGCAACCCGTCCTCACACTAGACTGGCAACCCGTCCTCACACTAGACTGGCAACCCGTCCTCACACTAGACTGTGACAACCCGTCCTCACACTAGACTGTGGCAACCCGTCCTCACACTAGACTGTGACAACCCGTCCTCACACTAGACTGTGGCATCCCGTCCTCACACTAGAATGTGGCAACCAGTCCTCACACTAGACTGGCAACCCGTCCTCACACTAGACTGGCAACCCGTCCTCACACTAGACTGTGACAACCCGTCCTCACACTAGACTGTGACAACCCGTCCTCACACTAGACTGTGGCATCCCGTCCTCACACTAGACTGTGGCAACCCGTCCTCACACTAGGCTGGCCACCCCGTCCTCACACTAGACTGGCATCCCGTCCTCACACTAGACTGTGGCATCCCGTCCTCACACTAGGCTGGCAACCCGTCCTCACTAGACTGTGGCAACCCGTCCTCACACTAGACTGTGGCAACCCGTCCTCACACTAGACTGTGGCATCCCGTCCTCACACTAGGCTGTGGCAACCCGTCCTCACACTAGACTGTGGCAACCCGTCCTCACTAGACTGTGGCAACCCGTCCTCACACTAGACTGGCAACCCGTCCTCACACTAGACTGTGGCATCCCGTCCTCACACTAGGCTGTGGCAACCCGTCCTCACACTAGACTGGCAACCCGTCCTCACACTAGGCTGTGGCATCCCGTCCTCACACTAGACTGTGGCATCTCGTCCTCACACTAGACTGTGGCAACCCGTCCTCACACTAGACTGTGGCAACCCGTCCTCACACTAGGCTGTGGCAACCCGTCCTCACACTACGCTGTGGCAATCCGTCCTCACACTAGACTGTGGCAACCCGTCCTCACACTAGACTGTGGCAACCCGTCCTCACACTAGGCTGTGGCAACCCGTCCTCACACTAGACTGTGGCAACCCGTCCTCACACTAGGCTGTGGCATCCCGTCCTCACACTAGGCTGTGGCAACCTGTCCTCACACTACGCTGTGGCAACCCGTCCTCACACTAGGCTGTGGCATCCCGTCCTCACACTAGACTGTGGCAACCCGTCCTCACACTAGACTGTGGCAACCCGTCCTCACACTAGGCTGTGGCAACCCGTCCTCACTAGACTGTGGCAACCCGTCCTCACACTAGACTGGCAACCCGTCCTCACACTAGACTGTGGCAACCCGTCCTCACACTAGACTGTGGCAACCCGTCCTCACACTAGACTGGCAACCCGTCCTCACACTAGGCTGTGGCAACCCGTCCTCACACTAGACTGTGGCATCCCGTCCTCACACTAGACTGTGGCAACCCGTCCTCACACTAGACTGTGGCAACCCGTCCTCACACTAGGCTGTGGCAACCCGTCCTCACACTAGCTGTGGCAACCCGTCCTCACACTAGACTGTGGCAACCCGTCCTCACACTAGACTGTGGCAACCCGTCCTCACACTAGGCTGTGGCAACCCGTCCTCACACTAGACTGTGGCAACCCGTCCTCACACTAGGCTGTGGCAACCCGTCCTCACACTAGGCTGTGGCAACCCGTCCTCACACTAGGCTGTGGCAACCCGTCCTCACACTAGGCTGTGGCAACCCGTCCTCACACTAGACTGTGGCAACCCGTCCTCACACTAGACTGTGGCAACCCGTCCTCACACTAGCTGTGGCAACCCGTCCTCACACTAGACTGTGGCAACCCGTCCTCACACTAGGCTGTGGCAACCCGTCCTCACACTAGGCTGTGGCAACCCGTCCTCACACTAGACTGTGGCAACCCGTCCTCACACTAGACTGTGGCAACCCGTCCTCACACTAGGCTGTGGCAACCCGTCCTCACACTAGGCTGTGGCATCCCGTCCTCACACTAGGCTGTGGCAACCCGTCCTCACACTAGACTGTGGCAACCCGTCCTCACACTAGGCTGTGGCAACCCGTCCTCACACTAGGCTGTGGCAACCCGTCCTCACACTAGACTGTGGCAACCCGTCCTCACACTAGACTGTGGCAACCCGTCCTCACACTAGACTGTGGCAACCCGTCCTCACACTAGGCTGTGGCAACCCGTCCTCACACTAGGCTGTGGCAACCCGTCCTCACACTAGCTGTGGCAATCCGTCCTCACACTAGGCTGTGGCAACCCGTCCTCACACTAGGCTGTGGCAACCCGTCCTCACACTAGACTGTGGCAACCCGTCCTCACACTAGACTGTGGCAACCCGTCCTCACACTAGACTGTGGCAACCCGTCCTCACACTAGACTGTGGCAACCCGTCCTCACACTAGACTGTGGCAACCCGTCCTCACACTAGACTGTGGCAACCCGTCCTCACACTAGACTGTGGCAACCCGTCCTCACACTAGGCTGTGGCAACCCGTCCTCACACTAGACTGTGGCAACCCGTCCTCACACTAGGCTGTGGCAACCCGTCCTCACACTAGGCTGTGGCAACCCGTCCTCACACTAGACTGTGGCAACCCGTCCTCACACTAGGCTGTGGCAACCCGTCCTCACACTAGGCTGTGGCAACCCGTCCTCACACTAGACTGTGGCAACCCGTCCTCACACTAGGCTGTGGCATCCCGTCCTCACACTAGACTGTGGCAACCCGTCCTCACACTACTGTGGCAACCCGTCCTCACACTAGGCTGTGGCAACCCGTCCTCACACTAGACTGTGGCAACCCGTCCTCACACTAGGCTGTGGCAACCCGTCCTCACACTAGACTGTGGCAACCCGTCCTCACACTAGGCTGTGGCAACCCGTCCTCACACTAGGCTGTGGCATCCCGTCCTCACACTAGACTGTGGCAACCCGTCCTCACACTAGGCTGTGGCAACCCGTCCTCACACTAGACTGTGGCATCCCGTCCTCACACTACGCTGTGGCAACCCGTCCTCACACTAGACTGTGGCAACCCGTCCTCACACTAGCTGTGGCAACCCGTCCTCACACTACGCTGTGGCAACCCGTCCTCACACTAGGCTGTGGCATCCCGTCCTCACACTAGTCTGGGTAAAGCAACGGGCGTCTTCCCTAGACGCATCCATCAATTTAATACTGTATTAAGAATTGGTTTGTTCACATAAATTAGTACTCATATAAATAAAATTTGTATGTATAGTTAGGCGTAGGTTAGGTTTATGTTTTTGGTTCTGTTGGCGATTATTTGTATTTGAAGTGCCTGGGTGAAGCATTTATAGGAACCCGTCCTCGACTCTAGTCCATTACATCCAGCAGCCTGTCCTCCAAACAAAGACCGAAAAGCGATTCCAGGCACCCACGAAACACCCTATTTATATATGAAAAATGGTTTACTCACGACTCCCGACTGATTTCTTACAAACACTTCTGGAACAAGTGCTTCACTGACGAATTTTGTTCGAACCACAAGGATATAAATGCTTTACCGACGTACTACAACTACAAATAATCGCCAACAGAACCTAAATAGCTAACAAACCTGTATGTACAATCTATGTAAATAAAGGAAA
This sequence comes from Procambarus virginalis, assembly GCA_020271785.1. Classification (NCBI taxonomy): domain Eukaryota; kingdom Metazoa; phylum Arthropoda; class Malacostraca; order Decapoda; family Cambaridae; genus Procambarus; species Procambarus virginalis. The sequence goes on along the minus strand of WNGS01034269.1, from coordinate 21,332 downwards.
TGTTCGTTTGTGTATAACCGCTAATATCCTAAAGTTCTTCGCTGATTGCTTTGAAAATTTCACAAAACGTTCCATTTGCATCCGAGCAGGTTTTTATATACTTATTATATAGATGAAACCATGACAGAAAAAAAAAGGTTTTCTGAAAAACTCTTTCATGCGAGGGAAATTTTCGAAACCTCTTTACCGATTGCTTTGAAATTTTGACAACGTTGCATTTGAATAGGCGCATCTTTTTATATATCTACTATATACATGTCTCACCTGTGACAGGAAAAAAAAAAGAAAACAGCGCAATCTGTTTGACGTAAGAGCAACACTCACTGTAATCTCCTAAAGTTCTTCACCGATGGCTTTGAAATTTTGACAACATTGGATTCTAATATGCGCGTCTTTTTATATACCTACTATATAGATGCCACCCTTCCGACAGGTAAAAACCATGGGTTTTTGAAAAATGGCGCATCTGTTGCACATAATAGCAACATGCACGCTATACTAAATATTACAATTTCAATGTTAGATTGCATTGATAAATTGAATTTTCATACCGATTAATTTTCATTTTGATTTAATTAATTTTTGTGAATTGCGTTAGAATTGAGCCGTGTTGTTTACCATACCGTTCATTTCGTGAGTAAAGTATTTTTATATTTTCATTTCATTTTTTAACTCCTATTTCAGTGATGGGAACATCAGATTACTTTATGTTCCCAATTTTCTGATGGGAACATCAGGCCATTTGGGAAGGCATCGGACGAGGGAGTGGGGATGACGAGGGGACGGAATTTAGAGATGGTGGGGAGGACGAGGGGATAAGGGAGGGGGTAATGATGGTGAAGGACGAGGGGACGGGGTAAGTTTGGGATGGTGGGGACGAGAGGATGGGTGAATGGAGAATGGTGGAGAGGACAAAGGGACAAGGGAGTGGGACATGATGGGATGGAAGAGGGGATGGGCGAGGATGAATGGGGATAGTGAGTAGGGAATGGTTGGGAGGCCTAGGAGATGGGCGAGGGGGTTATCATGGGGAGGACTAGGGGGGGGGGACTGAAGATTGCCGTGGCTCAGGAACGTACATGCGTTGCCGAGTCACAGCAACGCGTGGCCGGGTACTGCTAGTTTCTAAAATAAAAATTAATAGATATATATGAGAATATTGTGCAAATTTAGGGATTGGTCAGCAACCAGTCCTCAGACCAAGTCCATTCCATGCAGCAGTCGACCCCAAAGATGCAGTAATAAATTTGTACATTCAAAACAGAAAATCCCAAAAGTAAATTGTTTTGTATTACCATATTGTACATATATAGCACTTGTTAGATTAGGCGTTTAGGTAATGTTAGCGATTATTGGTAGTACGTGGATGAAGCATTTACAACGTTGTGGTTCGAACAAAATTTGTCAGTAAAATTGACTCTGGAACCGTTCGAAAGTCGCTAGTTTAGAGTTGTGAAAACCGTTTTTCATTCATAAACCGGATGTTTGGCGGGTACATTGTTACCACACGTGTCCTTAGTTTAAGGAGGCTGTCTGGGTGGGGGGAGAAAAACCTAGGTAACGCCAATGTATTCCTCAAACTTTTATTTTATAAAAATCATTGAAGTTTCAAAACATTGCTTTCATGAAGCCACGAAGGACTTTGGTAGGTCCTATTTTGGAAACTGCTGTGCGTGTGAAGGCAATTTCTGGTTAACCAATTAACTTCCAGATTGTCACCAGTGTTAAGTAGACATGATTGGTTTTGGGTGGATAAAAATTTAGTTGCCTGTGTTGGCAAATTGACCAACATTTGTGTTATGTTAAAGATAAATATAGGCTCTTAATTAAAAAGACGCAAGAACATTTTAATTCGGGTGTAATATGCACAATGTACAAGATAACTCAAGAAGTCAGGCATCCAACCTTTAAGAAACAATCAAAACTAAAGTTACACATACAAAATATTATAATTCTGGTTCTGGACAGACAGTGATGGTGACCATCTTTTTGCGCGTGCTGGCAACGGAGGTGGTGGTGGGGGTGAGGTCGTGGACCGTCTCAACGTCTTTCTTTGTGACCGTCAGCTGTATTGTAGAGGTTTTTGTACTATAAATAGTACGGGTGAAGTCAGTAGCTAGTGGGTCATAAGCAGTATTATTCATATAGTCGTCCGGCAACCCTATCGTTTCGAAGACGCTGTGGTAATTGGTGACGACAAGAGTTTCCATATTTAAATTAGTCTCGTAGGCAGTGACTGTAGTGGTCAGGATTCTTTGGACGGGTACCTTAGTGACGACTGATACCACGCGAGTCTTCCTCACCTGTGACAAGCAACAGTTAAGCATTATCCACATTGAAGTGAAATGTTAATGAAAAATTTTCATGTATAAAAATGTCAAAAAAAAACAACAATTTACACTACCTTAATCGGGCTAGGGATTATCGTAACGGTACGGGTAGTGCGGACGAAGCTTGGAATGACAGTTGTTACATATTCGGGAACCAGTGTGGTCACTGTTTCAGTTATTGTTGATATCGCTAAACTAACTGTCTTCACTTGCACAGTTGTGGTGACGAAGTCTATCGTATAAGAGATATTACACTTCGGCAAATTCTTGTAAATGAACGCGGAGCCGTGGCGCTGGACGCAAAACACGAGGAGCAGGAAGAATACACAGGCCATCGTGAAGGTATTGTCAGCTCTGTAGACAATGGTCGACTGAATCCGGTGTCGTCTGCTCCTCGCCTTTTATAGCGCCTGACCACGCTAATGGGGGGACGAGATAATTACCAATTCATCACCCAATTCTCCATGCATAACCTCCATTCAACAGATGATGAATGACTGAAAACGTGATCGCCGACACACGAAAACATAAGTGGATATGTTCAAGAATAGCTGAATGCTGCAGGTAACATTTAAGCTGAATGCTGCAGGTAACATTTAAGCTGAATGCTGCAGGTAACATTTAAGTTGATTGCTGCAGGTAACATTTAAGCTGAAGGTGCTGCAGGTAACATTTAAGGTGAATGCTGCAGGTAACATTTAAGTTGAATGCTGCAGGTAACATTTAAGCAGGTATCTGGTGTCTGCCACCAACAATCAAAGATTAACTACACAAATGCATAAAACCTCTGTAATAAACATTAAATAATTATATTAATTTATAAAGAATTCAAATGCACAAGTCAGAATAAAGGTGAGTATTGCATATATATTAAACAAGAGATACTATGTTTTGACAACTCAAACCCCCCCCCCCCCAGGGACCCCCGCGAGGATACGCGACAGAAACGAGGCAACAGCTGCACGACTGTCGCCAGACTGTCGGTTGAGAGGAGGGACCAAAGAGCCAAAGCTCAACCCTCGCAAGCACGACTAGGTGAGTACTACAGTCAGGCAGCCTCGAACCCAAGAATTTCGCAACAGTGGCCCATAATAACCTAGTGTCCACAATTAGGAACGTCGACCGTACAAGCACATCGGTGACTGTTGTGCCTATAAGTTATGAAGATACGTCCGGGTGTGTTGCAGTTGGCCAGGAGGCGATATATCACAGGTGGGTCATAAGGCGGAGTAATTACCTACCTACTTTAACTAGCCTCCTTAATTACTTAATAGTGTTGACTTAAACCACTTACCTGATATTAAGCCCTTAACCTTTAAACCAAATAGTAAAGTTTTTACTATTTACAATTATGTGTACACTATTTACTATCAGTATTCAAAGTGTTTTCTATCTACTATTTACAGACCAATAGTGTTTACTATTATCTACAGGAGACATGAGAGTGGAAGGCTGTCTGGTCTGTGGGGTACGTGTCAATGCTCGTAACCCACCTCCAACACCACCTTGAAAGGCTGTGTGGTCCGTGGGGTCCGTTTTAATATTCGTAATCCACCACCAACACCATCTTAGTAGCATAAACCTGTTTCCCAAGTTTCGTAAATTATTACAGATTATTAAATAAAACTGAAGGTCCGTTAGCCCATGTTGGCAGCCACAGTTGTTTTACACCAAACTTGTTAAGAACAATCCCGCGATCCCTCGTTGATATTTCCCGGTAGTTTCTTCCATATAACTCCAACAATCTTCTCAAGCCAACATTTCCCCGGGTTTATTGTTAATCTAATCATACCTTAAGTATATATATTTAATGCCTGATCTATTTTGTTTTGATAATTTTAAAACTTTTTACTGTACCTGATGTGTAAAACCGTTTCACAAAGTTGTTTAATTCAATCACGTTACCATTTTACCTACTTGAAATGTACATTAAGCTTTCCTAATCTCTCTTCATAGGGGAAGTTTCTAATTCCTAAAAATCTTTACCAATTTTATCTGTAGTCGTTAAAGTGAATGTCAATTTAATATACAACGATCAAAACGGTATTACATAATCTAAATAGAGGCAAAAAATGAAAATAAACATAAATAGTAACAATAAATGTTCATAACGCTTTTAGAAATGGTTACCCATATTTTGTAATATTTTATACATAAAGCCATTGCATATATAAAATAAGATCCCTGTTGACAGGGTATCTCAATATTTTAGCATGTAAATTCATCAGTTTAAACATTTTCCACCTGGTACCTGGTAACATACTCATGTTACCTAGGTTAAGAATTATCTGTCTAGCATTAAATTTCATTTTCCAGATTCAAGCTAGTTTAAAAACCCTACCTTAGACAGTCTGAAGCATCGGAATCATAATTTTCCGGTCATTTCGCCTTCAATTAATAATTACTTAAGGATACGAATATCAGAATAAATAAACCTGCAGAATGCCTATCGGCCCAGATGAAGCAGTTTCTGACTTTCGCATGTCTAACATACGCTTGAAACAATCCAGCAATCCCAGATCTATTATAATCTGGTAAATTGTTAAAAAACCAATAGCCCTGCTTCCTATATATTTACCCAAGCTTTTCACTTGATCTAAACTGCTCCAATTTATTTCCATTGTTTAGCGTTTAACATTTATACCTGGACTATAATGTTGCTTCAAATATTTTTTTTTCAAAAGTAGTTTTTTTAGCCTGGGAACTAAGCCTACTATCAAAACTGATTAGATAACGTTAACATAACTCAATTGGATAACTGTGACGGAAGAATTTTAACGCACTAAAGGATCCTGTTTATAAAGAAAAGAGAAACTATGAGGAAAATATAGCATAGCGGGCAAGACAAAGCCAATAATTTTCATATTTATGAAATAAAGACTCGGGGGAAGAACTCGACCATTGGAAATGTAGAGGAGTGTTCGCCTAGCTCTGGGCGGAGGTGGACGTGTCGCCTGTGAGCTCCTGGTTTGCTGACCCGTGGTAGTTTGTGTGTGAGCGGACCCTTGGAGCCGTGGCGCCCCCCTCCCCGCTCGGCCCGTTGATGCCGTGAGGGGGGCTTAGTGGGCGGCTGCCGGAGTGTGATGCTCCTTGGGACAGTCCTCTGTCCTTTTCTAGCCTATTGCTCCTGCTGCCGTCCTCTCCAATTGTGCCGAGCATCTTTTCCTTTTCCTTCTGTTTCGTTCTTCTCCCCCTCTTCTCCTATCTGCTTGTCGTTTCCTGCTGACCTTTGCTTGTTTTGGATCTTTCTTTGGACTTCTTCTATTTTGACGCCCGGGTGCTTGAGGAGGCATATTCTTGCACCCGTAGAACTGTAGTACCCAACGTCTTGAGCGAGGGAAACCTTTTATTGTCAATCCCCCTTTCGTCGCTGAACCCGATTTCGACGGACTGACGGTTCTTAAGGTGGCGTTTGTGGGGCGTATACACACGACGCACCCCTAGGGGGCCCCGGCATGATCGGCGATAGCTTCCTGTTGAGTGTCCTGCCTCTAATTGTGGCTCCATGGTGGGTGTGGGGGCACATTCGTGGATGAAGTTTTATCTCCTCATCTTTATGTCGTTGAATGTTCCTGTTATACCCTCTTAGGCTCGTGGGGTGGGCGACCAAGCCCCCGAGTCGGCCTGTATTGGAAGACCAGGCTCCTTAGCTCCCGCTGCGTTGGGCCCCGACCTTGCTCCTCCTTTGACCGTCCTGACTTCTTCCCCCAGCTCTCCTCCCTCCTCTGTGGTTGGGTCGAGCCTCCAGCCCCCAGTGGTGACCACTTCGTCCCCTGGTGCGGCTAAGTCTCTCGTTGTGACTACTGCACCTTTTGTCCCCTCTCTCTCAGGGGGTTCTCACCGCCGTCAGCGCCACGGCCGCATTCGCTCGTTTCCATCCTCTACTGATGCGTATCAGGCCTTGTTTGGTCCCGCTTCATGGGCCAAATACTTTGATCTCCTCCCTCTTGATTCCGCGCCTCCTGACGATTTCTCCCTCCATCGGCATCGCGTTGATTCCGTGGATGCGATTGTCACCTCCAACCCCACTCGTCTCCGTACACGTGTCGTTGCTGCTCCTTCTCAGGATGCAACTTCCCGCTTAGCTGCCTTATCCTGAATTGGCGAGATCCCTGTTCGGGTCTGTAAGAACGCTCGGTTGAATGCCAGTGTTGGCACTATTCTCCTCCCGCCCCATGTTGCAACCGGTGTTCGGAATCTGCACGACTGCCACGATGACATTCGGCATATCCTTGATGCCCAAGGCCATTTTGTCCTCCAGGTTGACTCGTTTACTCGTCCCCCTCGTGGTCGTCGCCGTCAACCCCTTCGAGTTGTGAAGATCACCTTTGATGGTAGGACCCTTCCATCCTCTGTCATTCTTGCTGGTGCCAGGTGCTTTGTCCAAGAGTATATTCCTTCTCCTCGACTTTGTAACAAGGGCTGGAGGTTTGGGCATGGTGCCCTCCGCTGCTCTGGGACTGTCTCTCTATGTCCTTTGTGTGGGGGTGAAGGTCCCAGTAAGTCGGAGTGCACTTCTCCCCGAGCTCGCTACCTCAACTGCGGTGAGGCCCATCCTACCTTCTCCCGTGCCTGTATCCATTACAAGCTTGAGGCAGCCATCCTCAACTTGAAGCACCGGAAGCGTTTATCTTTTCCTGAGGCGAGGCTCCAGGTTCGCCGGTTCCCGCCTTATGCTAACGTCTCTTATCCTCGCGTGTTGCGATCTTCCTCTCCTCGTCCTTCACACCTTCTTCAGACTCTCGACCGTTTCCGGGCCTTGGACCCGGATATGCCCGCTGTTCCCTCCTCTGTTCCTTTGAGTTCTGTCCCGAAGGGTCCCCCCTCCTGGTCCTCTGTCTGGGGTTCCCCTTCTTTCTACCCGGTCTGTCATGTCTCCTGTGTCTTCTTCCTCGTCTCCCTCCGATCCTCCTTCCCATCCTCCTCTTCCATCTATTGACTCTCCCCGCCGCCTGTCGGTGCAGGCGGATGTCCATTGCTCTCCTAACGGCCGTCGTGTGTGCTCTCGTTCAGCTTCTCCTGTTGAGACACTGGAATTCGTTGCCCGGTACGTAGTTGCTGGGACACCGGTCTCTTTAAGTCAGAAGCGTAAGCCTGGTTCCTCTCCTTCCTCCTTCCCGGCGGGTAAGAAGGCTTCGCTTTCTTCCTCGGCCCCTACTACTGGCTCTATTGCTCCTTCCCCTCCCATTGTCAGTGATTGCACCCCCTGTTCCTGCTGTGGAGGTTTCTTTGGCCCCTGCTTCCCTTTCGGTTGCTGCCCTTGCTGAGGTGCACTCCCCTCTTTCTACTCCCCCTCTTCCTGCTGCTGTTCTTGACTGCTCCTCTCCGTTGTCTCCTCTTCCTCCACCTCCTCCGGATCCCGCCCACCCACCTCTGGTCTGTTCTCCCGCTTCCTTCCCACCGTCTTTGCTCACTTTACCCATGCCCGCTAACCCTGACTTTGCTGACCTTGATCCCGACCCTGATATTCTTTAATGTGCTATGTTGCCCTTTCGCCTTTGTTTCTTCCTTGTTTTCTGTTGTTGTCCTTTCTCTTCTCGTCGTTGTCTATTCTTCAATGGAACGTTCGTGGTTATTACGCCAATTTCTTCGAACTCCAACTTCTGATTTCGCGGTTTTCGCCCCTTTGTGTGTGTCACCAGGAGTCGATGCTTGGTGCTCGTCCTGGTCGTTTTCGTGGCTATTCCTTTCTCTCCCCCCCCCCAGCCGTTGCTGGGGCTCCTAATTCTTCTGCTCTCTTGATTCGCGCTGATGTTCCCTTTGTTCCTTTACTTTTTCCTTCGCCTCTCCATTGTTCTGCTGCTCGTATCTTTGTGGGGAAATGGTACACAGTTTGTTCCATTTATCTCCCCCCGAGTGTCCCGCTTTCTCTTCCTGATTTGAAACACCTCCTGGACTCCTTGCCGGAGCCTGTGCTCCTGCTGGGTGACTTCAATTGTCGTCATTCTCTTTGGGGTGATGTTCTGACGAATACCCGAGGTCGCCTTCTTGAGCCGTTTCTCCTCTCTTCTTCCCTGTCTCTTCTGAATTCTGGTGAGCCCACTCATTTGGACTCTCGGACTCGCACCCTTTCCTGTCTTGATCTTTCTCTCTGCTCTTCTTCTCTTTACTTAGATTTCACGTGGCAGGTTCTTGATGACCTCCATGGCAGTGATCATTTCCCCATCCTTGTTTCCTTTTTCTCTTTTCGCCCTTCCCTCTCTTTCCCTAGGTGGCAGTTTGCTAAAGCGGACTGGAACCTATTTACCCTCAGTGCTGCTCTCTCTGACCTCTCCCTCTGCTCTCCTCCTTTTTCATGACACTGTCTTCGACGCTGCCCTCCGCTCTATTCCTCGCTCTTCCTCTCGGGGTCCACGGAAGTGCGTTCCCTGGTGGAATGCGGACTGTGCTCGGGCTGTCCGCTGTAAGCGTGCAGCCTGGAAGAGGCACCGCCGTCGGCAGACGACCGATTCTTTTCTTTTCTTTCGGAAAGCGAGTGCGGTGGCCCGTAGGGCCATCCGTACGGCTAAACGTGAATGTTGGGCTTCTTATGTCTCCACAATTACGTCCGAAACTCCCCTGCCACAGATCTGGAAGCGTATCCGCAAGATAGCGGGTAAGTTCGTTCCCGATGTTTCCCGGTCCTTCACCTCCGTGGTACTCTTGTGGCGGACCCGTTGCAGGTCGCTACCGAACTGGGTTCCCACTTTTCTTCTGTTAGCTCTGGTCTTCATCTTCCCAATCTTTCCTTCTTCGTAAACCTGTCCTTGAGTCTCGTCCTTTAGATTTCTGCACTCGTCTTCGACTTTCCTATAACGATCCCTTCTCTCTCTCTGAACTTCGTTCTGCCCTGGCCCTCTGCGGTTCTACGGCGGCGGGCTCCGATGGTATTCATTATGAGATGCTTCGCCATCTCCCTCCGTGCACGTCTCAGTATTTACTGAGTCTGTATAATCGGATCTGGGAGTCGTCGTCAGTCCCTGAGAACTGGCTCGATGCCATTGTCCTCCCTGTTCGCAAACCAGGGTCTCTGGGAACTTCCCCTAAGGACTTTCGCCCTATTGCCCTCACAAGTTGTGTCTGCAAACTCTTTGAACGTATGGTTAACGTTCGTCTGATGTGGTTCCTGGAACACCATCACCTCCTCTCCCCTTCTCAATTTGGTTTCCGCAAGTGCCGCAGCACGACAGATGTCCTGGTGAACTTGGAGGTCTATATTCGTACTGCTTTTGCTGCGAGGACCTCCGTTGTTGCCGTCCTTTTTGACCTGGAAAAGGCTTACGACACCACTTGGCGATATCATATTCTATCCCAGCTTCATTCTTTTGGCCTTCGTGGTCATCTCCCTCTCTTTCTCCGCAGCTTCCTCTCTCGTCGTTCCTTTCGGGTGCGCCTTGGTACCGCTCTCTCTGCCTCTTTTCAGCAATACGAAGGTGTGCCCCAGGGTAGTGTTCTGAGCACTACTCTTTTTCTGGTTGCCCTCAATGGTCTTCTTTCCTCTCTTCCTTCAGGTGTCTTCTCCGCTCTCTATGTCGATGATCTTACCCTTTGCTGTCAGGGTGATGATTCGCCTCTCCTTCAGCGCCGGCTTCAACTTGCGATTGATGCCGTGTCGTCTTGGGCCACCGATCATGGCTTCAAGTTCTCTACTTCTAAGACTTGTGCCATGTCTTTTACTCGGAAACGGGTCGTTCTTCGTCCCTCTTTGTCACTTTATGGTCATCCCCTTGAGTACAAAGATTCCGCGAAGCTTTTGGGGTTATTCCTTGACACTCGTTTGTCTTGGTCTCCCCATATCTCTTACCTCCGTGTTGAGTGCTCTAAGGCCCTTACCCTCCTTCGAGTATTGTCCCATACTTCTTGGGGAGCGGATAGGCGCACTCTCCTTGCTTTGCATTCCTCTCTCGTCCTGTCTAAGCTCGATTATGGTTGCCCTGCTTACTCGTCTGCTTCTCCTGCTCTTCGCCGTCTTGATGCTTTGCACCATACTGGGCTGCGCCTCAGTTCTGGTGCCTTTCGTTCGACTCCCGTCCTTAGCTTGTATGTTGACACTGGCTTCCTGTCTCTCCAGGACCGCCGTGATCGCTACTGTCTTCGCTATCTTGCGCGGTCCTTGCAACATCCTTCCTCTCGCCTCTGTCGTGCTTTAACTTTTACCCCTCCTGCGGTTCCTGTTCCTCTTCACCACCTCCCTCTTTCTGTCCGGTTATCTCGCTTACAGGATTCTCTTTCCGTTCGTGTTTCTAATGTTTCTCCTCGTGTTGTTCCTTCTTTGCCCCCGTGGAGAGTCCCCCTTCCGCAGTTTTGTACATCCTTGACCCGCGTCACTAAAGCTTTTACCCCTCCTACGGTTCTAAAACGCCTTTTCCTTGAGCACTTTTCTTCTCACTCCCGCTCCGTTTCTGTCTTCACCGATGGGTCTAAGTCTGCGGACGGTGTTGGCTACTCTGTTGTTTTTCCTGATCGCACTTATATGTGTCGCTTACCTCCGGAGACTAGCATCTTTACAGCGGAGCTTTATGCTATTCTCTATGCTCTTCGTCTCCTGCTTTCTCGTTGTCAGTCTTCCTTTGTGGTTGTTGTTGACTCTCGTAGTGCCCTCATGGCTCTCGGGTCCTTTAATCCGGTTCATCCAGTAGTTGTCGAGATCCAGCATTGGCTGTTTCTTGTTCACAGTAAGTTTAAGTCGGTTGAGTTTTGTTGGGTTCCCAGCCATATTGGTGTGTCTTTAAATGAGCGTGCGGATGCTGCCGCCAAGGAAGCTGTCCGCTCTTGTCCCATCTCTCGTAAAGGTATTCCATATTCCGACTTTTACCCGGTTATCCATTCCTCCATCCTTACCCGTTGGCAGGCTTCTTGGTCGTCTGTTACTGGTAACAAACTCCGTACTCTTAAATGTTGTGTTTCCTCGTGGCCGTCCTCCTACCACCGTAACCGGCGATGGGAAACTGCTCTGGCGAGGTTGCGTATTGGCCATACTCGCTTAACCCATGGTCACTTGATGGAGCGCCGCCCTGCTCCTTGTTGTCCTAATTGCATTGTCCCTCTTACGGTCGTGCATGTCCTTCTTGAATGTCCTGACTTCCGGGATGAGCGTGTGTCTTGCTTTCCGACCGCCCCTCGCGGTCACCTGTCCCTCGATAGAATTCTTGATGACTCGGATACTTTTGATATCGTTCGCCTTATGCGTTTTTGTTCTCGTATTGGCATCCTTGGTGATATTTAGTGCCCTCTGATTATTCCGCACATTTGATGGTGCTACATAGCCTTCCCGGTTTGGTGCCTTCTTTTGATAATTACTTACTTACTTATGCAAACATCAGGATTAAGGTGTACTTCACAAACACCAGGATTTAATTGTACTACACAAACACCAGGATTAAGTTTTACTACACATATATTAAGGTGTACTACACAAATATTAAGGTGCATTACACAAACACGAGGATTAAGGTGTACTACACAAATACTAGGATTAAGGTGTTTTACATAAACACCAGGATTAAGGTGTACTACACAAGCACCAGAATTAAGGTCTACTTCACAAACACCAGGATTAAGGTGTACTTCACAAACACCAGGATTAAGGTGTACTACACAAGCACCAGGATTAAGGTGTACTACAAAACACCAGGATTAACTTTTACTACACAAATATTAAGGTGAACTACACATACACCGGGATTAAGTTTTACTTTACAAATATTAAGATGTACTACACAAACACTAGGGTTAAGGTGTACTACACAAATATTAAGCTGTACTACACAAACAGAAGTAATAAGGTTTACTACACAAATACCAGGATTAAGGTGTACTACACGGCAGAATTAAGGTGTACTAAACAAGCACCAGGATTAAGGTGTACTACATCAACACCAAGATTAAGGTTTACTACACAAAAACACAGGATTAAGGTGTACTTCACAAACACCAGGATTAAGATGTAATATGCAAACACACGAATTAAAGTGTACTATACAAACACGAGCATTCAGGTATACTACTCAAACACCAAAAATAAGGTGTACTACACAAACACCAATAATAAGGTGTACTATACAAACACTAGGATTACGGTGTTTTACACAAACACCAGGGTTAAGGTGTACTACACAAACACAGGATTATGGTATGCGGCACAAACGGCAGGGTTAAGGTGTACTGGACAAACATCATGATTAAGATGTACTATGCAAACACCAGGTTTAAGGTGTAATACACAAACACCAGAATTAAGGTGTACTACACAAACACCAGGATTCAGGTGTACTACACAAAGCATAGGATAAAGGTGGACTTCACATACACCAGGATTAAGGTATACTACACAAACACCACCCCCCACCCCGCTCAGCTCGTTGATGCCGTGAGGGGGGCTTAGTGGGCGGCTGCCGAAGTGTGATGCTCCTTGGGACAGTCCTCTGCCCTTTTCTAGCCTTGTGCTCCTGCTGCCATCCTCTCCAATTGTGCTGAGCATCTTTTCCTTTTCCTTCTGTTTCGTTTTCTCCCCCCCTCTTCTCCTATCTGCTTGTTGTTTCCTGCCGACCTTTTGCTTGTTTTGGTTCTTTCTTTGGACTTCTTATATTTTGACGCCCGGGTGCTTGAGGAGGCATACTCTTGCACCCGTAGAACTGTAGTACTTGACGTCTCGAGCGAGGGGAACCTTTTATTGTCAATCCCCTTTTCGTCGCTGAACGCGATCTCGACGGACTGACGGTTCTTAAGGTGGCGTTTGTGGGGCGTATACTCACGACGCACCCCTAGGGGGCCCCGGCATGATCGACGATAGCTTCCTGTTGGATGTCCTGCCTCTAATTGTGGTTCCATGGTGGGTATAGGGGCACATTCGTGGATGAATTCCTTTCTCTTCGTATATATGTCGATAAATGTTTCTGTTGTACCCTCTGAGGCTCCTGGGGTGGGCGACCAAGCCTCCGAGTTGGCCTGTATTGGAAGACCAGGCTCTGTAGCTCCCGCTACGTTGGGCCCCGACCTTGCTCCTCCTTTGACCATCCTGACTTCTTCCCTCAGCTCCCCTCCCTCCTCTGTAGTTGGGTCGAGCCTCCAGCCCCCAGTGGTGACCACTTCGTCCCCTGGTGCGGCTAAGTCTCTCGTTGTGACTACTGCGCCTTTTGACCCCTCTTTCTCTGGGGGTTCTCAACGCCGTTCGTGCCCCGGCCGCACTCACTCGATTCCTTCCCGTAGTGATGCGTATCAGGCCTTGTTTGGTCCGCTTCATGGGCCAAATTCTTTGATCTCCTTGATTCTGCACCTCCTGACGATTTCTCCCTCCATCGGCATCTTGTTGATTCCGTGGATGTCCCCGTTACCTTCAACCCCACTCGTCTCGGTACACGTGTCATTGCTGCTCCTTCTCAGGATGCAGCTTCCCACTTGGCTGCCTCATCTTGCCTTGGCGAGATCCCTGTTCGGGTCTCCAAGAACGTTCGGATGAATGCCAGTGTTGCACTATTCTCCTCCCGTCCAATGTTGCAACGGTGTTCGGAATCTGCAGGATTCCCACGATGATATTCGGCATATCCTTGATGCCCAAGGCCATTCTGTCCTCCAGGTTGACTCGTTTACTCGTCCCCCTCGTGGTCGTCGCCGTCACCCCTTCGTGTGTGAAGATCACCTTTGATGGTAGGACCCTTCCATCCTCTGTCATTCTTGCTGGTGCCAGGTGCTCTGTCCAGGAGTATATTCCTTCTCCTCGGCTTTGTAACAAGTGCTGGAGGTTTGGGCATGGTGCCCTCCGCTGCTCTGGGACTGTCCTCTCTCTCTGTCCTTTTGTGGGGGTAAGGTCACTCTAAGTCGGAGTGCACTTCTTCCCAAGCTCGCTGCCTCAACTGTGGTGAGGCCCATTCAACCTTCTCCGGTGCTGTATCAATTACAAGCTTGAGGCAGCCGTCCTCACTTGAGCACCGGGAGCGTTTATCTTTTTCTGAGGTGAGGCGCCAGGTTCGCCGGCTCCCGCCTTATGCTAACATCTCTTATGCTCGCGTGTTGCACTCCTTC
>WNGS01034253.1:0-10524 GCA_020271785.1 Procambarus virginalis | reverse complement strand
GCTGGTGAATTATAATAGTATGGGCTATGATATCCCGTTTTCTATAGACGGAAACTCCACTACAAGTTACATTTCTATGGGTAACTTGTTTATACAATGCAGCAACATTATCTGCAATTGTATGTAATATTAAATGGTGTCGGATTTTCTGACACACGGTTTTGTAAATTGAAATTGAAAAATAACATATTAACTGTGTGGAATGTTATAGCCCGAATGAGTAATTATTCTCACACTATAAGAGAGAAATAATAGTTTGCACACGCGATATTTCACCTGTGGATGCCATAAAATGAACTGTGGAATATTAAATAAGAATAACACTCACGGTTATCACAGAAAATCTGCTGACATTACTTGCATTTGATGTCGTAATGGCCTAGGGGTGGTTTTCACAGTATGTGCACTGAAGACGACATAGTTGATTTAGTGATGGAATATAGAACACACCGCATTTCATGCAGGCTGTTAAGGTTCGTCTTTCCATGGTGTGGAGCTGTATGGTGTGTGTGTAGCGAATGAAGACTTGCAGTGAACTAATGTCGCGTTTGTGTGTGAGGGGACGGAAACGATCCCGGTCAAATGAGAAGTGATTGATGGTGGGCAGGTGAGGGCCTGCTGGCGGAAGTAAGAACAACGCCCCTCCTTAACGAATCCGCAGTGGTGAGAGAGGCCTGTTGGGGTGAACATCTCCCAGACCTCTCTAAAGACATTGAAAAACGATTAAGGCTAATGGACGACATCCGCCCCTGGTGCCGCTTCCAACACAACCCAGTCTGGCACCTAGAAAAATAATGACCCCACTGTCAAAACACAAAACCGCAAACAGCTGTTCCCTCCTCATCTTAAGTCCCCTGCTCTCTCCTAACCCCTCGGGGCCCTCTCAGGTCGAGGGGGAGCTCCCCTCAACATACCAGCTTATGTTGGGTCCCTCCACCCCTCTACATAGCATTACTTAGTCTCATCTATTATTAATCAACTATTATCTACGCACACAGAATTAACTCTACGGCAAACACCCATACATGTTCATTTACTCTCATCAACATATTCTTCTCCTCACATTCATTACTCTCCCACTTACACCCCACATAGCCCACATACTCTCCTACCCCACACAACATGACCCCCCATCATCCCAGACCGCGTAACCCAATACTGGACGCTCACACGCGTCCGACACGCACCAACATCTGGAAAATCACTCTACATCCCTATGTGGCTACATACCTTTGCCCCATCTGGCCAGCTGGCTCTAATAGAGCCACCTGGCCAGATGGTGTGCACGGTCGTAGTCACATATTTCACTACTCACGTGCATCTGACTGCTGCATGTGCCAGTTCTAGCTCTTTGCATCATCGCTAGTTCAACGACCTACCACCAGGGGCGACACCATCTGAAGAGAGAAGGGGATGCGTTGCGGTCAGTCGGAGTTAACGGTCGTGGGATGAGAGTCTTTCAGTGTTCTCCACTACTAACTCAGGGTAGAAATTATCCCACCTAGCACTGGGTTCCTCACCCGCTGAGCATACATCTCTGCTAATTCAATTGCACCACAACCAGTCGACCAAGGGGTCGACACTGACAACTGCTCTTTCCTTGACGAATCCATAGACTCCAAACTTGACAAATATTGGATGACAACTAAGAAAGTTTCGCCCTGCAAGCAAATCTGTAAGGAACCTTTACAACATGAGCAGGCTTGAGCCTGTGCTATAACGGAGGACCTCCTCACACATGCTTTTGCCATCAACTAATGCATTACTTGAGCAGGAGTTTTGTTTCTTTTCATGGTTTCCTATTAAATGTTTGCAAGTCCTATGTTGATTTTTCCCAAATCAATCCTCATATTATTAAATTATAATTTATTTAATTAATAACCCCCTCTCGCCTCATAGTTTTGGGGGCACATTTCGAGTAATGATCTTTATTTTTACACCAATAAGGTTGTGATCTGAGTATGTGGTATCTGAGATCGTAATGTCAATCTTTATTTCTTCAGTGATTGTGAAGAACACATATAGAATACTATTGTACCTAGATGGCTAGGTTATTTCCTGGTTGAGCGAAAATTTGTCAGAATCAAGTAGTTTGCTTACCTGTGGCTCTTATTTCCTAGTATTACATTGTTTGCTATTTGCCATCGTAGACTGTGCCGGTTGAAGTCTTCAAGGAACATAATATCTGGTGGAAGGGGTGTTTATAATGGCACGTTTGGAGGAAAGGTGTATTATGATGTTGCTGTTGTTGGTCGTCCTTCCTTTCAGACAACCAACCCAAAATTCCATAGGGTGCTTACTTTTTACCAGATCACCCTGGGTGCTTCCAGCACTTGGAGAGGGGGTTCAACATCACACGTTTAATGGGTTGCGACTCCAATACTGACCTCGTTGCCACGTGCACACACCGACTCGAGCCGCTGTGACTCCCCACTCTCTCCTTGTTTGGTATGATCTCCTCAATTCCCCTTTTCTTGGATATTACTCCGTACTACCCTGTCCACAGCTATTATGGGTATGGGTAACAGCAAACTGTTACCCATGCAGCTTGTCTGCTGCATCAGTAACAGTTTCTCCTCCATATCTACCTACCCAGGCTTTGCGCCCTGTCAGGGCACAACTCCATAGTCTTCAGAGACTGAAGGATGCCTACTACTAGGGAGTCCAAATTGTCCTCGTCTAGTTCAGCAAAAGTTGGTAAGTCTAAAGGCAGTAATCGTGCCTCTGACTCTGCTGAACTGCATTGAGATACAATTATTGAAGGTGTTGCCTTATGTACAGCTAGTAAGTTGAGAGAAATTGAAATTGAAATTGAAATAAATTTATTGATGTAAAATACACACAAAGGGATGAGGTAGCTCAAGCTATTCTCACCCCGTTCAGTACATATACACACATCACAAACCATAAACATATTACCAAACATTCTGAGAGATAACATATACATTTCCTCCAAGTTGAGAGAAGGGTTTAACTTTGCATGAGTATCATCCTCGAAGATTGCCAGTTCAGACTTGATTTGTTCCATATTATCAGTGGTTGTGTCACTGGCAAAAAGTTCACTTCGGTAAAATTCAATCATTCTTTTCACTTCATCGAATTTTTTATCAGCTACCCGTAGAGAGATTTCCAGCTGGATAAAATCAACTTTACAAATTGATTGATGTAACAAATTTTCACATCTACTGAGTAGTTTCGTCAAGTTGCCTTTAAGTGCTACTAAAGGTCCAAGCTACGTTTTATTTTCTGTGGATGAGCCATGGTGGCTGATTGGTGAAGTTTGGTAGAACTCATAGTTTCTAAATGAAGATAATTGGGGTATTGATTCATAGAAGTGAACAATACTGAGTAGTAATAGCATTGACTTAATATCCAGTCACAAGGCTATATCCTACTTGTAGAGGTTGGTAAACTGTATGTACGTAATCACACATGATTTGAGAGGTAATCAGTGTCACTGTAAGAATACCTTAGGCCAGCCCATTATTTTCAACATTGGAAGGATTAGAGACATAAATTAACTTTCAAAGATGAAATTGATATAGTTACAATTTAAATGAATATAGTATATGTAATATAATATGAGTAACATAATTATGTGAACAACTCAACTCATGTTGTTCTTGATCCCACCCAATCTAGGGTCCGCACATTGTTTAAATATTGGCTAGTTTGCTCAGTGTATAGTTCAACACTAGACAAGTTGGTATCTTACCCTATATAAGGACTGGCAACAAGTAAATTTATATTATTGTCCAGTAAAGACAAAGTTCAGTATTTTATTTGGGTTTTATTTATATGCTTAATTTTTCTCTCTAAACTTTAGAGAAATATATATACATTTATGTCTAGTAGTCTCGTATCAACCTCCTTTGATATTTAACTGTGTTAATTATTTTGTTAAGTGATGTATTTGTAGATTGTGTGTTTGTCCGTTTTCTCCTACACCACACTCCATAACACGCCACTTATTCAAATTAAATTCCATTTGCCGGGTGGTGTTGCATACACTAATTGTAACCAGATCGTCTTGATGGGCATAACAATCATATAATTTTCTTATCTTTCCTAGTATCTTAACATCATCCGCAAACGTATTCGTATAATTCTGAATTTCTTCTGATTGGTTGCCTATGCATACAATGAAGATTACCAGTGCAAGAAATTAACCATGTGGTACTCCACCTGTGACCTTTCTTCAGTTTGATAAATTGCCTCTGATTACTAGTCTCATCATTCTATCGGTTAAGAAAATTTATCATCTGTGTTAGAAGCTTTCCTGTCACTCCTCCAGTATGGTTCATTTTCCAGAAATGGGAAAGCTTAAATGGGGCTCTGTTGAAAGCCTTTTTTAGGTGTAGATACATGCAGTCAACCCAATCATCTCTTTCCTGTAAAATCTCTGTGGCTTATCTTAGAAACAAAGTTAATTTTTTTACATAGGATGTTATACATCGAAAACCATATTGTCTGTCCGTTATGAGATGTGATGTTGTATTGCAGCAATAGTGAACCAAGATGGTGTGACTCTCCGTCACAAAGATATAAAAAAAAATGCTGTTATGGCCCTTGCAATGTGTCGCAAGTCGTAAGCAAAAGCAAAAGAAAACCATCAAATATAATAATTAAACAATTTACTGAAAAATTTGTGAACAAAAATTGCTCCCGAGAATACTTGGCGATCATTCCATTATAAGGTAAACAAAATAATGTGAAAACTATAACATGGCTAAACTGTGCAAGAAATATAATGAATATTCTAAACAAACAAACAAACAAACACTGGTGTGCTGAATACATCCACAGTACCACGGCAGCAGCAGACACATGACGTAGGGTGGTAGGTGTAGACAGGTGAGAAAGGCTGAGGTGATCCTAAGAGCACAAAGAGAGAGTCAGCCTCCTCAGGGTGGCGGTGCCCTTTATATAGCCTGGTGGTGATGACCTCACTGCTGGTGTCAACACATATTGATAACAAGCTGCTGTCGTAAACTTCTATTTAGCAGCTTGCGGCTCCTATGTGTAGAGGCTGTACAACTGATAGTTTAAGTTGGCAAATTGCTTGTTTACAGAAGGCTAACTACTTGTTAGTGGAGACACCTCGTTTGTTGACGACCAGTACCAGGCCCTGGGCGGTACTGGGTGGTGGAGCATGTGGCAGGTCAAATGACTCATCTTGACGTCATGGAGGTGGACTTCCAGCATGAAGACATCGAATAGTGAGAGGAAAAGTCAGTTCCACGGCTAAGCAGGGGATTCATGTGAGAGGTCCTCTCAAAAGCCTTTTCCTATTGCCTGAGATGTCAATGCTAGAAGAATGTTGAAAGCGGGAGGTTCTACTTCATGAACACGGGATAGTACATCGGCAATTACGTTGTCCGATCCTTTGATGTAGATGATCTGGAAGTTGAAATTTTGTAGGGACAAGGCCCAACGAAGTAGACGCTGATTGGAGAATTGGGCTTGTTGTAGAAAACGAAGAGGACTGTGGTCCGAATAGATAGTGATGGGTTGGTGTCCTTGAAGGTAAGGTTCATATCGTTGCAAGCATAGGACGATGGTGAATAGCTCCTTCTCTATAGTGCTGTAGTTTTGTTGGTGAGGCTTCAGCTTGTAGCTGTAGTAGCTGACTGGTGGGACTTCTCCTTCTCGCCGTTGCATCAGGACACCCCCAATGCCGGTGCTGCTGGGATCAACAATAAGGATGAAGGGTTGTTTCACATCTGGCGAGGTAAGAATGGGGAGAGTACACAGCAAAGTTTTTAATTGTTCGAAGGCAATCGATTGTGAGTAGGTCCAAATATATTTTCTTTTTGGGCTGGGAAGGTTGATTAAAGGTGTAGCAACTATGCTGAAGTTCTGAAAGAACCGACGGTAATATGACACTAATCCCAAAAATCTCATAAGTTGCTTACGAGAAGTAGGCTGTCGATATTGTAGGATGGCTTGAAGATGTATGTCTAAAGATGCTAAGCTTCCACTGCCTATAACTTGACCAAGATATTTCACTTTACCTTTAGCAAATGTGAACTTTCCGAAATTAACGGTGAGACGAGTCTGGAGAAACTTATAGAATAGTTGTTGTAGTCGGTGTAGAAGTTTTGCCACGAGTTGATCGCTACAACGATCACAACCAGGTAGGCCTAGGTGTCGTCAAGATCTTGAATGACGAGGCTGACAGCTCGCCAGAAGGTAGCTGGTAGCTGGGGAAATGCAGAGTCCAAAAGGTAAGCTTCCATATTTAAATAGGCCAAAAGAAGTGGTAAAAGCAGAAATACTTTTAGCACGTTTCGTTAGCCTGATTGATGGCTTACGGGCATTAAAAGGTCTATTTGAGACAAAAGGAAGCATTACCTATGGCACCTAAGATATCGTCGATACGAAGTAAAGAATAAGAATTCACCAAATTGACAGAATTTACCCTCCGATAATCTGTACACAGTCTTACTTTGCCATATGGTTTGGGAACCAATATGCATGGTGAAGCCCAAGGAGACTCACAAGTGTAGCTAATTCATTGCTGAAGAGGTTCTTTACTTCTGCGCACATGGCTTCTCTCTTCTGAAGACTGATGTTGTAGTAAGGCTGACGGATGTGAGTCGTATCAGGGAGCAGCTGGATGTTGTGTGCACTAAAATACATTCCTGAGGAGGTCTTGAAACAGTTTTTTATGGATAGAGATTAATTTAATCATATGGAGGTATTTGGGAAGATCTTTTAGAATATCACTGTTAGACATCACTGTATTCATGTTATCTATACACTCAGATGAAGAGGTAGTAGGGTATATATCACTACTGGGATACCTCTCGGTGAATGTTGGTATCGGGGCTTGAACTCAGAAATAAATATTTAATTATTGTATTGAAATAATCGAAGGACCACCACTTTTGAGAAAAGAGGGAAAACAAATAAAAGTTATCATTAGAATGACACTAGAGAACCAGTGTCTATGGAAACTCATTTAAAAAATAATCACTTGAAAATAATGAAGACTGTAATTATTAATTAAAGCCAAAGCCTCAAATATCAACATTGGGGGGTATTTCTAGAAGTTCATATATATCTAGGAACCAGTGTGGTTCGTCACTAGTTCATTATGGGTTATAATATGGTAAATCTAACTACAATATATTCAAATATATGGTAATCAAATTTATCATAAGATATTAATCATCATTAATCACTGAGCATAAATATTGAGCACAGTTAAAAATAAACATTAATTACCAAATCTGGCAATAATTATAGAATCAATAATCAATTGAATAAATTTAAGAAAAATGTGTCTTAGCTGTAAGACGATTTCTAACGCCAGTTCATCATTCGTCCTCGTGGTCACGGAATCCCCATAGAGAAATAACTCGAGGTAAATAACACGATTGATGAGAATCTTGCTGGCGTCTCAAATACACGCTGTAATACAAGAAATATAAAGTAGCAATTGACTAGGCTACAAATTATGTTCAGATATTCATGAAACTGAGATGGGTGATAAATATTACTAACGTTTATTATTGGTGTTCATTCTTCATAACGACAAACTACTCACTAAGGTACTATCTACTTTGATGCATCAAACAATACTAGCGTAACTGAGTACTAAGTCTGCCGATGTGCGCTGCTGACCAATGTACTGGTCTGCCGAAACTGCTGTGCGTCTCAATGTGTCACGCTGTGCACACTTAATTACGGGTCCTGGTGTTAATGTAGGCTTATTCACGAGGCACTATAGAACACAGGCAAGTAAATTCCACTTATTAACTGGGTATCAACGTAATTCTTGTCGATAAGAATTCCCAGCAAAGCCATGTGCTTCTCCCACGCTGTTCGTGCGCGTGCCTTGTTGATGTAATGGCGTCGCCGCCCTCCCTCCCCGCTCTCGCATTCACCACGGAATTATTAAACACAAATTATTCTTTTCGCGCAATTATGGATGAAATGCGATAATATGAGGGTTATATGGGAATAATAATAAATATTCTCGATAAATGATCTCTAGCGAGAAATGGAGATGATTTATACTTCTCCAGAGCATTCGATCGTAACAGAAAAAAACTGTTACTAAATAATTTCAATTAATAACTCTGATTTACATTATCAGGAGTAATATTATCAGCAATATGCTCAGATTAATTTATATTAACACTACGGTTAGTGGTGTTAAGAGCTACTGCAATTAGTAAGTTAATGGTAATTTATCATAATATAATAATGGATGATAAGTGTTGGAAATTTCCAACATAACTCCGGGGGAGAAAACTCGGGTCGCAGTGCCATGTTGAGTACTGACGTACCTATCCCGAAGTTAGTATGTTAGTATGTTAGTATGTTAGTACACACACAACGGATGTCCCGTAAATGTCAAGGACATACAAGAATTTAAGACATGAAAATTTAATGTCATAATTAATAGTTTACACAAGTTAATGATTGAATCATACAATTCAAGTAACTGAGACTCTACTGTGAGGTGAATGTCTGGGTCATTGTGACTTGTAGCTGATTGGTTACTAGACATCACAACACAGTATCATCATGATCACTCAAATTGGATGAAAAATTATTTGCTCTTAGTCAGAGCTATAATAGGCTTGTAGTTTCCTTTTACATTGTTGAGCAGCTGCTCTAGTGGGGCGTGTGCTCGGTGGATCAGAATTGTTGTCCTCGGAAACTGTTGAAGCTGGTTCTGATAAACACTCTCGTTCTGCTAATTCGAGAGGTACCAACTTCTCTAATGTCTTTAGAGTAGTAGTGCCTTTGCACAAAACTCGTACTACTCTCAGGATACTTGGTGATCTGGGTGGATTGCAACAATTTTGCCTATAGGCCATTCTGACCTTGGTCCATCACTGTCAACTAATACTAGGTCTCCTGGTTTAAGCTGTACTTTATTATAGGGGCTCGAAGCTCCATAGTGGTACTCTCGTAGAGCGGTGAGGTACTCTCGAGTCCACACCTCATTCCACCTTTCAATTACTCTAGAGAGATGTTGGTAACTTTGTACTAAGTCACTCCTGGTTACATAGGAAGGATCGACGGGGTCCTCTTCTGCCAAAGGTATCAGAGGGCTCAGCAGGCCTCCATGTATTAAATGCGAGGGACTCAGAGGCTCTCTCTGTGAGAAATCATCTGATAGATAAGTTAATGGGCGATTGTTGACTCGCGCCTCAATTTCCACGACGAGTGTTTGGAGTTCTGAGTAACTAATTTTCTGTCGATGCAAGGTCTTCCTTAAACACTTCTTGACAGTCCCTATCATTCGTTCGTAGAACCCACCTTGCCAGGGGGCTCTGGGAGCAATAAATTTCCAGTGGCATTGTCGTCTCTGCATGACAGACTGCACTTCTGGATGATTCCATATCTCTCGTAAGCAGGCTTCTCCTGCCACAAAATTTGAGCCATTATCAGATATCATGAGTTTGGGACAGGATCTGCGAGCTGCAAATCTACGAAAAGCTTGGATGAAGGCTTCAGCACTCATGTCAGAAGTCACTTCTAAATGTACGCCTCGTGTGGTAGCACATGTGAAGAGGCAAATATAAGCTTTCACTGGTATCTTATCGGATTGCCAGTGAGAAGCAAGGCTCCTGTGTAATCGACACCAGTGGTCTCAAACGGACGAAGATGAACTACCCTCTCTTTAGGGAGTGGTGGAGGTCCTGGGTAAGGACACACTCGAGCATCGTAGCGTTGACAGATTATACAGGACTTAATAATTGATTTGACAGTTTGACGACCTTGAGGAAGCCAATATTTCTGTCTGAGGTCGGTGAGAGTGTCTAACACTCCACCATGCAAAGTACCATATGATGGTGATGTAAAACTAGAAGTTTGGTAATAATGTGGGGTGACGTGGTTGAAGGATTGGATTCTTTGTGTCCAAATCAATTTTTGCATGAAGTAAACGTCCTCCACACCTTAATATATTATGAGTGTTGGTATCATACCAGATACCTAGAGACTTGGTTAATTTATCTGGAAGATTTTCATATTCACTTCCATATGTCTCTTGTTGTGCCCGTTTGATCCAGTAGATGATAGGATTGGAAACTTATGCTTGATTCCTATCTTAGCAAGAAAGTCAAACACTTGTGCTGTGACTCTTAATAACTTACTCAAGTTAGAATAATTGTGAGGATTAATAGCCGAGACTCGATGAGGTTCTGGGTCTTTCATGGGAGTAGTGATACTGGTCACTATGACTTGTGGTTTCTGTTTGGGCCACTGACCACTAACAAGCCATGAAGGTCATTAAACCACATCGAAGACTTACTTAGCTGTTTAAATGTTAAACCTCTTGATAAGTAATCTGCAGGATTGTCCTTAGTGGGGACATGTCTGAATTTATATCCAGCAGATAATTCATGAATTTCCCCTAACGCGATTACTAACGGAGGGAGTTTTATTATTGTTATTTCTTACCCATTTTAAGACTGCTTCATTGTCTGACCACACTACGATCTCACCAAAGTGAATATTATTGAGTGTCTTGGTCAGGCAATGAGCCAATCTTACTCTCAT
>WNGS01034245.1:0-10914 GCA_020271785.1 Procambarus virginalis | reverse complement strand
TCCTTTCTGAGGGCAGCTTCACGCGTTTGTTCTTCCTTTCTGAGGGCAGCTTCACGCGTTTGTTCTTCCTTTCTGAGGGCAGCTTCACGCTCTTTGCTTGCAGCTGCTTCTTGTTGTTGCTGTAGCTCGATCTTGGCAAGTTCCAATTTGAGCTTTATCGCTCTAAAGTCATCTTTATCTGAAATAATGTACTGTTCATGAGTAGAAGAATCTATAATATCTTCCTCAGCAAGGTGATCCAGTATCATATTATTAATGGCAAATTTGTTGGCTCCATCAGGAACTTCTAAGTGATACTCATGTGCAAGAGTTAACAAATCGACCCTCCTAGCGTGACGTAAGGTCCCTATTTCACTTTCTGGATCTGCTTTGAAAGCTTGTAAGCGGAACATGGTGAAAATATAGCAAAACAAAGGAGACGAATATAGTGAGAATATGGTGAGTGTCAGAAACAGGAAACGTGGCAACTGATACCTATCCTGTGGGGAATTATTAATAATTAAAGTTAATTCAAGATGGTAAATGAATAAGGTCGCAGGAAATCTTGTACCTGGTACTCACTATGGGAGGATAAAGGCAAGAAAATCCTACTAATTAGTGAAAACTAAGTTTAAAATACAAGTGAAACACTAAATGGCTTCAAAATAAATGAGGTAGTCCAAAAATGTAGTCATACCTTGCCAAGTCACTATAGAACATAAGCAATGGTACCCACTGAAATTGAATATGGTATTTACAGAATTAGCGAACTTTGTGCTCAAAAGAAAGAACGCCAATTCCCTACCTTTTGGTAAATACCATCAGTCTGACCGACGAGTAGGGGTGCGAGTGTCAACTGGTGACGAGAACTATCGGCGAGGTCCCAATTCGCCAATAATAGTTCGTGCTAGAGGATCTAAAGCCCTCTTTTTCCTCCTAGAGTCGGATTGCAGGACTTGGGTGCTATTGACCCGGAGACAGACCACAGTACCAGGGTACCTATGTGAGAATCTGTCAAAAAGTGAGAAATATCTGGGGACAAAGATGTTAAACACGGAGGATAACACGGAAGGGGGAGACGACCAATTAAGAGTATGACTGCGGCCTACAGTCACCACGTAATCCAAAGTTGTCTCACTCTCACCATATGCTATTCCCGTAATGTACAATATACACAGCACCATATAAAATAAAGAATGATTAATGTGAATAATGGAAGCAAGGGAAATGAAAGCCAAGTATGCTTACCACAATTACCAATACCTGAGTGAAGCTCCGTGGACAGGCCCCCATTTATTTGTGACGGTAACGAGTTGGAAATGGTGGTCGGCAGTCTTTCAACTAGGAGGTGTCAGTGCTGGGCCACATATAATATAAAAAAAAAAAAAAAAAAAGAGAAAAAAAGAATGACTGCGTGATTGGTAATCTGTGGTAAGGTCGGAAATACGAAAGACAATAATAAAAACTGGATTTTAATAACAATAAAAAACACAAATTGAAACAAATGCAAAATCTTGGCTTAATGGTAAAAAATGTCAAGTGGAAAAAATACATAAACATGAAAATAGATTACGTTAATGGGGAGGAGAATTGACATACAAAAGTAAATAAAATATGAATGCTGGAATATATGCACTAACTATAAACCTCTATTTGACCACACAAGGTGAGTCACTTAGGAGTTCATAGCTTGCGAGCACACAATATTCTGGCTGGCAGAAACGCAAGGGACTCCAACAATAACTGGCGAGGTCTTGTGATTGGCGAGGAGCCGGAGTGGAGTGTTGGTTGGCGGCCAATGAGGAAGCTGGATGGCCGCAAGTCGCTAGTTAGGCAGTTGAAGGGTTCGGCGCGTCGACCATGTGCAGCAGGTGCTGGAGTGGGGGGGAGGAGGGAGTTGCTGGTACGTGTGGCTATCTTAATATGTACGTTTAGCCACTACAAAACGTATCTTGTATATTGATGAGGACAGGATGAGTCGCAGAAATAGCAGGCTAAATCTCTGATAAGAGATTATCGTCACAACTCTTCCCCGAAGCCTCGCTGCTGCATTAAGACACTTCCGATGCCGGTACCACTGGCGTCGACATGGAGGATGAAAGGCTTCTTGATATCTGGTGAGGCGAGAATGGGATTAGAACAGAGGAGGAATTTGAGTTGTTCGAATGCAACGGTTTGCTCTCTGGTCCAATTATACCGTTGCTTGGGACTGGTTAAGGTGATTAATGGGGTTGCAACAGTGCTAAAATTCTTCACAAACCCACGGTAATAGGAAGCAAGACCAAGGAAGCGCAGGAGCTGCTTCCTGGTAGTAGGCTGTGGATACTGTTGGATTGCTTGAATGTGAATGTTTAACGGAGCCAGGTTGCCACTCCCTATAACATGACCCAGGTACCGCACTTTACCTTTCGCGAAGGTGGACTTGCCCAAATTGATGGTGAGGCCGGCTTTCAGGAGCTTGTAGAACAATCGTTGTAGCTGGAGCAGGTGTTCGCTCCAGGTGTTGGATGCTACCACGATGTCGTCCAAATAGGCGTAGGTGTTTTCCAAGCCCTGGATGACGCGGTTGACAGCTCTCTGAAAGGTGGCTGGGGCATTGCAGAGTCCAAAGGGAAGGCGATTGTACCTGTAGAGACCAAACGGGGTTATAAAGGCGGACAGTACCTTAGCTCGCTCCGTTAAACTCACCTGGTAGTAGCCCTTTAGTAGGTCTACCTGAGACAGGTAGCGGGCATTACCAATGGCATCCAGAATGTCGTCTACCCTGGGTATTGGGTAGGCGTCCTTCACTGTGACCTGGTTCAACTTCCTATAATCCGTACACAGACGGATTTTGCCGTGAGGTTTGGGTACCAGGATGCATGGTGAGGCCCAGGGGGACTCACAGGGGGTAGCCAGTCCATGGTCCAAGAGATACTGTACCTCAGCCCGCATGACTTCCGTTTTGCTCGGGCTGATTCGGTAGAATGGTTGGCGAATCGGCTGGGTGTCAGGTAGCAGTTGGATGTCGTGCTGAGTTACAGTACACTCTTGGGGGTCATCTCGAAACAACTCTTGATATTCTCTGACGAGTTTGATTAGTGGAGCACTATTATCGTCCTGAAAATGATGTTGAAGGTTAGTAAGGATTTCCGAGTTAGAGAGCGCTGTCTCAGTGTCAGTGCTCTCGGAAGGAGAAGCAGGGAAGGTCTCACTGTGGCTGTATGGACCTGTAAATGAGGTGAAATTGGTTAACACAGTGGGAGGAACCCCATGGTAGGGCTTGAGTAAATTAATGTGGCACAGCTGGGTCTTCCGCCGCCTATCGGGGGTCTCGAGAACGTAGTTGAAGTTGTTCCGGCACTCCTTAACACGGTAGGGTCCTGAGAACCTGTTCTGTAAAGGAGAACCTGGGATAGGGAAATAGGCAAGCACTAAGTCTCCTGGTGTAAACTTCCTTACTTTACAGTGCTGGTCGTAACGAGTCTTCATCCTCTCCTGGGCTTTCTGTAGGTTGTTGCTGGCAAAGGAATGGACCCTCTCTAGAATGTGTCGGAGATTTTGAAGATACTGGGGCACACTCTGATGCTCACTGAAGGTGTCATCACGTAGAGAATCCTTGAAAGCCTTGAGAGGTGTACGGCACTTACGTCCGTAGAGCATCTCATAAGGAGATACTCCTAGTGACTCGTTGGGAAGACTTCTGAAAATACACATGATGAGATCAATTTGCCTATCCCAATCCTTTGAGGTCTCATTACAGAACTTTTTTAAGAGTGCCTTGATGGTTTGATGACTACGCTCGAGAGAACCCTGTGAAGCAGGATGATAGGGGCTGGACAGTACCTGTTTGATGTTGAACTCCTCCAGAGTCCGTTTGAAGAGATCACTGGTGAAGTTGGTACCACAGTCGCTCTGAATCTCCCTCGGAAATCCATACTGGGTGAAGATTTTCAGTAGATTCTTCACCACTGTAGCAGCTGTAATATTTTTACTGGAACTGCTATCGGAAATCTGGTGGTAGGACACAGGATGGTTAAGATATATGCGTTGCCTGCACTGGTCCGAGGCAAAGGACCAACGCAGTCGATAATGAGCTTGTGGAACGGTTCCTCAGGCACCTGGATGGGTATCAGTGGTGCTCTGGGAATGGAAACGTTCGGTTTCCCGGCTAACTGACACACGTGGCATAATTTGACATAAGTTTTGATGTCGTTTACCATACCTGGCCAGTAGTAGTCTTGTCGAATTCCATGGTAAGTCTTGTTGAACCCATAGTGTGACAAAGCGCCGTGGGCCAGGTGTAGAATCGTGGGCCGCAGGCTGGTGGGAATCACTAGTTGTTCAACGTTTGCCCAATCGTCCTCGTCCTTCAGTTTACTGGGTCTATACCTGCGATAGAGTATTTCGTTCTCCATAAAGAACCCAGGAACACTGTCGGATTGGGTTTCAGCCTGAAAGAATAATGGTGTCAATGTAAGATCATCTCTCTGTAACTTACGGAACTCCACCGCGGTCAGGTTAGGGGGTAGTTTCGAAGGGTCCTGAGGGACAGCGGTAGCAGTAGAGTCGGCTGGCTGTGGACGTGCAGCTTGAGCACGGGTGGTCACCATAACAGGAGGAGAACCTTCATCACTCTCTTGAACCTTTACTGGGAAATGTTCAAAAATCGGGTTATCCACCACAGAGTTGCTTACCTTGGATATGTCCTTGATGATCAGGTTGTTTGGTTGTTGGTCTTCTGCCAAGTCGTTGCCCAGGAGAAGTTGCACTCCAGGCATGGGAAAAGGCTTTTCCCTGACGGCGACTTGGACTTCACCGGTCACGAAGGGACAATCCAGGTAAACTCGGGCAAGTGGATAAGGAGTTGTAGCAGTAAGGTCAGTGATGAACACAGTCTCTCCTGTGTAGGCGACGTTGGGCACAGCCGATTTCAAGACGATCGATTGTAGAGCCGCTGTGTCCCGTAGGATCTTAAGTCCGAAACGTCCCTCTGAATCTGAACCGTGGGTAGAGATAGTTCCTGGATATAGATGCTTGGTAAAGAGAGAGAGATCATTAGCATGAACACCAACATTCATTACAGGCTTACCGGACTTAGGGTGAGTAGTTTTAGACTTAGGGGGTTCGACGTTACCTTTAGATTGGGACTTACCACATTTGTCAATGGTGTGTCCATATAATCGACAATACCTGCAGTACAGTTGAGAGGTACCTTGATCTGGGCTCGCTTTCTCGTAACTGTACCAAGACTTCTTGCTGGTAGGATCTGGAGTCAGCCGGTGGATGAGGCTGTAAGTGTCAGCTGACTTCGCACACTTCACTAACTCCGTCTCTTCCTTGTCTGCTAAGTATAGGCGGACAGGAGGAGGTACACGTCTCAAAAATTCTTCAACCAGTATGAGGTTGACAAGTTCTGAAAAAGTAGAGACATGTGCTGCCTCCAGCCATTTCATGAAATATCTTTGTTTGGTGTTAGCAAATTCTAAGAAGGTGGTGGTACTTGCCTTGACGTAGTCACGAAACTTTCGTCGATAGCTTTCGGTGGAGAGAAGGTAGGCGTCCAACACAGCTTGTTTCAGGGTGGTGTAGTCGTTTTCCGAAGCCAAAGTGCTGAGTGTGACTGCTGCTCTACCTGTTAAATGTACTCTGAGAAGGGTAGCCCATTGGTCGTCAGGCCAATTAAGTTGAACAGCAAGGGTCTCAAAAGTGGTAAAGAACACATCAACCTCCGTTTCGAGGAACGGGGGCATTAACTTACTTGCATGGGAGATATTGAAACTGGGAGGAAGACTAGCTGCCGCTTGTTGGAGTTGAGCTTGGTGTGCAGCGTCCCTCGTGAGTTCTCGGTTACGACATTCTAGCATTGCTTCTGCCTGTCGTTTGTCGTGGTCGCGTTGTATCTCGAGTCGCTGTTTGTATAAGGCCAACTCACGTTCACTTTCTTCCTTCTTCAGGGCAGCTTCTTCCTTTGAGGGCAGCTTCACGCTCTCTGAGGGCAGCTTCACGCGTTCTTCCTTTCTGAGGGCAGCTTCACGCGTTTGTTCTTCCTTTCTGAGGGCAGCTTCACGCTCTCCTTTCTGAGGGCAGCTTCACGCTCTCTGCTTGCAGCTGCTTCTTGTTGTTGCTGTAGCTCGATCTTGGCAAGTTCCAATTTGAGCTTTATCGCTCTCAAGTCATCTTTATCTGAAATAATGTACTGTTCATGAGTAGAAGAATCTATAATATCTTCCTCAGCAAGGTGATCCAGTATCATATTATTAATGGCAAATTTGTTGGCTCCATCAGGAACTTCTAAGTGATACTCATGTGCAAGAGTTAACAAATCGACCCTCTTAGCGTGACGTAAGGTCCCTATTTCACTTTCTGGATCTGCTTTGAAAGCTTGTAAGCGGAACATGGTGAAAATATAGCAAAACAAAGGAGACGAATATAGTGAGAATATGGTGAGTGTCAGAAACAGGAAACGTGGCAACTGATACCTATCCTGTGGGGAATTATTAATAATTAAAGTTAATTCAAGATGGTAAATGAATAAGGTCGCAGGAAATCTTGTACCTGGTACTCACTATGGGAGGATAAAGGCAAGAAAATCCTACTAATTAGTGAAAACTAAGTTTAAAATACAAGTGAAACACTAAATGGCTTCAAAATAAATGAGGTAGTCCAAAAAATGTAGTCATACCTTGCCAAGTCACTATAGAACATAAGCAATGGTACCCACTGAAATTGAATATGGTATTTACAGAATTAGCGAACTTTGTGCTCAAAAGAAAGAACGCCAATTCCCTACCTTTTGGTAAATACCATCAGTCTGACCGACGAGTAGGGGTGCGAGTGTCAACTGGTGACGAGAACTATCGGCGAGGTCCCAATTCGCCAATAATAGTTCGTGCTAGAGGATCTAAAGCCCTCTTTTTCCTCCTAGAGTCGGATTGCAGGACTTGGGTGCTATTGACCCGGAGACAGACCACAGTACCAGGGTACCTATGTGATAATCTGTCAAAAAGTGAGAAATATCTGGGGACAAAGATGTTAAACACGGAGGATAACACGGAAGGGGGAGACGACCAATTAAGAGTATGACTGCGGCCTACAGTCACCACGTAATCCAAAGTTGTCTCACTCTCACCATATGCTATTCCCGTAATGTACAATATACACAGCACCATATAAAATAAAAAATGATTAATGTGAATAATGGAAGCAAGGGAAATGAAAGCCAAGTGTGCTTACCACAATTACCAATACCTGAGTGAAGCTCCGTGGACAGGCCCCCATTTATATGTGACGGTAACGAGTTGGAAATGGTGGTCGGCAGTCTTCCAACTAGCAGGTGTCAGTGCTGGGCCACATATAATATATAAAAAAAGAAAAGGAAAAAAAGAGAAAAAAAAGAATGACTGCGTGATTGGTAATCTGTGGTAAGGTTGGAAATAAAGACAATAATAAAAAATGGATTTTAATAACAATAAAAAACACAAATTGAAACAAATGCAAAATCTTGGCTTAATGGTAAAAAATGTCAAGTGGAAAAAAATACATAAACATGAAAATAGATTACGTTAATGGGGAGGAGAATTGACATACAAAAGTAAATAAAATATGAATGCTGGAATATATGCACTAACTATAAACCTCTATTTGACCACACAAGGTGAGTCACTTAGGAGTTCATAGCTTGCGAGCACACAATATTCTGGCTGGCAGAAACGCAAGGGACTCCAACAATAACTGGCGAGGTCTTGTGATTGGCGAGGAGCCGGAGTGGAGTGTTGGTTGGCGGCCAATGAGGAAGCTGGATGGCCGCAAGTCGCTAGTTAGGCAGTTGAAGGGTTCGGCGCGTCGACCAGGTGCAGCAGGTGCTGGAGTGGGGGGGAGGAGGGAGTTGCTGGTACGTGTGGCTATCTTAATATGTACGTTTAGCCACTACAAAACGTATCTTGTATATTGATGAGGACAGGATGAGTCGCAGAAATAGCAGGCTAAATCTCTGATAAGAGATTATCGTCACAATATATATATATATATATATATATATATATATATATATAATATATATATATATATATATAATATATATATATATATATATATATATATTATATATATATAATATATATAATTTATATATATATATATATATATTATATATATATATATATATATATATATATATATATATATATATATATATATATATATATATATATTATATATATATATATATATATAGATGCAGTACTTTGTGCCGTACATCGCCATTTCCGGCCCCTCTACCCGTTCATACTATCGTGCTACAGTGGTGAGTCAAAACTGCTCTTTGGTGAACATGAAATCAGATCATGTGAAGGCGTTCAGCAAGGTGATCCTCTTGCTCCCTTCTTTTCTGCTTAGTCTTAAAAGAAATCACCGAAAGCTTGTCCAGCGAGTTCAACATCTGGTTTTGGATGATGGCACTATAGCTGGCACCGTAGACGACCTCTTGGCAGACATCAGGAAAATAAGGGAGCAAGAAGTAAGCCTGGGTCTTGTCCTGAACCCTTCCAAGTGTGAAGTAGTCTCCTCCAACCCAGACATCGTAGCTAGAATAAGGTCTGCCTTGCCTGGAGCCCATGTCATTAGGGCCGAGAACAGCACCCTCCTTGGAGCCCCCCTCGGGTCTAATGCCATTGAGGAGATCCTTGACAAGAAAATCGCAGACCTTAGGAGGATGGAAGACAGAATAGGTGACATCGATGCCCACGATGCTTTTTATCTCCTCACCAAATGCCTATCCCTTCCGAGGCTAACCTACTTTCTGAGGTGCGCCCCATCTTACGACAACCGAAAGCTTGAAGAGTATGACCTCTTACTGAAGACCATGCTGGAAAAAGTTGTTAATCTCTCCCTCAACGAGTGCCAGTGGAAACAAGCCACTCTTCCTGTTAGGCTCGGTGGCTTGGGTGTCCGCACTGCCACCCAAATTGCTGTCCCAGCCTTCCTGTCTTCCTCCTCAGCATCAGATGACCTGGTTAAGGAAATTCTACCTGACACCCTCAGTGATGTAGCGGGGATACAGGACCCCCACTACACGGAATGCGACACGAAATGGGGTGCCATGGCAGACCCAGCACTCAGACCAGCCATGCCGAAAGCCAAGAAACAATCCAGTTGGGACAGCCCCATTGCAGACAAAGAAGCCACAGCTTTGCTGGAGGCAGCAACAACCCCCAGTGATCGTGCACGCCTCACAGCTGTGCAGGCTCCCCATGCAGGGGACTTCCTTTTGGCAGTCCCTATGTCTGCGACAGGCACACGTCTTGATCCGCAGGAGCTCCGTATTGCAGTCGCTCTCCGTCTTGCTGCCCCTATCCACACTGTTCATAGGTGTATTTGCGGCGAGGCAGATGCTGACGAATATGGATTGCATGGCCTGCACTGTGGAAAATCTGGTGGTTGGCACACTAGACACGACGAAGTAAACGACATCATTAAAAGAAGCCTTGCCTCTGCCCAGTGTCCAGCGGAGAGAGAGCCCCGCAACCTTCTGAACCGTGACTCTGTTAGCTTTGCCGGCCGACCAGACGGAATCACACTGCGTCCGTGGAAGGGTGGCAGACAGTTGGCATGGGACTATACTTGCGTATCCACCCTGGCAGCCACATACATCAACCTCTCTGCCGGCACAGCAGGAGCCGCGGCGACACACAGAGAAAGAGACAAGTCAGCCAAGTATAGGCAATTAGATCATCGGTACAACTTCGTTCCAATAGGGTCTGAGACCCTAGGCCCATGGGGAGAGAGTGCAAGAAGGTTTCTAAAGGATCTTGGTTCCAAGCTCATTGACACCACAAGAGACCCTAGAGCGGCAAGTTTTCTCTTTCAGCGCCTCAGTGTCGCGATCCAGAGGGGGAATGCTCGCTGCATCCTCGGTTCCTGCCCAACGTCGGAGGAGTTCGAGGAAATCTACAGCCTCTAGGAAGCGAACTATTTTTGTGTCCTCTTAATGCTCATTTTTTGTATACAATCAGATATGTAACTGTATAACCTTGCTTAATAAAGTGTACACCATAAAAAAGGGGGGTGGTAGGAGAAGCGAACACCCTCATGTATTCAGAGTTAAATGGCAAGTTTTTCCCTGAATGCTCTGTGTTCCCTTCTCTGAGGCTGTGGGTCCCTATAATTGCACCAGAGGTGGTACCCCCCTATATATATATATATATATATATATATATATATATATATATATATATATATATATATATATATATATATATATATATATATATATATATATATATATATATATATATGCATTTGTTCCCATTGCGTCTGAGATGCATGGCCCCTGGGGCAAGAGTGCCTTGGGATTTCTCAAGGAATTGGGTTCCAAGCTCATTGACGTCACCAGAGAGCCAAGAGCTTCCAGTTTTTTGTTTCAGCACCTCAGTGTTGCGATCCAGAGGGGAAATGCCTGCTGCGTCCTCTGTTCCTGTCCGGAAGCGGAGGAGCTTCAAGAGATCCATAACCTTTAGGCATTTGTCTTGGATGTCTTGTAACCATTAAATACACAATAGAGCAAAAAAAAGGGGGAAGGGGGTGGTAGGAGAAAAGCACACAGAAACTGTATGGAGGGTACTGCTGCACCATGACAGCCCCTTTCACAGCTGGAGAAATTGCTGACCTGGAGAGCGTGCAGAGGTCCTTTACTGCTAGAATCCGCTCGGTAAAAACATCTAAACTATTGGGACGACCCTAAAGAGCCTAAATCTGTATCCCTTGAGCGCAGGCGGGAGAGATACATAATAATTTACACGTGGAAAATATTAGAGGGGCTGGTCCCAAACCTGCACACAGAAATAACATCACATGAGACCAGAAGACATGGCAGGATGTGCAGAATACCCCGTTGAAAAGCAGAGGTGCAACTGGTACTCTGAGAGAGAAATCTATCAACATCAGGGGCCCGAGACT
>WNGS01034232.1:7649-15178 GCA_020271785.1 Procambarus virginalis | reverse complement strand
CCTCTCTCTCTCTCTCTCTCTCTCTCCTCTCTCTCTCTCTCTCTCCTCTCTCCTCTCTCTCCTCTCTCTCATTGTCAACTTGCCGTGGTGACGGTGCTCACTTGCGACTCCCTAGGGCGAAAGTGAGACTGAAGTCTTTGTACCAGTTTGGGAGAAATGTATGAGTCAGTAGGACTCCCGTTATAAAAGGGAAGCACCGCTTTGGACGACGCACCCCTTCTTAGATGCCCTGGTAGGTGGTATCCATTGACTCTGAGACACAGACTTTTAATATTAATGCTGTGTGGATGCCGAACTGATTTCTCTTACACAGGCTCGTGGGGTGGGCGAACAGGCCCCCTGAGTTGGACTGTGATGGAAGATTGGGCCCATCGGGGCCCCGGCTTCGTTGGGCCCAGACCAGGCTCCTATGTTGAGTCTTTCGACAGATCTTCTCTGCTCCCCTCCCACTTCCATGGCAGGGTAGCGCCCCAAGACCCCAGTAGTGACCACCTCGTCGCTGCAGAGACTCCACGCCTTGTTGTGACAACGATGTCTTTTAACCCCCTCACGTGGGAGGAACTCAGTGCCATACCTCCTGCACTCGAATGCACATGAATCCTCCCAATGCATTTATGTTCCAAGATTTGTTTTGGTCCTACCAAGTAGGACCTACTAAGTCTACCTACCTACCAAGTCTCCCATATTATATAATTATATATTATACTACTACTACTACTACCAAGTGGACTAAGTGTTTTGACCGTTTCGTATTTTGACCATTGAGATATATACGTTTACTGGACTCCCTCATGGTCGTCGCCATCAGTTTCTTCGGGTAGTCAAAATTACTTTTTATGGTAGGTCCCTTCCGTCCTCCGTTACTGTTGCAGCTGCCAGATGCTCCTTCCCACCCTTCTCTCCTTTCTCCATTCCACAACCGTCCCTGGCATTAGACCCCAATACCACCATCATCTCCCCGTCATCCGTCCCATTCCATTCTGACGGTCCCACAGGTTACTGGTAACAAAGGCATCGTCAGCAAACATTAAGAGGAATGAGTCTATACCCTCTGGGAGATCATTTACGTATATCAGAAACAGGATAGGTCCGAGAACAGAGCCCTGCGGGACTCCACTGGTGACTTCACGCCGATCTGAGGTCTCCCCTCCTCACTGTAACTCTATGCTTCCTATTGCTTAGGAATTATCCACTGCAACATTTTACCTGTTATTCCTGCCTGTTTCTATAGCTTATGTACCAATCTTTTATGGGGTACTGTGTCAAAAGATTTCCGGCAGTCCAAAAAAAATGCTATCCTCCCATCCTTCTCTTTCTTACTTAATCTTTGTCACATGATCGTAAAATTCTATTAAACCAGCAAGATTTACCCTCCCTGAACCCATGTTGGTAGTGTGTCACGAAGTCCCTTCTCTCCAGATGTGCTGCTAGGTGTTTTCTCACGAACTTCTCCATCACCTTGCTTGGTATACAAGTTAAGAACACTGGCCTGTAGTTCGGTGCCTCTTGTCTGTCACCCTTTTTGAATATTGGGACTACATAAGCTGTCTTCCATATTTCTAGTAATTCTCCCGTTACCAGTGACCTACTATACACTGAGAAGAGTGGCAGGTAAGGTGGCAGGTGTGGCTTCTACACACTCTTTCAGGACCCATGGTGAGATTCCGTCTGGACGAACAGCCTTCCCCACGTCCAGATCCAACAGATGCCTCTTAACCTAATTTCTAGTAATTTCGAACCCTTATAAGGCCGACTGGTTTACTGCCAACTCTCCTAGCTCAAGGGCTTCACTTCGTTCTTTTGTGAAGACCTTCTGGAATCTCTTGTTGAGTTCTTCACACACCTCTTTGTAATTTTCTGTGTACCTGTCCTCACCCGTTTTTAGTGTCATCATTTGTTTTTTCACTGTTGTTTCGTCCTGATGTGGCTGTGGAGCAGTTTTGGTTGGGTCTTAGCTTTATTTGCTATATTATTTTCACACTGTCTCTCTGCTTCTCATCTCACACTGACATACTCATTCCCGGCTCTCTGGTATATCTCCCGGCTTTCTGCTGTTCTGTTATTTTGGAAATTCCTCCACACCCTTTGTTCCTTTCCTTTGCTTCCATACATGCCCTATTAAACCATGGATTCTTCTTTTGCTTCTCATTTTTTTGGGGGGAAGGGGGGCCGGGATAAACCTGTTTTCTGCCTCCTGACACTTTTGGGTGACATAGTCCATCATGTCTTGTACGGTCTTAGTTCTGAGTTATGTGCCCCATGGTATTTCTCTTAGGAACTTTCTCGTCTCCTCATAATATCCCTTTCGGTAAATCATCCCCTTGTTTGCTAGTTCATTTTGGGGGAGATTACTCCTCGCTCTACCAGGTACTCAAAAACCACTACACTGTGATCCATCATTTCCAAGGGGGCTTCCAACTTAACTTCCCTTATATCCAACTCATTCAGGGTGAATATCAGATCAACCATTGCTGGTTCATCTTTTCCTCTCATTCGTGTCAGTCCCTTCATGTGTTGGCTTAGAAAGGTTTTCGTTGCCACGTCCAGTAGTTTAGCTCTCCATGAGTCTGATCCTCCATGTGGGTCTCTGTTTTCCCACTCTATCTTCCCGTGATTGAAGTCTCCCATGATTAGCAGTCTGGATATGTTCCTCCTAGCAACAGAAGCTGCTCTCTCTACTATATAAATGATAGACAAGTCGTTTATATTATTTTCTTGTCTGGGTCTTCTGTCATTTGGTGGGGTTTATATATGACTACTACTGCTATACATGTTTGTCCCCAATTGCTATGGTACCTGTTATGTAGTCACTGATGCATTCCATTTGTTAACTACTCTGACACTGAAAAAAGTTCTTTCTAACGTCCCTGTGACTTATTTGGGTACTCAGTCTCCACCTGTGTCCCCTCGTTCGCGTACCACCCATGTTAAAAGTTTATTCTTATCTACCTTGTCAATTCCTCTGAGAATTTTGTAGGTAGTAATCATGTCTTCTCTTACTCTACTGTCTTCCAGTGTCGTGAGGGCATTTCATGCAGCCTTTCCTCGTAACTTATGCCTCATACTTCTGGGACTAGCCTAGTAGCATACCTCTGAACTTTTTCCAACTTCGTCTTGTGCTTGACAAGGTACGGGCTCCATGCTAGGGGCCGCATACTCCAGGATTGGTCTTACATATGCTGTGTACAAGGTTTTGAATTATTCCTTACACAGGTTGCTGAAGGCTGTACTGATGTTAGCCAGCCTCGCGTATACCGCACATGTAATTCTTTTTATGTGGGCTTCAGAAGTCAGGTTTGGTGTGATATCAACTCCTAGATCTTTCTCTCTGTCCGTTTCATGAAGTGCTTCATTTCCCATACGGTATCCTGTGTCTGACCTGTTTGCACCGCCTCTTTTCATGACCTTGTATTTACTCGGGTTGAACTTTAGTAGCCATTTGTTGAACCATTCATTCAGTCTGTCTAGGTCAACTTGTAGCCTCCTACTATCATCCTCTGTTTCAATCCTCCTCATAATTTTTGCATCATCAGCAAACAATGAGAGGAACGATTCTATACCCTCTGGGAGATCATTTATATATATCAGAAACAGTATAGGTCCAAGGACTAAACCCTGCGGGACTCCACTGGTGACGTCTCGCTAATCTGAGGCCTCACCCCTCACAGTGACTCACTGTCTTCTGTTGCTTAGGTACTCCCTTATCCAAGGGAGAAGAGGCCACTTCACTCCTGCCTGCATCTCCAGCTTTTTCACTAGCCTCTTGTGTGGTACTGTGTCAAAAGCTTTCTGGCAATCCAAAAATATGCAGTCTGCCCACCTCTCTCTCTCTCTCTCTCTTGCCTGATTTGTGTTGCCTGGTCACAGAATTCAATTAATCCTGTGAGGCAGGTCTTGCCATCCCTGAACTCATGTTCATGCTGTGTCACAAAGTTCTTTCGCTCCAGATGTTCCACAAGCTTTTTTCGCACAATCTTCTCCATCAGCCTGCAAAATATGCAAGTTAGGGACACTGGCCTGTAGTTCAGTGCTTCCTGTTTATCCCCCCTTCTTGTTTATTGTGACTAAATTAGCAGTCTTCCAAATTTTGGCAATTCCCCTGTTTTGTTATACACTATGGAGAGTGGCAGGCACAGTACTTCTGTTCCTTCCTTTAGTATCCATGAGGAGATTCCATCTGGGCCTATAGCCTTTGTCACATCCAACTCTAGCAAGAGCTTCCTTATATCCCCACTGGTAATCTCCAACTCTTCTAGTGGTACCTGGATAACTATTCCCTCTCTAATCTCTGGAACTACCCTTGTTCTAATGTGAAGACCTCCTGGAATTTCTTTTTCAGTTCCTTGCACACTTCCTTTTCGTTTGTAGTGAATCTGTCTGCCTCTATCCTCAATTTCATTACCTGTTGTTTTATTGTCGTTTCTCTCCTGATGTGGCTGTGCAGCAATTGAGGTTGAGTCTTTGCCTTGCTTGCGATGTCATTTTCGTATTGCCCTTCTGCCTCTCTTCTCAGCCTGACATTCATTCCTGGCACTCTGGTATCTTTCTCTGCTCTCGAGTGGCCAGTTGTTTCTATAGTTCCTCCAAGCCCTTTTACTTTGCTTCTTAGCTAGCCTTCATCTCTGGTTAAACCATGGGTATCTCATCTGCATTTCGTTGTTTTCCCTTTGGACTGGGACAAACTTGTCTGCTGCCTCCTTACACTTCTGATGTAGTCCATCATGTCTTGGGCCGTCTTTCCTCTCAGCTCTGTCTCCAATGTTATATCTCTTAGGAATTTCCTTATCTCCTCATGGTTTCCCTTTTGGAATGCCAGCCTTTTGTTTTCAGTTTCTTTCCTTGAGTTTTTTAACCCTTCTTCAACCAGATACTCAAACGTCAGTACACTGTGGTCGCTCATTCCTACCGGGGCATCGAAACCGATATGCCTTATGTCGGAGTCGATCAGAGGGAAGACTAGGTCAAGTCTCGCTGGTTCATCGATTCCTCTCATCCTTGTCAGTTTCCTGACGTGCTGGCTTAAGAAGTTTCTTGTTGATACCTCCAATATTTTAGCTCTCCATTTATCCTCGCCTCCATGCGGTTCCTTGTTCTCCCAGTCTATCCTTCCATGATATAAGTCGCGCATGATGAGCACATGGGATCTATTTTTACGAGCAGCAGAGGTTGCCCTCTCAATTATAGTGTTAACTGCCATATTGTTGTACTCACCTAGTTGTACATATTCCTGAGCCTATTGGGCTCTATCATATCTACACTTGAAACTGTGTATGGAGTCAGCCTCCACCACATCACTTCCTAATGCATTCCATTTGTCAACCACTCTGACACTAAAAAGTTCTTTCTAATATCTCTGTGGCTCATTTGGGCACTTAGTTTCCACCTGTGTCCCCTAGTGCGTGTGCCCCTTGTGTTAAATAGCCTGTCTTTATCTACCCTGTCAATTCCTCTGAGAATCTTGTACGTGGTGATCATATACCCTCTAACTCTTCTGTCTTCCAGCGACGTGAGGTTTAATTCCCGTAGTCTCTCCTCGTAGCTCATACCTCTCAGCCCGGGTACTAGTCTGGTGGCAAACCTTTGAACATTTTCCAGTTTGGTCTTATGCTTGACTAGACATGGACTCCATGCTGGGGCTGCATACTCCAGGATTGGTCTGACATATGTGGTATACAAAGTTCTGAATGATTCTTTACAAAAGTTTCTGAATGCCGTTCGGATGTTGGCCAGCCTGGCATATGCCGCTGATGTTATCCTCTTGATATGTGCTGCAGGAGACAGGTCTGGCATGATATCAACCCCCAAGTCTTTTTCTTTCTCTGACTCCTGAAGAATTTCCTCCTCCAGATGATACCTTGTATCTGGCCTCCTGCTCCCTACACCTATCTTCATTACATTACATTTGGTTGGGTTAAACTCTAACAACCATTTGTTCGACCATTCCTTCAGCTTGTCTAGGTCTTCTTGAAGCCTCAAACAGTCTTCTTCTGTTTTAATCCTTCTCATAATTTTGGCATCGTCCGCAAACATTGAGAGAAATGAATCGATACCCTCCGGGAGATCATTTACATATATCAGAAACAAGATAGGACCGAGTACAGAGCCCTGTTGGACTCCACTGGTGACTTCACGCCAATCGGAGGTCTCACCCCTCACCGTAACTCTCTGCTTCCTATTGCTTAGGTACTCCCTTATCCACTGGAGCACCTTACCAGCTACACCTGCCTGTCTCTCTTAATTCCCGTAGTTAGCCAACCTGGCATATGCTGCTGATGTTATCCTCTTGATATGAGCTTCAGGGGACAGGTCTGGCGTGATATCAACCCCCCAGGTCTTTCTTTCTCTCTCTAACTCTTGAAGTATTTCATCTCCCAAATGATACCTTGTATCTGGTCTCCTGCTTCCTACCCCTATTTTCATTACATTACATTTGCTTGGGTTAAACTCTAACAGCCATTTGTTTGACCATTCCTGCAGCTTGTCCAGGTCTTCTTGAAGCCTCAAGTTGTCCTCCTCTGTCTTAATCCTTCTCATAATTTTGGCGTCGTCAGCAAACATTGAGAGGAATGAGTCTATACCCTCTGGAAGATCTTTTACGTATATCAGAAACAGGATAGGTCCAAGCACAGAGCCCTGTGGGACTCCACTGGTGACTTCACGCCATTCTGAGGTCTCACCCTTCACTGTAACTCTCTGCTTCCTATTGCTTAGGTACTCCCTTATCCACTGGAGAGCCCTACCAGTTACTCCTGCCTGTTTCTCCAGCTTATGCATCAACCTTTTATGGGGTACTGTGTCAAAGGCTGTCCGACAGTCCAAAAAAATGCAGTCCGCCCATCCTTCTCTTTCTTGCTTAATCTTTGTCACCTGATCGTAGAATTCTATCAAGCCTGTAAGGCAAGATTTACCCTCCCTGAACCCATGTTGATGGGTTGTCACGAAGTCTCTTCTCTCCAGATGTGTTACTAGGTTTTTTTCTCACAATCTTCTCCATCACCTTGCATGGTATACAAGTTAAGGACACTGGCTTGTAGTTCAGTGCCTCTTGTCTGTCACCCTTTTTGTATATTGGTACTACACTAGTAGTATCAATTTCTGGTAGGTCTCCCGTTTCCAGTGACCTACTATACAATATGGAGAGTGGCAAGCAAAGTGCTCATGCACACTCTTTCAATACCCATGGTGCGATTCTGTCCGGCCCAACAGCTTTTCTCACATCCAGCTCCAATAGGTGCTTCTTGACCTCATCTCTTGTAATTTCGAACCTATCCAAGGTCACCTGGTTTGCTGCCACCTCTCCCAGCGCCGTGACATCTCCCTGTTCTATTGTAAAGACCTCCTGGAACCTTTTGTTGAGTTCTTCACACACCTCTTTGTCATTCTCTGTGTACCTGTCCTCGCCCACCCTAAGTTTCATCACCTGTTCCTTCACTGTTGTCTTCCTCCTGATGTGACTGTGTAGTAGCTTTGGTTCGGTCTTGGCTTTATTAGCTATATCATTTTCATACCTTTTCTCAGCTGCTCTTCTC
>WNGS01034219.1:0-12346 GCA_020271785.1 Procambarus virginalis | reverse complement strand
ACCTGGTTGATACCTGGTTGATGGGGTTCTGGGAGTTCTTCTACTCCCCAAGCCCGGCCCGAGGCCAGGCTTGACTTGTGAGAGTTTGGTCCACTAGGCTGTTGCTTGGAGCGGCCCGCAGGCCCACATACCCACCACAGCCCGGTTGGTCCGGCACTCCTTGGAGGAATAAATCTAGTTTCCTCTTGAAGATGTCCACGGTTGTTCCGGCAATATTTCTTATGCTTGCTGGGAGGACGTTGAACAACCGCGGACCTCTGATGTTTATACAGTGTTCTCTGATTGTGCCTATGGCACCTCTGCTCTTCACTGGTTCTATTCTGCATTTTCTTCCATATCGTTCACTCCAGTACGTTGTTATTTTACTGTGTAGATTGGGTACTTGGCCCTCCAGTATCTTCCAGGTGTATATTATTTGATATCTCTCTCGTCTTCTTTCTAGTGAGTACATTTGGAGAGCTTTGAGACGATCCCAATAATTTAGGTGCTTTATCTCGTCTATGCGTGCCGTATATGTTCTCTGTATTC
Source organism: Procambarus virginalis (assembly GCA_020271785.1). Classification (NCBI taxonomy): domain Eukaryota; kingdom Metazoa; phylum Arthropoda; class Malacostraca; order Decapoda; family Cambaridae; genus Procambarus; species Procambarus virginalis. The sequence continues at coordinate 11,818 of WNGS01034219.1, read as the reverse complement.
CCTCTATTTCAGCAATCTCTCCTGCTCTGAAGGGGGAAGTGAGTACTGAGCAGTACTCAAGACGGGACAACACAAGTGACTTGAAGAGTACAACCATTGTGATGGGATCCCTGGATTTGAAAGTTCTCGTAATCCATCCTATCATTTTTCTGGCTGTCGCAATATTTGCTTGGTTATGCTCCTAAACGTTAGGTCGTCAGACATATTATTCCCAAATCCTTTACATGCTGTTTTCCTACTATGGGTACATTTGATTGTGTTTGTACTCTGTATTATGTTTAAGGTCCTCATTTTACCGTACCTGAGTACCTGGAATTTATCACTGTTAAACATCATGTTATTTTCTGATGCCCAGTCGAAAACTTTATTAATATCAGCTTGAAGTTTTTCAATGTCTTCAGCCGAGGTAATTTTCATACTGATTTTTGTGTCATCTGCAAAGGATGATACGAAGCTGTGACTTGTATTTTTGTCTATATCTGATATGAGAATAAGGAAAAGCAGCGGTGCAAGGACTGTACCCTGAGGTACAGAGCTTTTAACTGCACTTGGACTAGATTTTATATGGTTGACCGTTACTCGCTGAGTCCTGTTTGACAGAAAACTGAGTATCCAGCGTCCTACTTTACCGGTTATTCCCATTGACTTCATTTTGTGTGCTATCACGCCATGGTCACATTTATCGAAAGCCTTTGCGAAGTCCGTGTATATCACATCAGCATTCTGTTTTTCTTCTAATGCCTCAGTGACTTTGTCGTAGTGCTCAAGTAGCTGTGAGAGGCACGATCTTCCCGCTCGAAATCCATGTTGGCCTGGGTTGTGAAGGTCATGGTCTCCATGAAATTGGTGACCTGACTCCTAATCACTCTCTCAAATACTTTTATGATGTGCGATGTTAGTGCAACTGGTCTATAATTCTTTGCCAATGCTTTGCTCCCTCCCTTGTGTAGAGGGGCTATGTCTGCTACTTTAAGTGCATCTGGTATCTCCCCGTGTCCAAGCTCTTCCTCCACACTATACTGAGTGCCTGTGCTACCGGCACTTTGCATTTCTTTATAAATATTGAATTCCATGAGTCAGGACCTGGGGCCGAGTGCATGGGCATGTTTTCAATTTCTCTTTCAAAATTTAGTGCGCTCGTGTTGATATCAGTTATATTTACAGGGGTTTGAATATCCCGCATAAAGAAATTATCTGGATCTTCCACTTTCATGTTGTTTATTGGAGTGCTAAACATGTCCTCATACTGCTTTTTTAGGATTTCACTAATTTCTTTGTCATCCTCCGTGTATGAACCTTCACTTGTACGAATAGGTCCAATACTGGCAGTGGTTTTGCTTTTGATTTCGCATATGAGAAGAAATATTTTGGATTTTTCTTTATTTCCTGAATTGCTTTCTGTTCTAACTGCCTTTCTTCAGTTTCATATGAGTGTTTCAATTTCCGCTCGATTTCTTCAATCTCCCTATTTAATTATTCCTTCTTTGACGGGAAATTCGTGTCTGCATAAGCAGTTCTGTTATTTTTTTCCTGCGTTTATACTGTCGTCTGCGTTCTCTTTCTACGTTAGATCTCTTTCTGGCTTTCCTCAAAGGAACATGTTTCAGACAGACTTGATACGCTTCCGCAGTCAGTTTTTCTATTCCTTCTGTAGGACTTGTATTACTTAAAACAGTTTCCCATGGAATGTTTGTAAGTTCCCTGTTTATTATCTCCCAGTCTATCCTTTTATTATTAAAATTGAATTTACTGAATAGCCCCTCTCGCTTTATCAACGTTTTAGGTCTATTCTGAGTATTGATGGTCGTTTGCACTTCAATGAGCTTGTGATCTGAATATGTGGTATCTGATATCGTAATGTCTCTGATAATGTCTTCATTGTTCGTAAAGACCAAATAAAATATTTTCATTTCTCGTTGGCTCCGATATCTGCTGACTGAGTGAAAATTTGTCACAGAATCTAAGTAGTTCTCTAATCTGTGGTTGGTTAGGTCCCGATAGATTTCCTGGTATAATATTATTGTTTGCTATTTTCCACCTGAGACTAGGCAAGTTGAAGTCACCTAGGAAGATAATATCAGGTATCGGGTTCTCCAAATTATCAAGGCTATTCTCTATTTTGTTTACCTGTTCTGTGAATTCCTCAGCCGTTGCATCTGGCGGTTTGTATATTAGAATAATCGCTAAATTTATTTTCTCTATTTTTAATCCCAGTACCTCTACCACCTCATTTGTAACGTTTAGGAGCTCCGAGCATACAAGGTCTTCCCTTGTATGCTCGGATAGATAACAGATATCTTTAGATAACAAAATAATGTAGGGAATAATTTTCTGTTAATATTGAGAGTGAACAGAAAACTGTTAGGAAGGATAATTGAGAGGCGATCTGCTTCCTCCTCTATGTAGTGGATATTTCCAGGGAAACCGGTAAGTTCAACACGAAGCGGAGAGAGTCTGGACCAATCACAGTCGTGTAAGACGGTAATGTCATGCCGAGGGAACTTTCAGCCGGCGGGAAAGCTCCTTCACTTCACCTCCTGGATGCAAGAGAGCCGTAACGTCTGTGGCTTTCCCGTTTCCCGAGCTTGTTCCTGCGATTGTTGGCCCATGAGACGAACCGAACCACACAATTAAGTCAAAGCAGGAACGTCTAGGAAGACGTATTAGCATCGCTGGGAACGTGATAAAGATGTGCTGAGGGAGTGTCACGATGCGGCGACCGGCAGGTTGACCCACGAAAGTGATCGTGTGTCGTCGAAAGGGACGACGTTCCTCGTTTATCGCGTCTCTTAAGGAGAGGCGGAGGACAGGTAAATATAGATGGTTACTGGCACGAAGCCCGCCCCGAGGAACACCTAAAGGGGGAGAACGAAGTTGACCCTAAGCTGCAAAGGAGCAGCTCAGCAGTTGACCAGTGTGTACGAATGACATCAGCCAGTAGGCAGGGATTGGTTAGACACACAGTGGAGGTACGCCTACCTGGGCTAGAAGGTAGGGGGCCTGTAGTGGTTTTATAGCGAAACTATAGTGGACACATCGGGTCTAAGAAATCCCAAGAGGCCTCAGGACGTCAGCAAAGAGAACGGCTGGGTTGAGGTTACTAAGAAAAAGGGTAACGTGCAGGGTAGTTGAGAGGAAACAGCCCTTAAAGTGCAACTTTTGAAGTTGGACAGAAAGGAGACGGAGATTTGTAGCCCTGGCACCTATTGAGGGTGAATGTTCCTGAATATTAGAGTCCGCGAGGAGGCGGGGCGCCAGAGTTAAGAAACCCCCCATGAGAGGTAGACTAGGTGTCAATAAATAAATCTATCTTTAGTATCACAGGTAAATCGTCTAGTGAACCGAGTGACAAAATAAATTATCGGTGCATATGATTAAGGGAGCTAGGCGAATGGTAGAATTAGGTGTACCCACACTTATAAATGTCTTGATTTTTCCTTGTAAGAAAAATCTCTTACGCAGCCCCTCTCATGTGCCAGGTAAGTCCACTACGGGCTCACCATAGCCCGTGCTACTTAGAACATTTTGTTCCAAGTAGCGAATCTTTAACAACACCAACCTTGAAAGACCTGGATCAAATCAATGACAAACCTTTTTTTTCTAGACGTAGAAAAGCCTTCAAGCTAGCCAATGCTTCAGCTACACTGTGCTGCCTTGTGGATAATGAAATCAAAGGATACGCTCTTGCCTTTGGCAAAGGAAGCCTGCTTAACCGAAAAGCTTTAGTCAAATTCCAAGGAAAAACATCCTCCTCAAAGAGGCTGGAAAATGGGACTCCGCAATACTAAGCCCTTTCCTCTTCAACTGTCTCATGGAACAATTCATGAAGCTTAAGTTACCAAAAGCCAAACTGCTTAACTATGAAGACGACTTTGTGGTCATCATCAATGGTAAAGGCGCCAGGAACCATGCTCGAAAATGCCTAGGCATCATCAGCGGGGAAGTGGAACGCATAGCAGTGAAAATATACAGCAATAAAACCAAAGCAATGACCGTTAAAATGAGAACTCAAGACATCAGACTGGCAATACATGGACACGAAATTGAGTGGGTTAACTCTTTTCAATACCTAGGAGTCATAATAAACAGCCAGTTGAAATTCACTCAAGAAATTGAATATCTTCGGCAACGTTGTAAAGCCAGAAACTCAGCTTTGCGCTCCCTGACCAGTCTTAGAGAGGGTGCATCTCTACCAGTACTCAAAATGTACTGCATTCAAGTAGTTAGGTCACTCATCGACTATGCTGCCCCTGCTCTTACATCCCTCAGAGATAACCAATGGGAGAAACTGGAAATATCTCAAAATGATGCCCTGAGAACAATGCTGGGAGCACCTATATGAACACGTCAAGAGAATCTAAGAATGGAAACCAACTTATCGGCCTTAGAAAACAGGATCAAACAAAGAATAGCCACCATAGCAGCAAAACTTCTTGAAACCGCCACCAGACTATCAATCAAAGATAGCATACACAGATCGCTTCAGAGAAACCTTCAGTATAGACTTGAAATGAACCACTAAAAAAAAGGGGAAGATAGACCATATCAACACTTTCGGTAGCCTCTTCCATGGGAAGAATCGAGTCCAAAGATAATCACTGAATAGTTAACAGTTAAAAAATCAGTATATGACTAGCAGAGGCTGAAAGCAGTCGTCGAACAAGAAATGGAAACCATCTCAAGACCTACAACTACTCACATCTTCACAGACGGATCAGTTGATCAAGAAAGACGTTCTGCTGGGCCAGCAGTTTACACTACCAACCATGAAGCTTACTGGAGCATGGATAGTGGCTACTCAACGTTGCAAACAGAGTTATATGCCCTGAAGTAGGCAATAAATTATATAATTGAGAATAATTTACATGATGTCATCATTCATACCAACTCTAAATCTTTGCTCCAGGCATTGTTATCCAGTCAGCACAGAGATAATATACACCTCATCATAGAAATACTGCATATAGGAAAAGAAGCACAAAATCTAGGGCTGTTAATCACCTTAAATTGGAAACCAAGTCACATTGGCATAGATGGTAATGTAAAGGCAGACTCACTAGCATAAACTGTCACTGTTCTACCTATTCTACAAGTTAAATTAATTGACTTAGTTGTGTTAGTTTCGGTTAGGTTATGACAGGTTAGGTTAGGTTAGGTAGGGTTTGTTAGGTTCGGCCATTTAACTACGTTAGTTTTAACTCAAATTTAAACAAACTAACTTGTACATAATGACAAGGACAGATTTATCATTTCATAAGATTTTTTTTAAATATATAGATTCAGGAAAACTTGGCCTATTAGGCAAATCGGGCTTTGCATAGTAGGCGCGAGTACGACGTTCTGGCTACTAGATACAACATACATATATATATATATATATATATATATATATATATATATATATATATATATATATATATATATATATATATATATATATATATATATATATATATATATATATATATATAGCGCCTCAGTGTCGCAGTGCAGAGGGGAAATGCGTGCTGTATCCTGGGTACGCACCCAACCTCCGAGGAGCTGGACGAGGTCTTCGAACGCTGATTGTTTAATTGTTATATATTTGTGTGTGTGTGTGTGTGTGTTCTCTGTAAACTGTAGCATTGCAATAAAATAAAACAAAACATACAAAAAATAATAGGGGTGGTAGGAGAAGAAAAGAATTAGGTATTCAGTGAGAATCCACAAGATCTTCTCTGAATGCTCTTTGTTTTCTTCTTCGAGGATGTGGGTCCCTGCAATTGCACCAGAGGTGGTACCCCTAATATATATATATATATATATATATATATATATATATATATATATATATATATATATATATATATATATATATATATATATATATATATATATATATATCCAAGTCACGTAAATACAGAGACCTTGAGCACCACTACAATTTTGTCCCCATTGCCTCAGAGACACTTGGTGCCTGGGGTAAAAGTGCTGCTAGCTTTTTGAAGGAGTTGGGGTCTAAGCTAATCGAAACAACTAGAGACCCTAGAGCTGCCAGTTTTCTTTTTCAGCGCCTCAGTGTGGCAATCCAGAGAGGAAATGCTCACTGCATCCATGGTTCCTGCCCGCCATCTGAGGAGCTGGAGGAGCTTTTCAACTTGTGACAAGCAGGCTTGTACCCTGCATGTAATCAATACTGTAACTTTTTTTGTGTAATGACATTTTCAAATAAAGTTAGATAAATATACACACATACCAAAAGAATAGGGGTGGCAGGAGAAGAAAATATCAAAGTGTTCAGTGAGGATCCACAAGGTCTTCTCTGAGTACTCTTTATTTTCTTCTCCGAGGCTATGGGTCCCTACACTTGCACCAGAGGTGGTACCCCTTCTAGGTTTTTTTAAATAAAAAAATTTATTAAAAAAAAAAAATATATATATATATATATATAAATATGTCGTACCTAGTAGCCAGAACTCACTTTTTGGCCTACTATGCAAGGCCAGATTTGCCTAATAAGCCAAGTTTTCCTGAACTAATATATTTTCTCTAATTTTTTTCTTATGAAATGATAAAGCTACCCATTTCATTATGTATGAGGTCAATTTTTTTTATTGGAGTTAAAATTAACGTAGATATATGACCGAACCTAACCAACCCTACCTAACCTAACCTAACCTATCTTTGTAGGTTAGGTTAGGTTAGGTAGCCGAACAAGTTAGGTTAGGTTAGGTTAGGTAGGTTAGGTAGTCAAAAAACAATTAATTCATGAAAACTTGGCCTATTAGGCAAATCGGGCTTTGCATAGTAGGCTGAAAAGTGCGTTCTGGCTACTAGGTACGACAAATATATATATATATATATATATATATATATATATATATATATATATATATATATATATATATATATATATAAATATATATATATATATATGTATATATATATTGATGTTTCACTGTTTCACTGTTTTCGAGTCACTTCTGGGGTGTGAGTTTTCATTCGCATATAGTCCTGGGGACCATTCAGGCTTGTTCGCATATATATAATTGATATATACATATATATATATATATATATATATATATATATACATATATATATATATATATATGATATATATATGTGTATGTATATATATATATATATATATATATATATATATATATATATATATATACATATATATATATATATATATTATATATATATATATATGATATATATATATGTATATATATATATATATATATATATATATATATATATATATATATATATATATATGAGTGTATGTATATATATGTGTATGTATATATATATGTGTATGTATATATATATATATATATATATATATATATATATATATATACATATATATATATTATATATATATATATATATATATATATATATATATATATATATATATATATATATTAGTATATTTTGGTAGCAGTCTTTCCTGTAGACATATATTATTAAATATGACCGAAAAAGTAAGATTAATAATTCTAACACGAATTTTCTCAATATTTCTTATGTTTCTTTTCACTGTTGATGGTTATTGAAAAATCAATTCTCCAAAATTAATTTTTATTTCTAGTCTGACGCGACACTTGAGCGCGTTTTGTAATAACTTATTACATTTTCAAAGACTTTTAGTTTACACACACAACTATAACCTGCAAACACTAAACAGAGTTCTTACTTATGCTATGATTTAAACAGCTTTCATTTTATTTTATACCCGCATTTTGGGTGAGGTGATATGTTACAACAGTTTTGGATGAAGAGAACAAAACTTTCAACACAGGCTAGAACACGAAACAATGGGTATTGAAGGTAAGAATGGAAATAACTGCAGAGGGCATATTGGCCCATATTTCATGATGCATCTATATTGGAGCAGAGTCTTGAAGTGGGTAGAATATAGTTGTGCATTAATTGGCTGTTGATTGCTGGTGTTGACTTCTTGATGTGTAGTGCCTCGCAGATGTCAAGCCGCCTGCTATCGCTGTATCTATCGATGATTTCTGTGTTGTTTGCTAAGATTTCTCTGGTGATGGTTTGGTTGCGGGAAGAGATTATATGTTCCTTAATGGAGCCCTGTTGCTTATGCATCGTTAGTCGCCTGGAAAGAGATGTTGTTGTCTTGCCTATATACTGAGTTCTTTGAGGCTTACAGTCCCCAAGTGGGCATTTGAATGCATAGACGACGTTGGTCTCTTTTAAAGCGTTCTGCTTTGTGTCTGGAGAGTTTCTCATGAGTAGGCTGGCCGTTTTTTGGTTTATAGTAAATCGTCAGTTGTATCTTCTGATTTTTGTCTGTAGGGATAACGTTTCTATTAACAATATCTTTCAGAACCCTTTCCTCCGTTTTGTGAGCTGTGGAAAAGAAGTTCCATTAAAATAGTCTAATAGGGGGTATAGGTGTTGTGTTAGTTGTCTCTTCAGAGGTTGCATGGCGTTGCACCTTGCCATGGTTTTGAGATTGCTTATAACATTGACAGTTAGTGCAGTAAGGAAGGAGTATTTAGTTTCAGCCCTAAGATGGGTGGAAAGGGGGCAGAGGGGTGTTACTGTTGAATGGTTTAACCCAGTCAGAGAGCAGAGTGTGACTTCCACCAGAGCTTGGATATTGGGTTGACTTCCACCAGAGCTTCGAGAGTGGGTTGACTTCCACCAGAGCTTAGAGAGTGGGTTGACTTCCACCAGAGCTTCGAGAGTGGGTTGACTTCCACCAGAGCTTCGAGAGTGGGTTGACTTCCACCAGAGCTTCGAGAGTGGGTTGGCAAATACCAAATGCTTCGAGGATGGTGTGATTCATTCAAGGGTGGTCGAGCAGGAAGTGTCTCTCTCCCTCTCTCTCTTGGGACGTGAATGTCCATTATGTGGATGCTGAACCCAAAATAACTTTTTTTTTCCTTTGGGATAGGAAAAAGAAATACATTTTTGAAATTATGACATCGCACAAACTCGACAGGGAAATAAAAATGAGAAATAGCAATTTAGAGTGTTTATTGAATGTTTGCTACACTGAGTGTACCAGTGGGTGTACTAGTGGCTACACTGAGTGTACCTGCGAGTGTACTAGTGGGTACGGGTGAGTGTACCAGCGAGTGTACTAGTGAGTACGGGTGAGTGTACCAGCGAGTGTACTAGTGAGTACGGGTGAGTGTACTAGTGGGTACGGGTGAGTGTACTAGTGGGTACGGGTGAGTGTACTAGTGGGTACGGGTGAGTGTACTAGTGAGTGAGTACTGGAGAGTGTACGAGTCTGAGTGTATAGGTATACGAGTGAGTGTACGAGTCTGAGTGTATAGGTATACGAGTGAGTGTACGAGTCTGAGTGTATAGGTATACGAGTGAGTGTAAAATAAATGTACACTTGAGTGCACGCACGAGTGAGTGAATGTACGAGAAAGTGTAACAGGGAGTTGATGGGTAAGTTGTTGAGTGAGAGGATTGGTTGGTAAATGATTGGATGAGTGAACAGATGAGGGAATCAATAGGTCAAGGAGGATGAGTGAATGGTGATGGGTGAAGGAGGATGGGTGAAGGGGGATGGGTGAAGGAGGATGGGTGAAGGGGGATGGGTGGGTGGGTGAGTAAGCAAGTCCTGTGATAAGTAAGTAAAATTATTATATTGTAATTGTTCTTCGCATATTTTTCTCTCATTTTAGAGTTGATCAAAAATATAATATTCCGTTAATATATGTACTCGCCTTGAGAGGAGTCTGGGCGATGACGGGCTTGTAGGAGCGGCTGGCCTGCAGGAGTGAACCTCACACCGGCAGGTCAGTGTGTGGTGGCTGGCCTGCAGGAGTGAACCTCACACCAGCAGGTCAGTGTGTGGTGGCTGGCCTGCACGAGTGAACCTCACACCAGCAGGTCAGTGTGTGGTGGCTGGCCTGCACGAGTGAACCTCACACCGGCAGGTCAGAGTGTGGTGGCTGGCCTGCACGAGTGAACCTCACACCAGCAGGTCAGAGTGTGGTGGCTGGCCTGCACGAGTGAACCTCACACCAGCAGGTCAGTGTGTGGTAAACAATGCACCAAGGGCCTCCCCGCCCCCCTGCTACTGCAGATTCTCCTCCCATCGCCAGGAAGAACCCCGGTTCCACAACCTTCCTGGGGAAACTCGACCTTCTCGGCCAGGCGACTAACTTGTTGCATCCTCTTGCATCATGCAACAAGGTTTTTTCCCCTTTTAGAATCTCGTTAGAGCGAATTACATTCTTTTTCGTGGAACTCTCGTAAACAAATTTAGTTTTGGTACGGTGAGTTTTGGTATTCCAGTTGTGCTTGCCTAATGGTGACTTAGTGGGAGTGAAGTCTAGCTCTTAATTCCCGGTCTGCTAGCCATGTTAAACTTTTCTGGTGTTTGAATTCATTGCCATATTTGGATGGAGATGGCTTCTACGACTTGTCGTAGTTTACTCCACTTGGTGACGACCTGGACACGGTGGTATCCAGCTATTCACCTTCACTTCCACCACCACCTCTACTATCACCATTACCACCACTACTGTCTACAGTGCCACTACACCGTACCGCCTCCTCGCTGTCTAAACCACCACTCGTTCTCCAAGCGCTTTGGTTCGACTCTTAGCCAGGGAGGATTGTCTGGGCACCAATCCACAACTATTTGCTCAAATTCACATGGCAATAATTGAGTACCTGATAATTGACCGATTGGAGAGTAATGTTCCAAGGAAAATACTGTTCGAAAGACGCACCATGAGCTACGGGAAGGGAAAGCTCCCAGACTGATACCAGGAGTCAGGAATCATTTGCTCCTGTACCATCCTGCGTACGAAAAAAAGCCCCTTACCAATCGCCCCACAACTAGGCAGACTTGCTTCACTATTATCATCAGTCACTCCGCCACCAACATGCACAAAACCTCCAACACCCGCCTCCTTGGCTGCCTCTGCTACCACCTACATCACTACTACCACCACCTGAGACTAGTAAGACGGGGAAAATCGGATGGGAAAATCGGTAAACTTCGACTTATCCTACAAATGGCAGGGTTCGAGCAGCAATTGGTGCGTGTTGCATCCAGGGAAGGGGAAGAAACGATGGAAATTAAACATTACTGTACGCGAGTTAGGAATTAAGAAAAGTAGAGTAATCCAGATAAATATATATTATATGAAAACAAAAAAAAATAGTAATGGAGGGAAGTACCTTGAAAGTTTTATAAGCCTGTGAATGTCTAAAGAGCAGGAGGCGGCAGCAAGAAAGCTCAGATAAGTAAGGAGACCAGTAAATGTAAACGAGACAAGAGTGAAGGAGAAGGGAGCCAGGTGGACGAGGCGCCCACCCAGGGGGGCAGGCAGGAGTCACGACGTCAACAGTCACCCACTCCACATTACAAACGGAAATGGAGCAAAAGGAACAATGCTAAATAAATAAATCCTTTTTCTAAACAATAACGGACTAGTAATGATGAGAAGCAAGACACTTGAATGCAGATAGAATTATAAACAATAGGGCAGAGTTACAGGAAAGGGAGGCAGACATTAAAACACATTTCCGAAATAGTAAAAAGGAAATTGACAAGTGTTACAGGAAATGCAAAATTCCATGAGAATATTAATATGGAAAGATAGAATGAGCTGGGAGAAGGAGTTTAGTCTTTCTGCTACAAGTATACTGGAGTTTTATTGAAGTAAAGGTATCAGAGGAAACTGGTCATCAAATGAACGTATTGGAAAAAGCGGTGGCATGAATAAAGTCGTAGAAATAATTTGCAGTCCTCTACAAAACAATAAAAGACTTAGAGTAGAATAACATTTGTAACGAAATTTGCCAAAGGTAATGGAAAAAA
>WNGS01034211.1:105721-115989 GCA_020271785.1 Procambarus virginalis | reverse complement strand
AAGGGTTATGGTTGGAGCAACCACCTGGAAAGGAGATCCAGTCTACTGTTGCTTTAACCCTTCTCTTACGAGAACACCGTGAAACCCGACATTGGCGACCTTGCCAGGATAAAGAACAAGATCAAGGTGGTAATTGTGGTATTAAATATCAGGCCTAGGTTTTCACTCATTGTCACAAGATGGAGGGTGATAAAGTAGCCAGGTTTATAGACACGAGAGACGAGCAAGTACTGGAGGAGTGCACCAAGGCACAGCTGCAGACGATCGCCGACCACTTTGGGATCAAGTTGAGAGCTTCCAAAGTGGGAGAAGAAGACTTGAGATCATGGCACAGCTCAAGGCACGTGATGAAGCCTTAGGAGAGGAGCGGCCACAGACACCTGCCAGTGGAGGAGAGAACCTGAGTACCGTGGCAGCAGCCGGGGATCCAGTGGCAGCAGGCGCAGTATCAAGCTAGAAATAATGAAGAGCAGATAGAAGCACAGCTGAAGCGCGAGGAGCAGAAAGAGAAGCACAGCTGCGCAGAGAAGAAAGAGAAGCACAGCTGAGGCGCGAGGGAAGCAGAAAGAGAAGCACAGCTGCGCAGAGAAGAGCGAGAGGCAGACAAGCACAGCAGCGCAGGGGAGAACGAGAGGACAGCTGCAACAGAGAGGGGCGCGAAATAGAAGCTAGGACGAAGCTGCAGGAGGTTGAAGCGAACAAAGGATTGAGCTGAAACGAGCTGAGCGGACTAGTTCCAACTACCCACCACAACAGCGGAAGACCGCCGAGTGAGAGAGAGGGATTTGCCCGTCTTCGTGCCTAATGAGGCTGAGGGCTCTTCGAGCATTTCGAAAGGGTCGCTACGTTGAAGAAGTGGCCGAGGGCAGAGTGGGCGGAGCTAGTTCAAGGAAGGCTCACTGGTGAAGCTCGTGAAGCTTACAACATGCTCGACCTCCAGGAGTGTACCAACTATGATGCAGTAAAACGGGCCGTGCTCCATTCGTTCAAGCTGACGCCGGAGTGCTATAGGAAAAGGTTCAGAGAATGTACCCGATCGCCAGGAAAATCGTATGCGGAGACGGCGAGGGACATGGAGAGGAAATTCGTGAAATGGCTGGAGTCAGAAGGAGCAAGATCGGCTGAAGACATCAAGAGGCTAATGGTCATGGAAAAATTATGTCCGTGCTCTCTCCCGAGATTAGGGTGAGAGTAAAGGAAGCGGACATCAAGGACCCGAGAGCCGCAGCCGATCGAGCAGACATGCTAGAGGAAGCTTTACGTCCATGTCGAGAGGGACAGCACCGACCGCCCGCATTCTCCAGTTATGGGAGGAATAATAGAAGGTCGGACGGTTGGAGGACAGGACCGAGTTATCCTAAGTCCTACCCCTCGAATGGAGACAGCAGAGGACAGAAGAGTGCTGTGGAACCGCCGAAGAAGTCACCGAGGGAGAGCTCAAGAGATCTTGTTATCGTCACGGCCGGAGATGCTGAGCACGAGTCTTTGGAAGGCGCAAGAGGAGTCCGCGGAAGAAGAAGGATCCGTTGTTTCAACTGCGGGTTAATAGGACACATGGCGCGCGAATGTAGACGTCCTAAGCAGCGGGGTTACGTTGCTTTTGTGCGGGTAGAGGACCAGTTAGCCGATGGAGTGCGGGATGGACCCGTACGGAAGAAGGAGGCTAACCCATTCGTGCGTGAGGGAACTGTAAGGGTGGGGGACGCAGACCCCATCCCGGTAATGATGCTGAGAGATACTGGGGCGGAATTTACCCTGGTGAGCAGAACCCTTTTCCCTGAGTGTCACGAGAATACCTGTGTAGGTGAGGCAAGTGTGACCACTGTGGGAGGCCCAGTGCAGATGCCCCTACACCAGGTAACCCTGAGTTCGGTTTATGGATGCCAAACCCTAGTAGTGGGGGTCTGTGCGACGATGCCCACGAGGGAGGCACAGGTCATTTTGGGAAATGACGCATGTGGAGGACGTGTCCTACCGAACCTCTTGAAGGACGAGGAGTGCTTGGAGCACCTAGAGAAGAAAGGCGAAGTGTTCGACGCCTGTGGGACGAGAAAGGAATCGCCATGGAGGCGTTCCCTGTCTGTGCTGTAATTCCGAGGCAGTGCGAAGGACGAGGAGGGCGTGGATCTGATAAGGCCGACGAGGAGACGTCCGCCGGCCTGGGAATGATCACCTCGTCATGGAACCCGGAGAGCGAGTGGAGGGCGAAGGCAGCCAGAAGGTGAGGTACAGGTGACCCTCACCGTTCTCCAGGGATGGACCGCACTAGTCTCGAGGAGTGCAGCAGGCAGAATCCCCAAGTTGATTTGTAAGGCAAAGGAGGACGTATTGGTCCCGAGAAAGCTACTCACTTTAACAGGCAAAAGGCATATTAATAAGACAGTGTAAACCTGTAAGGATGGAGGTCGGAAAAGCCTCTCCAGGTACGAGAGATCAAGTAGCGTTGCCAGCCAAGTGCAGAGCGGCAGTGTTGAGTCCGTTGCACGCTGTTGACTCTGCGGGTCACCTAGGGATGACCACGATGCGACGTTCAACGTCGAGAGAAGTGGCTGGGCAACTACAACATCTTTTCTCTTGGGTGAGGAGGCCCAGGGAAAATCAGGCTGACAGTGGAAATATGTTCCGGTCTGAGTGTGTCAGACGAACAGTGATAAATCGGGGAGTGATGCAGATTCGGTCGTCGCCCTACCGATCGCAGTCGAAGGGGGCGGTCGGAAGACTCCACTCCACCTCAGAGACAGCTCTGAGAATGTGCTGCGTAGAGCAGGAAGACGAGTGGAAGAGACAGCGGGCCCTGTTTTGTTGGCCATTTGCAAAGCAGTGGCAGAACCGTTAATTCTCACAGTTCCAGCTGGTGAACGGACGTGAGGTGTGGAGCCCTCGGTCCGTAATAGGTAAGCAGTGGACGCCCAGGATGACCTTGAAGACGGTCTGCAGACACATGAGGAGTGTCACACATTGGCGGCTGCAATACTGGCTGGAAGCCAAGATTTTTAGTGGAAAGGACAGCGTAGTCGCAGATGCGTTGTCCCGCATGCACTAACCAGACATGACTCTTATTTAAGGGGAGGGGTATGTGACGGTGTTCCCCCCTTCTAATTCTCCCACGCCTGCTGTAAGAGTCATGTCCACTATTCCCGAGCGTTCTCTACATTGCAGGCAACAATTGAACATGTGTGGGAGAGAACAGTATTCTCGAAGAGCCGAGAAATTCGCGAAAATAGAACATTTTGTCCTGTGGGATAGGCCCTTTAGGGAGCCAATATGGCGCTGGCAAGTCTGTTCTCCCGCCAAAACTGTGTGACGTCAGTGGCGCCAGATTGGTCACCGTCAGCGACATGGCACTGGGAGCCAATGAAAACCAACTTTGGGAAAAGTGACGTCACATAGGCATAGGGGGTCCGCCCGTGTTGGCGCCAGGCGACATCAGTCTTTCACGACACGTCCGAGAGGTAGGACGCGCGATCGGTCATCCTGTCAGAGTGACGGATTTACCGAACTCCGGTGGATTTAAGCGTCTCCAGTTGTTGGCACGCACTCTGTGAGGTCTTCCTGCAACCCAGATGAGGCTCAGATAAGGAATTGACAAAATATTGAGCAACAAGTGCTCAGGGACAGGTGCGTTGCAAGAAGTGGGCCGGGCATCGACGTGTGTCGTCGTTGGCAGTTCACCAGTATAAGAGGCAGCTTAGTGGCCGGGCCACCCACCGTGAGGGAACCAGGTTGACAGCCTTGTCAACCAGGTTGAACGTGTGATCGACGATCCTGTCAAGTTTGACAGTAACCCCACCTTCGTGGAACCCTACGAGTCAACAGTTGGATGCAAGCACGTCGAGAAGTCTTCCCAAATACCTAGCATATATCTAGACGACGAGGGAATTGACGGTGTTGTGAGCTTCAAGTGCTCTGAAGTCGGGTGCTGTGCGTGTGTCGTCCGGGACGGCTGATAACTTCAGTGACTTCGTAGTGGTGAGAGGCAGTTACTCTGGGAGTACAGTGACAAGGACTAATTGGGAAACGTACGACGACCGCCGAGACGTAGGCTGGCTGCCGTAGTTGGGAGGAAAGTTGACGGCCAGGAGACCGACTTCAACCCGGCGACGTACTGTAGGGGAAGCACGGACCTGCTGTGTACAGAAGCGGCGAGACGCGACATCCTAAGGCGTGGGGCTTGTGTTTCTGGATGAACGAGGCGAGAGCCTGGACCAGGAGCTACAACCCAACTGTCATCCTAGGATAGGTGAAGTAGGTGTTTACAGTTCCCTCCCATTTCCCCTTTAGTTAGCTATATATATTCTTGTCAGTATATTTTGTATGTCGTGAGCAAGTCTCACTTGAGTCTAAGTCACAGAGAGCACAGTATGTGGTGAGGCTACCCAGAGCGCTCACAGTATCAATTTACATATATATATCTATGTGTGGGTGTGTGCAAGCACCGAGATTCATCAGAGAATTTACTGTGACTATTATTATTGATCTGTGATTATTATTATTATATATATTGGTAGTGAACCAGATATTTGTGGATTGATCTCTATAATCTATTGATATAAATGCCTGTGGATTGATCTCTATAATCTATTGATATAAATGCCTGTGGATTGATCTCTATAATCTATTGATATAAGTGCCCGTGTGTTGATCTCCATAATCTATCGATATAAATGCCTGTGTGTTGATCTCTATGATCTATTGATATATATATGCCTGAAGTTCGATTACTGATTTATATATGACATGATTGTGTGCTGAATAATATCATATACGTGAAGTGTTTGCCAGTGATATCTCTTTAAGAGGAAGTATAAATATAAAGAAAAGTTCAGCGATCAAGCGAGTGCATTCACAGTAAATATTATTAAGAATAGAGTAATCTTTTGGTACAGTGAAAGGTCACTGTGAGAGTATTGTGAATATAGATGTTGATCGTGAGGCCAGTGAAATCATAAGTAAGCCATGTGAACGTTGAATAGTGTTTTGGAAAAAGTTAAATAAACGGTGATCGTGACAATTAGAAAACAAGTACTAGTCTTTCCCACGATCGCGAGGGCCCGGTCAGCTGGCATTTCTGACAGGTGACACGTGCCGATGTTGCCATATGGTGCGCTCTAGAATATTATGCTATGAACGGAGCAATCGTCATATATTAATTCTGATACATTGATGCATATATATTTCTCGTTGTTTTTTTAAGTAAAATACCAAAACTCTTTGGTGTTTGATATCATCCCCTCCATTTTATCTTGTGACCGTGTTATGATATAAAGTAGAGTGACCTGCCTGATACTATATTACTAGATTTGGCTCTTGCCACAATTACACCTAACCACTGCAGTGTTACTGGACATCTAACAAAACCAGTTGGCGACCTTGAAGGCTATGTAAGAGTTCGGTGTCGGGAGGGCCACAGATTGAGGGAACGATCTGTGCACCCACTCATCTCATAATCTAAAGGCCGGTTGTGAGATCGACTGGGATACTCTCCGAGGCCAGCAGTGGAGCCTAAGGGATTGAGGGAAGACCCGCCGAACGACGGTGAGTAAGGGTTATGGTTGGAGCAACCACCTGGAAAGGAGATCCGGTCTACTGTTGCTTTAACCCTTCTCTTACGAGAACACCGTGAAACCCCGACATTGGCGACCTCGCCAGGATAAAGAACAAGATCAAGGTGGTAATTGTGGTATTAAGTATCAGGCCTAGGTTTTCACTCATTGTCACAAGATGGAGGGTGATAAAGTAGCCAGGTTTATAGACGCGAGAGACGAGCAAGTACTGGAGGAGTGCACCAAGGCACAGCTGCAGACGATCGCCGACCACTTTGGGATCAAGTTGAGAGCTTCCAAAGTGGGAGAAAGAAGACTTGAGATCATGGCACAGCTCAAGGCACGTGATGAAGCCTTAGGAGAGGAGCGACCACAGACACCTGCCAGTGGAGGAGAGAACCTGAGTACCGGTGGCAGCAGCCGGGGATCCAGTGGCAGCAGGCGCAGTATCAAGCTAGAAATCATGAAGATGCAGATAGAAGCACAGCTGAAGCGTGAGGAAGCAGAAAGAGAGGCACAGCTGCGCCGAGAAGAAAGAGAAGCACAGCTGAGGCGCGAGGAAGCAGAAAGAGAAGCACAGCTGCGCAGAGAAGAGCGAGAGGCAGAAGCACAGCAGCGCAGGGAAGAACGAGAGGCACAGCTGCTACGAGAGGGGCGCGAGATAGAAGCTAGGACGAAGCTGCAGGAGGTTGAAGCGAACAAAGAGATTGAGCTGAAACGAGACGAAACAACCACCTGGAAAGGAGATCCAGTCTACTGTTGCTTTAACCCTTCTCTTACGAGAACACCGTGAAACCCCGACAATATATATATATATATATATATATATATATATATATATATATATATATATATGTCGTACCTAGTAGCCAGAACGCACTTTTCAGCCTAGTATGCAAGGCTCAATTTGCCTAATAAGCCAAGTTTTCATGAATTAATTGTTTTTCGACTACCTAACCTACCTAACCTAACCTATCTTAACTTTTTCGGCTACCTAACGTAACCTAACCAATAAAGATAGGTTAGGTAGGGTTGGTTAGGTTCTGTCATATATCTACGTTAATTTTAACTCCAATAAAATAAAATTGACCTCATACATAATGAAATTGGTAGCTATATCATTTCATAAGAAAAAAATTAGAGAAAATATATTAATTCAGAAAAACTTTTCTTATTAGGCAAATCGGGGCTTGCATAGTATGCCGAGTACGACGTTCTGGCTACTAGGTACGACATATATATATATATATATATATATATATATATATATATATATATATATATATATATATATATATATATATATATATATATATATATATTTATATATATCTGAAAACTCACACCCCAGAAGTGACTCGAACCCATACTCCCAGGAGCAACGCAACTGGTATGTACAGGGATGCCTTAAACCACTTGACCATCACGACCGGACATAAGGAAGTGATAGCCGAGGCTATATGAACCACTTCCCCGCCGGCACCTGGATGGTTATCTTGGGCATAGCATTTTATCAAATCACCTCATTTTTTGGGGCAACACGTGAGGAACACAAATGCAAACAAGCCTGAATGGTCCCCAGGACTAGATACAACTGAAAACTCACACCCCAGAAGTGACTCGAACCCATACTCCCAGGAGCAACGCAACTGGTATGTACAGGGATGCCTTAAACCACTTCACCATCACGACCGGACATAAGGAAGTGATAGCCGAGGCTATATGAACAACTTCCCCGCCGTCACCTGGATGGTTATCTTGGGCATAGCATTTTATCAAATCACCTCATTTTTTGGGGCAACACGTGAGGAACACAAATGCAAACAAGCCTGAATGGTCCCCAGGACTAGATACAACTGAAAACTAACACCCCAGAAGTGACTCGAACCCATACTCCCAGGAGCAACGCAACTGGTATGTACAGGGATGCCTTTTTTAATATTATCTTCTCCTACCACCCTCCATTCTTTTGTATGTACACATATATATTTGCTTTATTTGAACTTTGTTACAAAAAAGGAGTTACATATAGGTTACAAAGATGGTTATCATAGGTTGTCGAGTTCCTCCAGCTCCTCAGATGGCGGGCAGGAACCCTGGATGCAGTTCGCATTTCCCCTCTGTATCACTACGCTGAGGCGCTGGAAAAGAAAGCTGGCAGCTCTAGGGTCCCTTGTTGTTTCAATGAGCCTAGAACCCAGCTCCTTCAAAAAAATGGTAGCACTTTTACCCCAGGCGCCGAGTGTCTCAGAAGCAATGGGGACAAAATTGTAGTGGTGATTCAGTTCTCTATACTTACGGGATTTGGCTGCTTCCCTGTGGGTGGAAGCACCACCTGGTTGTGCAACACTGAGGTCAATTTAGGTGTTAGCCAGGGTGATACGCACGTGTAGTCCCATACCAACTGCTTGCCATTCTTCCAGGGGTTCACTGTGATACCATCCGGGCGACCAATAAGAGCATCAGAGTTACGGGGCGTTAGGTAACGGGGCTCTCTTTCAACTGGGCATCCAGCTGTGGTGAGGCTCCTCTTGATGATGTCGTTAACTTCACTGTGCCTCGAGTGCCATCCCCCTGTGCTTTGGCAGAGTAGGCCATGGTGGCCGTACCTGTCAGCCACCACCTCGCCCCAAATACACCTATATCTGGTGTGGATTGGGGCAGCAAGGCGGAGAGCCACAGCAATTCGGAGGGTGTGTGGTGTGAGACGCGTGCCAGTTGCCGACATTGGGGTTGCTAACAGGAAATCCCCTGCATGTGGGGCTGCTACTGCTGTGAGGCGAGCAATGTCGTGTTGTGTTGTTGCAGCACCCAGGCACTCTGCAGCAACTTGGTCTACAATGGGGCCATCCCAGCTGGATTGCTTGTGGGCTTTTGGGGATGGTGGTTGAGGTGATGGGCCTGCACGAGAGGCCCACTCTGTGGCACAGCGTGTAAAATTGGGATCATGTACATCTGCCAGCTGATGAAAGTGGGCAGTAGAATTTCCTTCACAAGGTCGTCGGATGCTGATAAGGAGGATATATATATATATATATATATATATATATATATATATATATATATATATATATATATATATATATATATATATATATTAGTATATTTGGTAGCAGTCTTTCCTGTAGACATATGTTATTAAATATGACCGAAAAAGTAAGATTAATAATTCTAACACGAATTTTCTCGATTTTCCCTATGTTTCTTTTCACTGGTGACGGTAAATGAAAAATCAATTCTCCAAAATTCATTTATATTTCTAGTCTGACGCGACACTTGAGCGCGTTTCATAAAACTTATTACATTTTCAAAGAATTTAGTTTATCCACACACAACTTATGACTGAAACAGCATTGGCTCTTATACCTGCATTTGGGTGAGGTGATGTAATACAATAGTACGGTGAAAAACAAACTTTCAACAAAACACAGAACACGGAACATATTTATAGATTTGCAGAAGTTGGGTAAAGATAGAACTGCAGAAGGTCTATTGGCCCATATTTCTTGATGTTTCTATATTGGAGCGGAGTCTTGAAGTGGGTAGAATATAGTTGTGCGTTAATTGGCTTTTAATTGCTGGTGTTGACTTCTTGATGTGTAGTGCCTCGCAGATGTCAATCTGCACTTGTAGAAGGAGGAAAGAATCGAGGCAACTACAGAAGCACCATACTGTCCCCCGAGCTCAAAGCGGCAGCTAAGAGCCTTCGTGAGAACAAGGAGATAGTTGTCAGGAGAGGCGACAAGTCGCCAATATACGTCATCCTTAAGAAAGACGAATATCTGGCGAAAATGAACTTCATACTCTCTGACCAAACTAAATTCCAAAGGGTAACGAAGGACACTACAGCCGAATTGAAGCAAAGGTCAACAAAATGATTGAAACTGTGAATGCCAAGAAATCCGGACTCCACCTGCCAAAGATTATTGTGGAATATAAACCTGGATATGCGTATGGAAATGTCAAGACACATAAGCCTGGAAACCCACTTCGGCCAATCATCAGCCAGATACCCACACCCACGTACAGACTGGCGAAACGACTCAACGGCTTACTGACTCTTATGTCCCTTGCGCCTTCAGCCTGAAGTCCCCGAAGGAATTTGTTGACTTACTGCGGGGAACACGGGCCACAGGGATAAGAGCCTCGTTAGACGTAGAATCACTGTTCACCAACGTACCTGTGGATGAAACAATCGGGATGATAGTGGACCGAGTGTATCGTGATCCGGCCTGTCTCCTCTTGACATACCAGAAATATCATGAGGAAACTACTCCAAGCTTGTACGAAAGAGGCACCCTTCTTGAGCCCGGATGGGCACATGTATAAGCAAGTAGATGGGGTCGCCATGGGTTCTCCCCTAGGTGTCCTGTTTGCGAACTTTACATGGGTACTATCGAGAAAAAAGTCTTAGTCGACTTGAACTTGAAACCGGCCATATACTGCAGGTATGTTGACGACATTTTACACAGGTACCTGATGTCGACATCTGCAGGAGCTGAAGGAGGCGTTTGAGCAGAATTCTGTGTTGCGTTTCACTTACGAGATGGAGAAGGATGGGAAGCTGCCCTTTCTAGATGTAACAGTCATGGAAAGGGCGGAGGTTTCCACACTGCAGTCTACACTAAGGAAACAAACATAGGAATGTGCCTAAATGCCAACAGTGACTGCCCAGACAGGTACAAGAGGAGTGTTGTTAACGCTTATGTCGACCGTGCTCTCAGC
>WNGS01034211.1:36195-58354 GCA_020271785.1 Procambarus virginalis | reverse complement strand
GTATCCAGGCAGCCAAAATACAGGCAGCACCTGGGACCACCAACCAGCTAAATATGCAGGTAGCCACCATGCAGGCAGCTCCAGGGACTATCACCCATCTTAGGTAAACAGGCAGCCACCATACAGGCAGCACTAGGGGATCACGAACCAGCCTAAGTATGCGGGCATCAACCATACCCGCAGCACCGGGGACCACCATCCAGCTTAGTTATTCAGGCAACCATAATACAGGCAGCACTAAGGGCGACCAACCAACTTAGGTATTCAGGCAGCCACCATACAGGCAGCACTCGGGACCACCAAACAGCTTAGGTATTCAGGCAGCCACCATACAGGCAGCACTAGGGACTATCAACCATTTTAGGTATGCAGGCAGCCACTATACAGGCAGCACTAGGTTCCACCAACCACCTTAGGTACTCATCAGGTAGCCTCTATACAGGCAACACTTGGCAACCAACCAACTTGGTATGCAGGCAGCCACCATAAAGGCAGCACCAGGGGCCACCTACCAGCTTAGGAATGCAGGCAGCCAACATGCATGCAACACTTGAACCACCAACCAGCTTAGTTATGCAGGCAGCCATAACACAGGCAGCACTTTGGGCTATCAACCAGTTGAGGTATGCAGGCTGCCACCATACATGCAGCACAAGGGGACACCACCCAGCTAGGTATGCAGGCAGCCACAATACAGGCAGCACCAGGGGCCACCCATTAGCTTAGGTATGCAGGCGCGACAATACAGGCAGAACCAGGACTATCAACCAGCTTAGGTATGCAGGCAGCCACCATACAGTCAGCACTAGGGCCACCAAACAGCTTAGGTATGCAGGCAGCCACTATTCAGGCAGTAACAGGGAATAATCTACACTTAGGTATGAAGCAGCACCATACTGGCAGCACCCCGGACTATCAACTAGCTAAGGTGTGCAGGCAGGCACCATTCAGGCAGCACCAGGGACCACTAACCTGCTTAGGTATGCAAGCAGCTTCTATACAGGCATACTTGGGGCTACTAACCAGCTTAGTATGCAGGCTTCACCATACAGGCAGCACCAGGGACCACCCACGAGCTTAGGTATGCAGGCAGCAACCATACAGGCAGCACTAGGGCCCACCAATCAGCTTAGATATGCAGGGAGCCCAAGGACCACCAACCAGCTTAGGTATTCAGGCAGCCACCATATAGGCTGCACCAGGACTTTTCACCATTTTAGGTATGCAGGCAGCCACCATACAGGCAGCACTAGCGGCCACCCACCAGCTTAGGTACGCAGGCAGCCACCATAAGGCAGCACAGGGACTACAACCCTCTTAGGTAAGCAGGCAGCCACCATACAGGCGCACTAGGGGGCCACACACCAGCTTAGATAAGCAGGCAGCCACCATACAGGCAGCAATAGGGACCACCATCCAGCTTTGTTATGCAGGCACCATAATACAGGCAGCACTAGGGCGACCACACCAACATATGTATGCTGGCAGCCACCGTACAGGCAGCACTAGGCCCCCCCAAACAGCTTAGGTATGTAGCCAGCCACCATACAGGCAGCACTAGGGACTATCAACCATCTAGGTATGCAGGCAGCCACAATACAGGCTGCACTAGGGGATCACCACTAGCTTAGGTATGCAGGCAGCCACCATACAGGCAGCAACAGGAACCACTAACCAGCTTAGGTATTCATGCACCTCTATACAGCAGCACTTGGGTTACCAACCACTTAGGTATGCAGGCACCACCATACAGGCAGCACCAGGGGCCACCTATCAGCTTAGGTATGCAGGCAGCCACCATACAGGCAGCATTAGGGACCACCATCCAGCTTAGTTATGCATGCAGCCATAATACAGGCAGCACTTGGGCTACCACCTGCTTAGGTATGCAGGCAGCCACCATGCAGGCAGCACCAGGGATCACCAACCAGCTTATGTATGCAGGCAGCCACCATACAGGCGCATTAGGGACCACAACCAGCTTAGGTATGCAGGCAGCCACCATACATGCAGCACTAGGTGGCACCCACCAGCTTAGGTATGCAGGCTGCCACCATACATGCAGCCTAAGGGCTACCAACCAGGTTAGGTATGCAGGCTGCCACCATACATGCAGCACTAAGGGCTACCAACCAGCTTAGGTATGCAGGCCGCCACCATACATGCAGCACTAGCGGCCACCATCCAGCTTAGGTATGCAGGCAGCCACCATACATGCAGCACTAAGGGCCACCAACCAGCTTAGGTATGCAGGCAGCCACCATAGAGGCAGCACCAGGGTCCACCCACCAGCTTAGGTATGCAGGCAGCCACCATACAGGCAGGACTAGTGGCTACCAACCAGCTTAGGTATGCGGGCAGTCACCATACAGGCAGCACTAGAGGGGCCCCACACCAGCTAGGTATGCAGGCAGCCACCATACAGGCAGCACTAGGGACCACCAACCAGCTTCAAGAAATTAGTCAGCAAAAATGTTTATTCTTTTGACAGTACTCTCCATCAGAAAAGTTCTGAAGTTTCCGGAGTATTGTGGGAATGGTAACTGGAAAGCGAAGGGAAATAGATATGGAGAAAGTTTTCATGACGTATATTCATATTGAATGGTTAATCACGAAAATATAAATATATTATTTTGATTGGCTGGCAGGTAAAGATAATGTTCATAAATGGGACCATGAAAACATATTACAAAAATACGAAGCACTTTGCCAAAGAAATACCTGGCAACAGGAAGAGAGGGACCCATGTCCTCTAGCTTGAGTCTTGCAGGACCACTTGCCATAAGTTCCATAAATCATCTCTTCCCCACATTTTCCGGCGGGAGCTTGATAAACTTCTTTAAGGAGTACATGAACCACAATACTGTTTCCTATAATATACTTAACACAGAAGTATCCAAGAACGTTGTAGAACGGACTGTCAACAAGGAGGCTGTCAATTCTTAGAGCATCCTCGTGGTGACCTGCCCAATCACCAACTCACTGTAATGAAATATCCATGATTCCCTCACCCAATATTTCACTACTCAATCCTGCCACTTCCAAAGCTTTATCCATAGGTACTATGTTCAGCTATAAAGAAGGTGGAATTATAAGCAAGAAAACCCAGCTCAATGACCACTCACGCTTGGAGAACCAGATGTAACCTCTCTCTAAACAGAACTGTAAGGAGTGATAACTAGGGCAGTGGTAACTATGACTATCATATTGTAAGAAAGAAGGTACCATAATAGAATCAGTCATATATCCCCTAATCAAAACTACAGAAAACTGAAACGGTTCGCAACAGTTTCTACTATGGCCACTAGTATGTGAGATAAAACAAGGAATAGGTGTCATAATTTCTGAACACTAACATTTTCAAAGGACATTTAAAGAACAGTGAACTTGAGTGGGTAAGCATAAATTGTTAAATTAAGGTAAGCAGAAAGACTATTTACTAAGCCAAAATAGCATGATATTAATTTTGATTGAGTCTGGCTTAAGGGAGGTCAACGTCAAAACTTCGCAAAAAATATACAATCATTGACCACTGGCATTTTCCTGTTGGAAGTTAGGGTGCTCTGTTATGCTAACACCATGAGGTGGAAGGCTAGCACAGCAGAGGAAGGCCATGAGTGCTAGGCTAGCAAGCAGAAGAAGGCCAAGATGTGGGAGGCTGGCACAGCAGAAAAGGCCAAGATGTGGAGGCTGCACAGCAGAAGAAGGCCAGAGTGTGGGGCTGGCACAGCAAAGAAGGCAAGATGTGGGAGGCTGGCACAGCAGAAGAAGGCCAAGATGTGGGAGCTGGCACAGCAAGGAGCCAAGATGTGGGAGGGCACAGAGAAAAGGCCAAGATGTGGAGGCTGGCACAGCAGAAGAAGGCCAAGATGTGGGAGGCTGGCACAGCAGAAGAAGCCAAATGTTGGTGCTGGCACAGCGAGGAAGGCCAAGCTGAGGGAGCTGGCACAGCAGAAGAAGGCCAAGAGAGGAGGGTGGCACAGCAGGGAAGGCCAAGATTGGCAGGCTGGGACAGCAACAGAAGGCCAAGATGTGGGAGGTGGCACGCAGCAGAGGAAGACCAAAATCTTCCTCTGCCGTGTTAGCATCCGTGCTAGACTGTGCTACCCTGTGCTAGATAGGAAGTTCAGTGGCTAGCACAGCAAAGAAGGCCAAGATGTGGGAGGCTGGCACAGCAGAAGAAGGCCAAGAGGTGGGAGGCTGCATATCAGAGGAAGGCCAAGAGTGGGAGGCTGGCATAGCAGAGGAAGGCCAAGAGTGGGAGTCTGGCATAGCAGAGGAAGGCCAAGAGTGGGAGTCTGGCATAGCAGAGGAAGGCCAAGAGTGGGAGGCTGGNTTTTGACTATCTAGCTAATAGCGTATTGCTACTTTTTGTCTTTGTTATGTATTGCCTGCTGATAGTGCAATGCCACACTTTTGTCTGGCTCACTTAGCACAAGTGAAGAGAAACATTGAAAAACCTGCAAAGGATAAAACTCTGTGAAATCATATCTGTTATGTTAAGTTTTGATTAGCCGACTAATAGCATACTACTACATTATTGTCTTTTTTATGTTATGTTTACCTTGATAGCGTTGTAATGCTTGGAAATTGTATGTGTGGATTCCGTTTCCCTCTTACTGCTCATAAATAAGAGATGCTGTAAGTACTTTTACGAAACATGACTCATCTTATTCAAACCCCTTATTAAAACTAGATGCAATAACCTAGTTATGTTTGCTTTCTCTCTCTCAATATGGATGTAGGTTGGTGTGGGTTATTTGTGTAGACTCAGGAGATATGATCACCACATTTAAGTTTCTCAAAGAAAATGATACGCTAGGTAAGGACCGTTTATTTAACACACAAGACATCCATGCAGTAGTGATATTCCCTTTGATGGCTGTGCATGTGTCAATTTAAAAGTAAAAAGTGCAAAGATGTTTCGGAGTGCTATTTTAGTCAAGAAATGATACAAAATTGAGTTTATTGACTAGTGAGAGGCAGAACAAGAGACCAGGAGGTATATGTTGTTATCACACAGTTAACAAAAATATTAGAATTTGTAGGTAGTGATCACGTCTCCCCAAACTCTTCTGTGCATATTTTACAAAGTCTTTCTTCCTAACTCACCCACTTAGTTCGTGGACTAGTGGCCCTCTTTTGTTTAAAATTAAATCTACAAAGCTTCACATTTACAAAAATATTTGGTCATCAGACAGAAAGATGATTTCCACGTTACGTAACGATATAATGTCTTACAAGAACTAAACAGGCCTGCGGTAATATTTTATTTATACTTGGATGTAATGGCTAAACATGGTTCACATTTTCAATAATGTTATTTGGTCATCAGAGAGAAAGTTGATTCCACGTTACATTACTAAGTGTAGGGGGGTAAGCAGGAGCAGGTATAGTGTGGGATAATGTGGTCATGCGATAGACAGACATCGAGAGGTACACTGCTCGAATGCTCGCTCCCTCAGTCATGTGGTATATTTTGGACAGCAGCAGAAAGATGATTTCCACTTTATGTTACGTTACATTGCGTTACAGAGGGCTAAAACTGGCACACAGTAATATTTATTTAGTAAGAGATGTAATGGAGATGGACCAAGTCTCACTTTTCATTTCAAAATGTTATTTTGGACTACAGAAAGATGAGTTCCACGTTACGCTATGTTACGTTACAATGTGTTACAGGGGCTAAAACTGGCAGACAGTAATAATTATATGGTAAGAGAGATGAACTGGTTCACATTTCAATAATGATATTCGGACATCGGACAGAAAGTTGATTTCCACGTTATGTTACAAAGTGTTACAGGGGCTAAAACTGGTAGACCGTAGTATTTATATGGTAAGAGAGATGAACTGGAGATATTGTGTTTGGCTAAACGTGGTTCACATTTCAATAATGACATTCGGACATCGGCAGAAAGTTGATTTCCACGTTACGTTACTACGTGCCTCACTCACTCCTTCAGTATAAGAGCGTTGAACATTCTGTGACATTGTTTTGCTATGATATTAAAAGTCTACTGTTGCGCGCAGTGTCATACAATCCTAATGTCGTAAGGCCAACCTGACGTCATTTTTTCAAATGCTATTTGATCATCAGACAGACAGAAAGAAGTTTTCCACATTACGTTACATTACGTAATGTTGATATAACGTGATACAAGAACTAAACAAGCATGTGCTAATATTTTATTTGTGCTTGGAATGTAATGGGAAATATTGTTATTTGGACATCTGATAGAAAGTTGCTCGATACTCTTAAAAATTATATTTGGGCAATGAACGATCTTACCATGTTGGTCACGTTACGTTACGAGGTTATAAAGGGTAAGAGTGATGGGGGACAGAAAATTGACATTAGTCTTCCATCCTCTAGTGAGCTGTCAGTCTAAGTAAACAGATGCAAGAAGCGAAAGGAAAAAAGGTACGTGAACAGCTACATCAGGAGAAAGGAATTGATGTTACTTTTCCCCCTAACTATTTAGTGATCTGAATAGAGAGATAGAGAGAGAAAAGCATGTAGGTTAGTAACCAGTGACTGCTATGTGTATCCCATGCAGCTGTGTTTAGCAAAAAAATATGATTTGTTATAATAATAATAAGATGAAGACCACCTTACGACTCTCGTTACTCGTAAAAAATGCTATTTGGGCGAAGAATGATGTTACCATGTTGGTCATGTTACGTTACAAGGTTACACATATGATCAAAAATTACTAAAGGCTTTGCACAGAACAATTGGTCTGTGGAGGGTGGGGCGATGGTTGATGTTAAGGGGGGGAGGAGTGGATGGGGGGGGAGCCTGTTGGAGCGTGGGATAGGTGAGCGGTATTGCCTCATTTAGCCCCAGTTATATGTCAGACTCGCACGAGGGGAGCCGCCCACAAAGGCTCTCTCCCCGCCCAGGCCTATATTTGGAATTTGTATGTTGAGGTCATGGCTCACCTTTGAGAAAGAACAATGACCCACTCAATGCTACGAGGGGGTGGATGGGGGTGAGAGTAAGGTCACCGAAATACCTCACCCATCTCAGTACACCTCAAACCACAACCCCAGATGTGTGTAATAGTGAACACAGTAATATTTATATAGCAAGAGAGATGAAATGAAGATACCTCCCCATCTGTCTACAAGCTAAACCTTTTCTACAGATTGGATGGTTGACTAGGATGGCAAGAAGGTTCGATGGAGTGGATGAATGACTCTCCCCATCTGTCTGCTCGCTAAACCACCAAGAAGTAGTCTTATTATTATTATTATTATTATTATTATTATTATATTATTATTATTATTATTATATTATTATTATTATTATTATTATTAATTATCGCTAAAGTTTTTAATAAAAAAAAAATTATATAATATGCTTACTTTTCCCTCGTTTATTGCGGACTGAGGTAATTGAAGTGTGTGTGAAATTGTCAGGTGATAGATGCAGTCTGTCACATGCCGGGAGAGGCTAAGGGGGTGGGAGGGGGAGGGACATATGACCACCAGCTAATGCCGTTACTGTTCACTCGAGTGTGGAACGCTCAAGAGTACGCACAGGGCACAGGCAAACCTGAGGGAGGGGTGAGCCACCCAGTCCTGTTGCTACTACGCCCTAGCGCTTACCTCGGATCTATGTGGACATTATACGCTTCCCTCTAGAAGTAAGCTAGATGTTAGGGTGAAGGGGGAGGGGGTCCATTGTTATACACCATTTGATGGTGAGATGTCCCTACCGCCAACACGACCCGGTCTGACGGCTAACTATTTGACGTCATTGATCACCACCAACATAGCTGGAATGGGTGAGAAAAAGTTAAACGGTTCTTTGTTTACATAAAAACTGTCATTCTTTAAGAAAAAATAATGACTCCACTGTCACACGAAGCTGCCACTAGCTGTTCCCCTCCTATACCCATCTTACATGAAGCCACTGCCACCTGTTCCCCTCCATCCCTTTCCCCTCCTTCTCCCCTCCCATACCCATCTGAAGACTCTGCTCTCCTACCCTCTCAGGGTATGGGGGGCCCCTCTCCCTCCTCAACATATCTGTGCCATGTAGGGGGGCCCTCCCTCTCTCCTCTACATAACCTACATACTCCCATCTACCTATTTTTTCTATCTATCTACACACAGGAATATCTTTATGGCACATACTCATACTCATTCATCTTCTCCTCTTCCTTTATTCTCCCTACATGACCACATACAACCACATAACCCACCCGCCCCTACCCCAACATGACCCTCTCTCAAGTGACTCCTGGCCGGACACCACGCGCCACCACACGCCGCCACGCGCCAAACACCCGGGGACCCCCTCACATACCTTGAGGACTATGTACCTGTGCTCACCTGAGCAGGGGGGCTTAATGAGCTCACCTGCTCAGGTGCTGCGCACGGTTGTAGTCCCAATTTACGCTACTCTGGTCAACCAGGCTGCTGGACGCCGCTGCTCACAGCCTGACGAATGAATCACAGCCTGGTTGATCAGGTATCCTTTGCAGGTGTTTATCAAATTCTCCCTTTAACACTGCGAGGGGTCGGCCAGTTATGTCCGTTTTGTGTAGTGGAAGTGTGTTGAACAGTCTCAGGCCTCTGATGTTGATTATTACTTGATAACTTGATAACAGATTATTACTGATTATTGAGTGGATTCTAGCAGTAAAGGACTTTTACACGCTCTCCAAGTCAGCAACTTCTCCAGCTTTGAAAGAGGCTGTCTCTGTGAAACAGTTTTTCTTTAGAGAGCGGTAGTGTCTTGAAAGTATCATCATTGGTATGTCATCTCCATTGTGAAAGTTTCATGCTATCCAACCTCTCATTTTTCATGCAGTTGTGACGGCTTCTTTATTGTGTTCTTTACAAGTAAGTTCTTCCTACATGAGTACACCCAAATCATTTACATTGCTTTTTCGTTCTATGGAATGATTGACTGCGTTTTGTACATGGTTTTCGTTTTTATATTTTTTCTGTAGCTCATGAGCTGGAACTTATCTTCATTGGATACCATATTATTTTCTGTTGCTCATTGAAAGACCTGGTTTACATTTGATTGGAGGTATGCTGTGTCCTTTATGTGGTTTGCTCTCATAAAAATTCTAGTGTCATCTGTAAAGGATGGTACTATAGTTTGTGAACTTGTCTATGTCCGATATGAGGATGATAAAAAGTACTGGAACAAGCACAGTAACCTGGAAGACTGAGCTCTTTACTGTTGATGGTCCGTGTTTTTATCTTGTTAACTATTACGCAATGGTCTCTGTTAGCCAGCAAATTGTAGATCCATCTGCCTATTTTTCCGGTAATTCCTTTTGAACGCATTTTGTGTGTAATAAAACCATTGTTACAGTTGTCAAAGGCTTTTGGGAAATCTGTGTAAATTACATCAGTATTTTGATTGTCTTCCATGGCAACTCAGGTCATGTCATAGTGGTCCAGCAACTGTAATAGGCAAGAGCGCTCTGTTCTGAAATCATGTTGTCCAGGGTTATGGAGATAATGTAATTCCATAGATTTTGTAATCTTACTTCTTAGCACTCTTTCAAAGATTTTTATGATGTGTGATGTTAGTGCTATCGGTCTGTAATTTTTTGCCTCTTCCTATTTTCTCCTTTATGGAGTGGTGCTATCTCAGCTGTTTTCATTATATCAGGGATAACGCCAGTATCTAGGCTCTGTTTCCAAGCAATGTGAAGGGCCTTTGAGTTTTTTTTTTACAATTCTTGATGAATATTGAATTTCAAGAATTGGGGCCTGGTGAAGAGTGCATAGACATGCTGTCTATGAATTTTTCAAAGGGGAGTGGGGATAGGTGACCTCTGATATATGATTTGATGTTGATATCACATCCATGAAGAATAAAGAATTCATTTAGGTTATGAATCTTCAGTGTGTTTAGTGGCTCACGGAAAACAGAGTCGTATTCTTGCCTCAGTATTTCATTCATTTCTTTGTTGTCATCTGTAAATGTTCCATCTCCCTTTCGCAAGGACATCTACATCAAGGACATCTATAAACTACATCTACTAGATGTAGTTTATATCTTGATTTTGCATTGGAGAAAAAATATTTCGGATTTCCCTATATTTCATTGGTGGCCTTTCACTCTCTTTGTCTCTCCTTTGTAGGAAGAAGTTCTTACTTGGTCTTGACTCCAGAAGCAGATACGCTGTAACTCACAGAAAACTGCCTGTTGACAGTTGGCTGATGATATATATTTATGATGGTTAAAACAGAGCTTGAGACTAAAGAGTTCCTCTGTTGTGTTCTCAAGGCATGCTTTAACACTATGCACACTCAGTCATTCTAAAGAGTACCTCTTCTGTATTCTCAAGGCTTGCTCTAACACCATACACACACACAGTCACATATTGCGCTTCTGTCTAAATAAATGAGCACTAACACCGCTCATACCTCTGTCTGGCGAACTCCAATGAATTGTTATGAGATATGTTAAAAATACATTATTGTGTCTGATCATTTACTGATTTACCACTCACATACTGTCATGCTGGTTAACTGGTGAATTGATGTGACATGAAGTATATTGAACCTGACTAGTGTACACATTATAATAAGTGCCAGATTGCAGTAATCATGTTTAAGACATGGTGGGAAGTAACACTGCACAACTCTCAACAGGACGTTGCGACTTCTACTCCTCGAGGGAGAGGTTCCTGCCGACGGTGTTGTCTATGATCGGCCAGAGAGACAGTCCACTCGTTCCTGCCCTTAGTAAGAGGTGGGTACTGAAGGCTATAAATATAAACTACAAAACTAATGAGACAGAGCTTTGATAACGTTACTCTGTAGCTGTTAATTGACCGATAGGGAGGTTGTGTTCTAGAAGTGCGCGTTATCCACAAGACGAACTCTGGGAATGAGAAACATAAAGCTTGGTTGCAACTCAGCGGTCATATCCACATGTGAAAATATAGCAATCGTTACGATTAAAAAAGCATACCAATGACGAGTATTATTAGGAAGGGGGGGGGGATGGGGCTTTATATATATAAACGTGGTTATTAGAACCAACCTGATATTAGCTTACCGTCGAACAGAGACCCCAACCACTCCCTGACAGAACAAACAGCCGACCTCGGCAGCCTCACTCCCGCTGCCATCGGTCGACCACCAATGGACATTGGAGTGCTTGGAATTATTTGGGAGATCACCATGGTAAGCGTTTGGTTCTGGAAGAGGTGTTCAGCGTCACCTTTTATTCAGGGGTACGGCTCACACTGCCTAGTTATCATGAGTACATACCCGCTCTCGAGCCGCTGTGACTTCCCGCACTCTCCATACTGTGGGATGATCTCTCAATCCCCCTTAGTTAGTTGGAGTCCATCACCCAAATTACAGCCGTGTCTCTCTCTCTCACTAGCCAGGCAGCCTCACCAGGACTAGAGCAAAAGCCAGCTAACAAATAAAACATTTAATACATAAGAAGACACAATATTCATACGGGAATTGTTATGAAACAATGCAACCTCTTAGGCTGCCACCAACTGTTAACCCTCCAATATCGCCTTACGTCTCCAACCAATAACTGTATCAGGCTGCTGTTTGAACTTCAGCCTACAACCTTCTGCTCCCTTCACTGCTTTAGACTGCAATACATGGCACCAAAAAATATTCACATATTTCTTACTCTACAAAAATCGATCTCTCACCTTGCATTGCCCTTTTCATGCCAAAACGCAATCAAGCACTCTCTTAAACATCAAAGTCTATATGATCCTCTGTTCCTCGAGGCCCCTTACTACAATCATCAATCTGGGTCCTCAAAATATCCTGAAAGGTACTCCTGCAGTTCCTCGAATCAGCTGCACATGAAGTCCTCCTTAAATGTCAGTGAAGCTCTCTCCAAACGCCTCACACAAACAACGTGTAGCTCCCAACACTACTCGAAGATTCACTATGTTTCTGGGGTTCCACTTCTCAACTTGAGGTAATGCACCACCTAGCAGTTCAGCTCAAACTACTCCTCAGGTACGAAGTTCTCTCACTAACTTCTCCCAAACAAACCTTTGCAATTCTCCAACATAAACGTTGCAGTTCTCCCTCACAATCCATCAATCATGCCATAATGGGTGTTTTCCTAACAAAATATAATTAAATGTATTCACAGAAAATAAAACTCCCCATCCGACATCTCTTTAAACACTAATGCGTCGCCGAGATGGTCCTCCCCCATCCAGGACGAGTCCACTCTGAGAACATGTCTTGACACGTGGCGGGGGGCCGCCGCCCCAGGCGAGTGGATGGGGGCTTCCCCCCCCCCACCCCCCTCAGTCAGCACTTGACCTTCGGCGAGGGAGGACGTACGACTCCTCCCTCCACCATGTTCTCTTGTCCCTAACCGTCTATTATCCTACATGCATAAACACTTACCATGATCGCTGACACGCTGGATCAAGCACAGGCAACCACTATAACAACTGCTATATGAGCTTACCGCAGAGTTTGTAACTGGAGGGCACTCAGCTGCGGCGCTCCAAGATGTCATCCTCTAAGACATCCCACAAAGTTTCTACAGTTCTTCTGCTCCTGACTTGAATATAATTAAGTCACCCAACAGGCTTCACACATAAACGACTGCTTGATTTCCTCCTCTTGAAGGAGCAAACAGTTAGAGTTCTTCCTAATGTCAGGAGATCAGCAAAGTACAACCTTCTCCGACGACTGGTGTAACTCAAGTAAGGTCACGACATCCTGCTAGCCTCACGTCATGTTACCAAAGTATCGACATCTTATTTCATGTCACTTATTTACATGCTCATCCACTGTTCATATTTTAAAATTATTCACTGACGTTTATTATATATTTAATATATACGTCTTTCCTCTGACCTCTCAATAAGGTCAGGGCAGCAGAATAACTCTCACTGGGGTCGACTCGTTCCACCCAGGCTACATGGGGTCATAACAGTATATTACAATAATCACACAATGATGAATGTCACACAATACTCTATCAAAGGCACATTATCAACACAAGTTATCATAATACCTTATACATCCGCCTGGGTATTACTAACACAAGCAAATTAACCAAAGACGCATCATTAACCCCAGTGTCAATTGAGTATAACTCACTTCTGATCAGCAGACAAGATAAACCATCTCAACTATTGTCTGGTACACACCAACCACAGTGACACTGCATGATGTATACCATGGTTACCGGTGGTGGAGTGTACCTTCGTCCTCACATGTTCAAGGACAAGAGTAATATGTGTTCATCTCTAATGCAAACTAGTTACTGTCTCCTGATATGTTCAAGGACATGGGTAACATGTTCATCTCTCATGCTACCTACTTCGTGCTTCACCTTCATTTCATGAGACATGTTAGTAACATAGTCGAAGCGTTAATAACAATACACCTGGTGTTGTTCTTCAGCTATATCTTGCTCTGGTAAGGCCCCATTTAGATTATGCAGTTCAGTTTTGGTCGACGTACTATAGAATGGATATAAATTCACTGGAACGTGTCCAGCATAGGATGACTAAGTTAATTCCCCAAATTAGGAATCTTTCATATGAAGAAACATTAACAAAGCTTAAATTGCATTCACTGGAAAGGCGAAGAGTTAGGGGGTGACATGATAGAGGTTTACAAGTGGATGAATGAACATAACAAAGGGGATATTAATAGGGTATTAAGAGTATCCACACAAGACAGAACATGAAACAATGGGTATAAATTGGATAAGTTTAGATATAGGAATGACTTAGATAAATACTGGTTCGGTAACAGGGTTGTTGATTTGTGGAACCAATTACCACGTAAATTGGTGGAGGTGGGGTCCCTCGAGGGTTTCAAGCGTGGGTTGGAAATGCATATGAGTGGGATTGGGTGGTTATAAATAGGAGCTGCCTTGTATGGGCCAATAGGCCTTCTGCAGTTACCTTGTCCATATGTTTCTTATGTTAGCATGTCTCATGACATGTTGAAGGACAAGGGTAACATGTTCATCTCTTGTGTTACCAGGTTACTGTCTCCTCACATGTTCAAGGACTTGAGTAACTTGTTCATCTCTCATGCAACCGGCATAATGTCTCCTAACATGTTAAAGGACAGGGGAAACATGTTCATCTCATGTAACCAAATTACTGACTCCTGACATGTTCATGTACAAGAGTAACATGTGTTCATATGTCGTGCAACCTGGTTACTATCTAATGAAATGTTTAAGGAGAAGAGAAACATGTGTTCATCTATCATGCAATCTGGTTACTGTGTCCAGATATGTTCAAGGAGAAGAGTAATATGTTCATCTCTCGTGTGACCTGGTTACTACCTCCTGACATGTTCTGTGACACTAGTAACATACTCATTTCTCGTGAAAACAAGTTACTGACTCCTAACATGTTAAGGGACAAGGAAAATATATTCATCTCTCATGAAACGACGATACTGTCACCTGACATGTTCAAGGACAAGGGTTAATTGTTCAACTCTCGTGTAGCCAACTTACTGTCTCCTGATTTTTTTCAGGGATAATTCTGCGTCGGCCCTAAGCCTCTGACTGGCCCACTAAGTGTTGCTTGTTTTTGTTTTACTTGGGCGGAGTATAAGTATTTATGACTCGTATGGTCGCTTCAGTAAGATTTTGTCCCATGTGTTTAACAACTTCTTCTGCTCTGTTGAATCTAAGTTGAAATTGTAATGGGTTTATAATTGTGCACTGTGTTAGATAATGTTCCAGTGGTCTGTCGGGCATTTCTCCACAGTGCTGACATTTCCTCTCATCTTCCGGAACCTGTAAGCCTATTTCCCATGCACATGGGTATCCAAGCCTGATGCGATATAAGTGTACTTCTGTTGTTCTACTACTCCCTTTCATTAAAATATGTGGTTCGTAGATGGTTGAATTCTTGTACCAATCTGCAGATCCTGATGTTGCAACTGCTGTGTCATGGTCACTGAACATCTTTGGCACTGCTCTATTACCTATTGTGACGGTGTCCGCCCCTATGTTTCTTCCTTCTCAGCTTAGAAGAGTCATATCTCCATAGCCTAAGTATTCTATAATGATCAGGGAACATTTTCATGTGTGGGAAAGCATGGAGCATGATTAAGCTAGCTGTAAAATGGCCAGCTAAGTTTGATAATGCAAGGGGCTTATGCCTTTTGAGGCACAGGACGGTGTCGAGCCATCCTGTTTCCCGCCAAGACGTCCTGACACTTCCCGGCACCTGATTGGCCAGGTGAGGTCAGGTGCCGGAAGTGACCAATGACGAGAGCCCTCGGGCGGTGTGACGAGGAGGAGGGCTCGGGGGGGCGGGTGGCGCCTGGGCAGGCAGAGTACGTCACGAGGCGTCATAGAGGGAAAACACGCTCGAGTGAGCTCCGGATCTAGAGAGCCCTTACCAGTAGATTCAAGCTCCGCTTTGATTCAGCAGACAGTCTGAGAAGCCATCCAACTTCCGTGGAGTTCCCAGAGGCAAGGACAGACCGGATTAGAGAGCCAAGAGCTCTATCAAGAGTTTGCAGCAGTGGGAACGTTGGGCTGGTGACGTCTGGGACGCCCAGAGTACCACGTATTCTAAATCAAGCGAGTAGCTACGGCCGGCCCAAATCTACTGACAGTGAGGCAAGGGGAAGCTGTGCTGGACTGCGAGGTGTCGGCAGTGCCAGTGAGAGTGGAGGACGATGACGGAGGCACCTGTCCCCAGTACCCAGAGAAGAGGAGGAGGAGGAAGGCAGTACCTGTTGGGAGTCAGCACGGTGAGGACGCATTACCACGAAGGCGACGGAGGAACCTGTGTGTGTGGTGGGAACTAGTCGTCGGCAGAGCAGACACCAGGACCAGGAACCAACAGAGGACGAGTCAGCTTCGTGGTTGGAGTGAAATAAGGTAGATAATTGTCCCTCCCTGAACCCCTTTTGATCTAGGCGAGCTAGAGTATTTTGTATGTTGTGAGCATTTCTTCTCATTTTATTGTCTAAGTGATAGAATATTAGGCTAGGAGACAAGAGCATAATCTCAAGGCATGAGTTGGTGCGTGTGAGCATTAACGTGGTGATGTTAGTGATCCTGGAAGGGTAGCTGTTGTGCAAGGAGCCAGCAACGTACCCTGAAATGCCCAGCTGATTGCATTGCTAGAGGCGTGGGAAAATCACGACGTTCTGACAGCTAGAACTGCCAGCTGATCGTGCTGCCAGAGGCGCGAGTTGTGCCCCGCGGCTCGAGGAGTGGACCCAGGCAGCTGACTGTGTTGCCAGAGACGTGTCACCGAGAAGTGTTGCCACCAGCGGACGATTTCCCCTTTTGACATTTCTTTATACAATTTGTATGTGTATATATGCTTTTCTTCAGTAAACCTTTTAAACCAATTGATGAGTTTAAGTGAGCCTCCATTGTCTAGGGCTATATATATATTTATGAGACCATTAGTGACACCTTGCACTGCACGTGACATTGCATCCTTAGCCAAGATAATTAATGAGACCACTGACGTGTTTTTGGGACACGGGTATAAACACCCAGCTGGCGACG
The DNA here is from genome assembly GCA_020271785.1 of Procambarus virginalis. Taxonomy (NCBI): domain Eukaryota; kingdom Metazoa; phylum Arthropoda; class Malacostraca; order Decapoda; family Cambaridae; genus Procambarus; species Procambarus virginalis. The sequence continues at coordinate 41,856 of WNGS01034211.1, read as the reverse complement.
TCAGGACAGCCCAGATAAAGCAAGAGAAAATGTCCCAGTGTCAGGACGGGCAGGTTTAGGTGAGTTATAGGAACCTTGAACCTCCCCACTTGCTAGGAGTGTATAAGGCCAGCCCTTAGTTGACTGGGGGAGCCCAAGGGCGAGCAGTGGCGCCCAGTACTGAGGGGCTAAGAGCCGTGGGACGACCCCAACCACAGGTAGGTTAGGGGGTGAACCTCTGACAGTGGCGACCTTGCCAGGATATATCGAACAACAGTGGACAAAGGATTGCAAGTGCAGGGCAAGTGTATTAAGGTCGATATTGGTCTCGGTTTACACTGCTCGCTAGTGTATTCCCTGTAAACAGTTACTCAATAGTCTAGAGATGGAGGATGACAGAGTAAAGAAGTTTATTGAGTCGAGGGACGAGCAGGAGTTGGAAGAGTGCACCAAGGCTCAGCTGTAGCTAGTGGCAGACCATTCTGGGTTGAGATTGAGGTCCTCCAGGGTGGCAGAGCGTCGGATTGAGATCATGGCTCAGCTCAAGGCCTGAGAGAAGGCTTCCAAGGAAGGACTGCCCCAAGTACCTGCCAGTGTTGGTGGGAACTGGAGCGACGAAGGTAGCAGTAGGGGGATCCATTGGTAGTAGCAGGAGAAGCATGAAGCTAGAGATAATGAAAATGCAGCTTGGAGCTCAGCTGAAGCGTGAGGAGAGCGAAGCTCAGCTGGAGCGAGAGGAGCATGAGCACGTAGCCCAGCTGAAGCGGGAGGAGCGCGAAGCTCAGCTGAGGCGAGAGGAACGTGAAGCCCAGCTGTAGCAGGAGGAGCGCAATGCTCAGCTGAAGCGAGAGGAATGTGAAACCCAGCTGAAGCAGGAGGAGCATGAAGCTCAGCTGAAGCGTGAGGAGCGCGAAGCCCAACTGCAACGAGAAGAAGGAGAAAGACAACTGCGACGGGAAGAAATAAAAGCGAAGAAGGAGGTTGAGATGCGTCAGGTGGAGCACGAGCTGCCCTCAGTGTCTGCTCGGCGGGATGACCCCAAGGTCCGGGAACGCGACCTACCAACCTTTGACCCTCTAGAGGCCGAAGCTTTCTTCGACCATTTTGAGAGGATAGCGACATTGAAGGAATGGCCGGAAGAGGATTGGGCTGCGTTAGTGCAGAGTAGGCTGACTGGCGAGGCCAGGGATGCTTATAACATGTAGGACGTTGAGGAATGCGCCGTTTACGACATGATCAAGAAGCCTGTGCTCCAATCGTATCGACTATCCCCGAAGATTTACAGGAAACGCTTCCGTGAGTACACAAGAGCTTCTGGAAGGTCGTATGCTGAGACTGTTCGGGACATGGAGCGCAGGTTCCTGCGATGGCTGAAGGCTGAAGAGGTGGAGACGATGGAGGACCTGAAGCAGTTGATGGTGATGGAAAGATTCATGTCAATGCTCCATCCAGAACTAAGGATCAGGATCAAGGAGGCAGGTATTAGAGAACTTAAGGCTGCTGCAGACAGAGCCGACCTACTGGAAGAGGCACTACATCTCGGGAAGAAGGGACCGCCTAGGCGCTCGCCTTACCCAAGGTTTTTTTGGGGAACGTCAAGAGTTCAGTGAGAGCGAGGACGGGTGGAGACTCCCCAAGGGTGTTTTACACAGTGAGGTGAGTCGGTCCAAGAGTTCAGGGGAACCGGTGAGGAGACCCCAAGGGGGGAACACCGGGATTGGTGCTGGAGCGAGGAACGCTGCCAGGGAGACAACGACGGGGAATCCAAGTAGGACTCAGGGAACGTCTGCTGTTGGCATAGCCAGAGTGACTGGCGATTGATAGCCTAGGGGGGGGGGGCGGCCGATGCTACAACTGTGGTGTAAGAGGACATTTTGCCCTTGAGTGCGATGAGAACCGGAGGAATATGGGACTGATGTTAGAAGAGGAGAGAGTATTTGTTCATACCCCATATCATAGTGGATCCATTGTGAATGGTTGGGAAATGAAGTTGGGTGAACACCCCTTCGTCTTCGGGGCCACAGTGAAGTTTGGGAAATCAGACCCAGTGGAGATTGCAGTTCTTCATGATACGGGTGCTGACTTAAGCATGATAGCCAGGAGTATTCTTCCCACCGGATCTAATGAATCACCTGTGGGAGTGGTGAGAATACGGAGTGTGGGAGAAGAGTACAGATTACCACTTCACGAGGTGCAGCTGATTGCCGACTATGGAGTTGAGAAGTATCTGTAGCCCCTAAGTTACCCTTAGAGCACGTGCAGATGGTGCTGGGTAACGACCTCAGTGGAGGAAGGATACAACCCGATTGGGCCAGGAGTCCCTATGTGTCAGGCAGTGGTGCGACTCTGCCAGATGAGGTGTTGGTTGACCCAGGCAGTGGTGAGGTTGCCAACTGCACCAATGATAACGTCGTCAGGGACGACAACGACGAAGGCGAAAAGACAGAGAGATCATCCGAAGTCATGGATAACCACGACGAGGTCCTGCGGTTAAGCCTAATGATGCGTGTGTAGGAGTGGCGAGGAGTAGCTGTACAAGCGCCTGGGGCGGTGAAGTTGCTGCAGACCGCTCTCCCTCCACCAAAAAGGGTGAGCTCAGTGGACGAGCGAACGGCGGTGAGAGGCAGAGTAGAGGAGCCACGACACAGTGCACCCTATGCCAGCCGGATGAATAGTGGTAGGTGCAAGATGAACCACCGTGGTGAGGTGAGCCACAGGGAGGTGGACGAGCCCAATCACGAACCGAAGAAGACGTCTACAGGGAAGAGAATCTCATGGAGGAGTGAAGATGTTCGTCGGGAACGAATGGTATAGGAAAGGTAATTGGAAGAAAGCAGGGGACAGGTATACCCAGGGTAGGCATCGGCCTAGCCAGAGGGGCATTAAGCCATCGCAAAAGCCTATTGTAGAGAAGATGAAGTTGCTGGATGGAGGACAGGTAACAGGTGTCGCTGTGAGGAGACAGCACACTTACGTGAGAAGAGGAACCGAGAAGAGAGAAGAATGGCGAAGAGGAGATCCTGAGAGGAAGCATGGAGTACCTGTAGGACGTGGTGGAAGTGCAAGGGTACCTCAGAGTGCAGGACACAGTGCAGGCTCTAAATGCACTGAACCTTGCAGTGGTAACAAGTCGTTGAAACGCACTCGTGGACACAGAAGGAGGATCCCTTATAGATGTTCAGGGAACACCCACTCCACCTGGTCCGGTGCGAAGTGGAAGTGTAGAAACACAAGTGACTGGCGAGGTGGTACGAGCCACGACACAAACTGGAGGAGTAACACTTCAGGAATGGAGGGAGCAAGAGCATAGTTTCCCTCTCCAACACTGCTTATTCGATATGACCTATTTTAAGGGGAGGGGCATGTGACGGTGTCCACCCCCTATGTTTCTTCTTTCCCCGCTTAAAAGAGTCATATCTCCGTAGCCTGAGTATTCTCTAATGTTCAGGGAACATTTTCATGTGTGGGAAAGCATGGAGCGAGATTAAGCTGGCTGTAAGATGGCCAGCTAAGTTTGATAATACAAGGGGCTTACGCCTTTTGAGGCACAGGACAGTGTCGAGCCGTCCTGTTTCCTGCCAAGACGTCCTGACGCTTCCCGGCACCTGATTGGCCAGGTGAGGTCAGGTGCCGGAAGTGACCAATGACGAGAGCCCTCGGGCGGTGTGACGTCACGAGGCGGAGGGCTGGGGGGGGGGGGCAGCTGGCGCCTGGGCAGGCAGAGTACGTCACGAGCCGTCATAGAGGGTAGACGCGCTCAAGTGAGCTCCGGATCTAGAGAGCCCTCACCAGTAGATTCAAGCTCCGCTTTGATTCTGCAGACAGTCTGAGAAGCCATCCAACTTCCGTGGAGTGCCCAAAGGCAAGGACGGACCGGATTAGAGAGCCAAGAGCTCTATCAAGAGTCTGCAGCAGAGGGAACGTTGGGCTGGTGACGTCTGGGACACCCAGAGGACCATGTATTCTACATCAAGCGAGTAGCTACGGCCGGCCCAAATCTACTGACAGTGAAGCGAGGGGAAGCTGTGCTGGACTGCGAGGTGTCGGCAGGGCCAGTGAGAGTGGAGGACGACGACGGAGGTACCTGTCTCCAGTACCCCAGAGAAGAGGAGGAGGAAGGCAGTACCTGTTGGGAGTCAGCACGGTGAGGACGCATTACCACGAATGTGATGGAAGAACCTGTGGGTGTGGTGGGAATTAGTTGTCGGCAGAGCAGATGCCAGGACCAGGAACCTCAACATTCCTCAACGGAGGACGAGTCAACTTCGTGGTTGGAGTGAAATAAGGTAGATAATTGTCCCTCCCTGAACCCCTTTTAATGTAGGCGAGCTAGGGTATTTTGTATGTTGTGAACATTTCATCTCATTTTATTGTCTAAGTGATAGAATATTAGGCTAGGAGCCAAGAGCATAATCTCAAGGCGTGAGTTGGTGCGTGTGAGCATTAACGTGGTGATGTTAGTGATCCTGGAAGGGTAGCTGTTGTGCAAGGAGCCAGCAACATACTCTGAAATGCCCAGCTGATCGCATTGCTAGAGGCGTGGGAAAATCACGACGTTCTGGCAGCTGGAACTGCCAGCTGATCGTCCTGCCAGAGGCGCGAGTTGTGCCCCGCGGCTCGAGGAGTGGACCCAGTCAGCTGACCGTGTTGCCAGAGACGTGTCACCGAGAAGTGTTGCCACCAGCGGCCGATTTCCTCCTTTTGACATTTCTTTATACAATTTGTATGTGTATATATGCTTTTCTTCAGTCAACCTTTTAAACTAATTGATGAGTTTAAGTGAGCCTCCATTCTCTAGGGCTATATATATATATATTTATGAGACCATTAGTGACACCATGCACTGCACATGCCATTGCATTCTTATCCAAGATAATTAATGAGACCACTGACGTGTTGCTGGGACACGAGTATAAAACACCCAGCTGGCGACCTCAGGACAGACCAGATAAAGGAACAGAAAAATGTCCCAGTGTCAGGACGGGCAGGTTTAGGTGAGTTATAGGAAGCTTGAACCTCCCCACTCGCAAAGGGTGTATAAGGCCAGCCCTGAGTTGACTGGGGGAGCCCAACGGCGAGCAGTGGCGCCCAGTACTGAGGGGCTAAGAACCATGGGACGACCCCAACCACAGGTAGGAAGGGGGGTGAAACTCTGACACTATTACTTTCTTAATCTGTGATAGACTGAGTCATGTAAATGTCTACATTTCTTCTCTTAGTTGCATGTTTTGCAGCTTCGTCTGCAATGTCATTTCCTATTATTCCCACATGACTTGGCACCCAATTGATAAGTACCCGTCGACCTTGTCGTTTGAGTGTTTGCATTAACGATATGACATTTGTGATCAGATGGATGTTATGAAGTATGTGCGTATCTTGTTGCAAGGTTTAAATGGCACTTCTCGAATCTGTATGTGTGATAACATGTTGTCGGTGTTTAGCAAGAGCATGTTTCAAAGCCTTTTGAATGGTTAGCATCTCTGTTTGTAAAGTCAAACACACATTTGAAAGTCTCCAACTATTTACAGAGTTTCCTGCTTTAACTGCAGCTCCAGTTTCTTGCCCCTGCTGGTCTACTGACCCATCTGTGAAGTATGTGTGTGATGCCATGACAAGGGTAAAATTTGGTAATCTGTTGTGTAACCTTGTTACAGCCTCCTGATATGTTCAAGAACAAGGTTA
>WNGS01034211.1:15545-36170 GCA_020271785.1 Procambarus virginalis | reverse complement strand
AGGCAGTAACATTGTTACACGAGAGATGAACATGTTATCCTTCTCTTGAACATTCAGGATGACAGTAAAACAGGTATTCACGAAGAGATGACACATAGTTACCCTTGCTCCTTAACATGTCAGGCGACCAGTAACCTGGAGTACACGAGAGATGAACATGTACCCTTTCCTTAAGAACATTTCAGGAGGTATTAACCGTAGTACGCGAGAAGATGAACATGTTACCCTTCTCACTAAACTGTCAGGAGATAACCGGCATTAACGAGAGATGAACATGTTTTACCCTGTCGCTGAACATGTCTGAGACATTAACCTAGAGGTTACCTAGATTGAACAGTGTTACCCTTTCCTTGAACATTTCAGGAGCATACCAGGAGTTACACGAAGAGATGAACATGTTATCTCCTGGTTAATGCATCCTGACATGTTCTAGGAGAAGGTTAACACGTTCACTCTCGTGTAACCTCCTGGTTAATGCATCCTGACATGTTCTAGGAGAAGGGTAAAAAAATGTTCCATCTCCTCGTGTAACTCCTGGTTATGCATCCTGACTGTTCCTAGGAGAAGGGTAACATGTTCATCTCTCGTGTACTCCTGGTTAATGCTCCTGACATGTTCTAGGAGAAGGGTAACATGTTCACTCTCGTGTAACTCCTGTTAATGCCTCTGACATGTTCTAGGAGAAGGGTAACATGTTCATCTCTCGTGTAACCCCTGGTTAATGCTCCTGACATGTTCTAGGAGAAGGGTAACATGTTCATCGCTCGTTAACTCCTGGTTAATGCATCCTGACATGTTCTAGGAGAAGGGAACATGTCCATCTCTCGTGTAGCCAGGACACACTTCACTACTATCATGTCACCCAAATTCTTCGACTTTCTAAAGAATGTAATTTAAGCTTTGCCAATCTTTCTTCATATGACAGGCTTATTATTTGGGGGATTAACTTTGTCATCCTATGCTGGACGCGTTCTGGCGAATTTATTTCCATTCTATAGAAAGGCGACCAAAACTGGAACTGCATAATCTAATGGTTCCAAACCAGAGCAAGATATAGCTGAAGAAACCACCAGGTGTTATTAGTCAAACTTCTATTAATAAATGCCAGTTTTCTATTAGCCATATTACAAACACGTATGCATTGATTTTTGGGTTTTAAATTCTTACTAATCATAGCTAACATATCCCTTTCGCAATCTCAACACCATTTAGTGTGGGAAAGTCTGGTTCAGAATATTAATATTAATAACAATGATTAAATTCGATAGCTGAGAAGGACCACCCTTTTATATGAAAAAAGGAAAAATTTAAATGAGTAAATATATTGAAATATATCCAAGAATCAGAGTTCATGTTTCTTAAAATTAATACTATAATATGAGAACAATAAGAGGACTGTATATTATAATTAAATTAATGAGCAGACACGCACACACTCTTTGGTGGGTTGAAATAGTACTAAGAAACTACTATGTTACTAGCACAATGAAATGGATGCAAATTCACATCAATTAAGCCATTAGGATATAAAAAAAATCTGTACATATTATATGGCAAAACATAAATGGTTAGTAAATAAAAGTGATCTTATACTGACGATCAAGAATTAACTAAATGTTAGTAAATACTACTCATAATTATGACAGCACCTTAGCTGTATTGCAGAGATAGGAGCATGCGTCAGAGGAGGCGCATCAACAGGCTTGTTGAAACATGCGATCCTGGAACATGTGTGGAGGGGAAGCTTATCTCTCTTCTTGTCGCTATGGCACAAGCTGAAAACACAATTAATATGTAAACGCTGCCTATACCATGGTTAATATTCACTTATTTCTGAATGAATGGGAGGGTTCAGTCCAAAAAGGGACTTACTTTTTTTTATGTGGAGGCCGTGTCTTACCGACGAGCAACCCACACATTTGTTACTTTGAGATCTCAATTAAACAAATAGTTATGGGACTTAACGATATTATGCTCACCGAGACGACCGCTTGACCGATGATGGAGCCACTCTGTTACTTGCTGCTGCAAGAATTCCTCAATACGGGCTGGTAAATTACGCGAACGCCGAACACCACTTATGGTCAGGAAATATGGCTGCCTTGCTCGCCTCCTCCCTCGTCAGTCTCGCCCACGCATGCGCGGCAAAAAAGCACAGAGTTGAAACAGAGAACTCTTCTCCTAATAATTATTCAACTACGCGAGATAATAAGACGGGGGTTGGTTATAAGGGATATGAAATGGAGTTCATATAGTCAAGAAGCGGATGGAGAAATTCGTTCCTCCATGCTTATCTGTGATAACAGAAGGTAATGTTATATTGTGATCTTCAGCTAATAACGTAATATTTTTTGATCATTTAACACAGTATCAGTCAATAATTCTTAAGAACGAATACTGATACGAAGTGAGAATAGAACTTAATTCTCTGAAATGTAGAGGTTATCTGTCTCTCTGCTGAGTGTTTGACGCAACCACGCCATGAAGTAGGAAAGATTTGGTGAAATATTATGCGGTAGGAAAGGTATTAATATGGTTAATCTACAAGTTAGTAATATTAGAAAATTACTGTTGTTAGTACAGGGATGATTTATTGAAGTACTAAAAATGAAGAATAAGTGTTAGATATTTCCAACTCGTATCTTATTTCGTAAGCTTGTATCTTGTAACTCTGGGGAAATCCTGCAGGCAGTATGTGCTGTGTTAATTATTTAGTTTTGACTATATGTAAAGTCAAAAATTTAGAATTTACTGTGCCAGAATTTACTTTAAAACATAGGTGGGGTTTTGTAAATATACTAAACTTATCTCACAATTGGTGGTGATATAATAAACCATAAATATTTACTGTTAGTTTATACCACATATGGTGGGAACAAACAGGCTCCTTTGGTTGTAACTACACAATATGATAATTCTATTTGTATACAACCAAAAAAAAAAGAGAGCCTCGGCTATGTGATTGATATGGCCTGATTATAGGCTGCAATGGCTTCATTAACATGTAAAGTAAAGGGTGACATATGAGATAAAGTTTAATACTGAGTAAAAAAATCTACTCACTTGGGGCTGATTCACGAAGCAGTTTCGCAAGTACTTATGAACGTGTACATCTTTCCTCAATCTTTGACGGCTTTGGTTACATTTATGGAGTGCACCTTGAGCTGCGGTGAGGTACAGACGTGTCGTCTGGCCTCTGGTAGTTTGGGGTGTTTGCCAATTTCGTCGCCAGGGGGTGTGGGCGTCCCCACCCTCCCTGTAGTTGCAGCTTGGCTGGTGTTGGCGTCGCACGCTTGCGATGGGAGGCCTTCTCCCTCCTGTGATGAGAGTAAACTCAGTGGGAGTGGAGTTTACGGGCCGTGTTGCCTATCCTCTAGTTGAGCTTGTCATGTGTGACATGCTCCGTGTCCCTGTCGACGAAGTCTACGGAGTTGAGTTGGTAACTGCACACCGGGTTATTATCAAGTTGATGGGGGAGGAGGTGTACCGTGCATTCCTCCGCCGTTACGAGGGGCGTTCTTTGTCGCTGCCGGATGGTGCCGCTTCTGTGACCGTTACAGACCTTAGTGGTGCCTGACCTACGTGAGTGTGCATGGGGCGCTCTTGGAGTTTCCCGAAGATCTACTCCAACGTTACTTCCAGCAGCTTGGCGCGGTCGTCAGTGTGCGGGTGCGCACGCTGTCCTCAGGGAGGTATTAGGGTCTGCAGACGAACATTCATACCTTGGGATGCTCCTGAGGTCTGACAGTCCGGCTTCTGGGGTACTACGTCCGGGTATATTATGCCCGGCAACCCCGTACCTGCTTTCGGTGTGGCCTGTTGGGGCATCAGGCTGCCGGGTGCTCGGAGGCTGCAGTCGCTCCTGTTCCAGGAGGAGGATTTCCCGCCGCTCCCTGTTGGGGTGGATTCCGAGGGTGAGGATGTGGACGTCCCGTTGGCTGCTGCGGCTCCCCCTGCGTCGCCCGGCGGTCCTCCTGATGGTGCGGAAGGGGTGTTCCGGTGCCGTCGGCTGATCTTCCTGCCCCTGTTGCTGTCCCAGCTGCTCCCTGGGGTCTTCCAGATGGTCTCTGTGTGTCGTCGACGTCTTCTTCTTCCTCGTCTCCTGCTGCTGCATCTGGTCCTCCTGCTGTGTGTGGCCCGGTTCCCCCTGTGGTGGAGGCTGCTGCCGTTCTGCGTCGGGCGTCGGTTCGTCCGGCTGGTGGTGCCCGGGTTTCTGGGTCCGCTTCCGACTCTGACGATATCCGGCCGGAGCCCAAACGTTCCCGGCGTTCATCTTCTGCCTGGGCCGATGTTGGGGACTTCAGTGACTGTGGGTCTTCAGGTGCTGATGATGTGGAACCAGATGTGTCGCTGTCTCCGCGGTTAGTGGTGGCAGAGGTCCATGTGCCTGTTGGTGCTGGTGCCCGTGTCTCGAGGGTGCCTTTTGTTCCTTCTCCGCCTGGGGGACTCTCCGCAGTAGGGAGTGGTGGCTTCCACTCCCAGGGATGGTGTGGTTGCTGGTGCTGGGCGTGGCCTGGTTGTGACACTACGGAATGATGCGCGCAGCCCTGGTTCCCTGAAGTCGTCTGGTGGTGTGCCCGTGGCCACTGGTGCCCCTGTGGTGGTGCCCTATGTCCAGGCCACTCCTGTGAGGGTGTGTATTGGGGACCTGGAGGACGTGTTGCCGGCGTCTGTGATGCCGCCGGGTCACTGGGCGGCGATTGCTGAGTTACTGCTGAATGACGAGCCTGGGGAATTTCATGGTGGGGGGATTCCCATGATGTGGGGGATAGTGGCAGTTACTCGAGTCAGAAGTGATACCATTTGGGTCCCCTGTTTGAGGGTGTTTGTTGCTAAGGTTCCGGAAGAAATGGCGTCCCTGGTGGGTGTAAGGGACGCTTGGGGGTGGTTGCGTTGGGAGGCGTTCAATGTGCGGTTCCTGTGGGGCTTGTTCCCGAGCAAGTATGTCTGATGATTTTATGTTTCTTTGCTGCTTGTAGTGTTGTTTGCCCTACTGTATTTTGTGCCCATACCTCTCCCTTTGTTTGTTGAGGGGCCAGCGTTATGCAGTGAGTGTTCTTATTTATGCATTTGTTTTTTTGTTGTTGTTTTCCCCTGAGTATTCTATTCATATATTACCTTGTTGTGTTGTGTTTTCTTTATATTTTTTTTATTTTTACTTTGTTTTTATGGCTTGTTGTGTGTTGTGTATTTTCTTGTGGTGTATGTTCTTTTATACTTTATGATGTGTGTTGTTGTCGGCCCTTCCGGCTGGTGTTTGTTTAATTTGTTTATGTTGTTCCTATGTTTTGTTTTCTTGCTTGCATTGTTTGCTTGTTTTGTTATTGTTTTATATTTTGTGTCTTGTTGTATGCTGTGTTTCTCATGTGTTGCTCCATTTTTGCTCATGTGCCCTGTGCTGTCGGTCCTTCTGGCCAGTGGCTTTTTCTTTTGTTCATTTTGTTTTCATGTAATTTTATGGTATTTATTGTATTTCCCTTGCATGCTTGCATGTAAAAATAAAAATAAAAAAAACTTAAAAAGAGAGCCTCAGTTATGTGATTTATATGGCCTGATTATAGGCTGCAATGGCTGCATTAACATATAAAGTAAAAGGGTGACATATGAGATGAAGTGTAATACTTCAAAAAAAAGCTACTCACTTGGGGCTAGGTTCACGAAACAGTTACGCAAGTACTTACGAACGTGTACATCTTTCCTCAATCTTTGACGGCTTTGGTTACATTTATTAAACAGTTTACAAGCATGAAAACTTCCCCATCAACTGTTGTTATTGTTATAAACAGCCTCCTGGTGCTTCAGAGCTTATTAACTGTTTAACAATTGTAAACAAAGCCGACAAAGATTGAGAAAAGATGGACAGGTTCGTAAGTGCTTGGGTAACTGCTTCGTGAATCTGACCGTTGGTTTGGGGTTAAGACCCACTGCTTAACCGCCTAACCTATCTTAACATATTATGGCCAACTCATGCTATAGATAATTGGTAAGACGGATACTCAGCTCTGTCCCATTGTTGTAGAGGTTGCTGGAATATTACACTGTGTGATAGTATAGTCTATCATTTGTGTTGCGTGTTGCCACCTCAAGGAGTACAGGTCTCGTGTCCCTTTGAGTTCGATCAGTCTGAGCATGACTCCCCACCTCCCTACAGGCTTCATGTCTCTCCGTTCCAATAATATTTTTCCAGGTTGGCTGTTTGATCGCCAGGTGGCGGGGCGTAGCTGCCCTCCCAGTGTTGTTGCCTGGCTGGCTGGTTGCTGACGTGGCGGACCTGCGTTACGATGGGGGTCACCCTCCCACCAATATTGCGGGCTCAGTCTGTGGGCCTGGAATTTTCAAGCCGGGCTGGGTACCCGGAGATTACACGGGCGTGTGAGCAGCTGCAGGTGCCTGTGATCGATATCTACGGTGTCGAGCTGGTGACGGCCCGTCGGGTGATTATAAAGTTCACTGAAGAAATGGCGTATCGTGCATTTCTCCGTAGGTACGGGGGCGGACTCTGCCTCTACAGAATGGTGAGGGCACTGTTTCCATCTCGGATCGGAGTGGTGCCCTCACCTACGTCAGCGTCCATGGAGCTCCGTTAGAATTTCCAGAGGGTCTGCTACGGCGGTATTTCGGCAGGTTTGGCGCCGTCGAGAGTGTGCGAGTGAATGTGGTGTCTTCGAGCCCACTTAAGGGCGTCCGGACGAACATTCGTACCCTGGGCATGAGGCTACGAGAGGATATTCCGTCCTCTGTGCGGCTGATGGGGTACACAGTTCGTGTATTCTACGCCCGCCAGCCTAGGACATGTTATCGTTGTGGCCTGTCGGGCCATCAAGCTGCTGAATGTTCTGCGCCCGCCTCTGCACCTGTGAACCTCTTCAGCGAGGAGGACTTTCCACCACTTCCTGTGGAGGAGGACGCCTCTCCAGACGCGGGTGCGCCCCCTGGGTCGCATGATGCGCCCCCTGTGGTGGAAGTTCCCCCGACTGTCGCCGACCCTATTCCGGATGTTGCGATGCCCTCGGTGGATACTCCTGCTCCTGTCCCTGGTGCTCACGTGGGCCTTTCTGATGCTCCCTCCTCGCCGTCTGCGCGCCCGTCTTCAGTTTCTGCGCCTGGCCCTGCGTGCTCGCATGCGACATCGCCTCGGGTCCAGGCTGCGCTGAGTGCTGAGGTGGCTGTGGGGCCTCCTGTTGTGTGTGGTCCGGTTCCCCCTGCGGTTGAGGCTGCTGCAGTCATGAGACGGGCGTTGGTCCGCGCGGCTTGTGATGCCCGTGGTTCTGGGTCCGCTTCAGGCTCTGAGGATGTGCGCCCGGTGCCCAAGCGGTCCAGGCGTTCGTCTACTGCATGGGCTGATGTGGAGGATTTTGACGCTGATGGGTTTTCGGGAGTTGAGGTGGTGGACGCTGACGTCCATGTACCTGCTGATGCCAAGGATTGTGTGTATGATTCACCTCCTGTGTCTACTGTGTCTTCTGTCGGCGGTTCCCCGCAGTGGGGGGTGGTTGCTCCTCCGGATGTTGGTGAGGGGGGTGCTGGTGCGGGCCGGGACCTAGTGTTGGTACTCAAGAAGGAGGTTCGGCGAGAGGAGCCCCTGCAGGTGTCCCGTCCGGTGGTTGCTGCGAAGCCCTGTGGGGCTGACGAGGTTACAAGTGCGCTGCCCGTTGCCCGCGCCTGTAAGAGGAAGCCCGTCCCGTTCATCTTGGCCAACGGCGTGGCGTATGATTCGAAGACCAACCCTATCAGTATTAACTTTTATCGCCGAGTGATGCCTCTTCCGTGGTGCCCCACGACTGTCTGGGTTTCAGAGGATAAGTTATTTGTTGAAGGTGTGCCGATTTCGATGCCCGATCCTCGGACGACCCTTCGTCCCCCTATTACGGACGAAATCCTGGTGATGTGGGAGGCGTATTGTACTCTTTTCCCGGCTGCAGAGTGGCCGGAAAAGTATGCGCAGTCATGATGGTCCGTGTGCTTGCTGTGTGTATCGGGTGTGTCTTGGACGTTGGTCTGTTATGTGCTGTTTATGGTGTGCCCTTCAGGCCGATGTCGTATTTGTTTTCTAAATGTCCCTGTTTCTTGTACATTTAGGCTATACCTTTTCGTGAATTATGTTTATTCGATTTGTTGTATTATGTGCCCTTCAGGCTTGAGTGTTCGCTCTCTGTTATTAATTTATTGTATTTATTTTTTCTTGTTCACCTCTGCTTTCTTTGTGTATTGAGGTCTTGGTTTATGTGTTATTGTATTTTGGGTAGTGGTCCTTCAGGCCGGTGTTTGTTTTGTTTGTTGTGTACCGATGGTTTGGTACTGTTTGATATGCGCCTGTGTTTTTGTTATTTTGCTTTTGTTTATCCTTTGTACTGCATTTGATTATCCTTTGTACTGCATGTGTTTACCCTTTGTACTGTACTTTCATTGCCTTTTTGAGTTTTGTGCTTTGTTATGCTATACTGTCGGCCCTTCTGGCTGATGGTTTTCTTTGTTTCTCTTGGTTTGTAATGTGTCTCTAATTGTTTTTATTGTATTTAATTTGCATGTTTGCATGTAAAAATAAAAATAAAAAAAAAAAAAAAAATTTTTTCCCAATATTCTGAGTTTATTTAACAATAACAAAGGAGCCTATAGTTTATGGTATGTTTCAATAAGTTAAAGCATAGTAAGAGTTTTCTATAATTTAAATGCTTAAACTGGTGGTTTAAGAAGACGTCATGTGCATATAATGTTTGATGTTATGATGACGTCACAGACCCATTCTCCTTAAAGTTGGGTAATGCCTAACTATAGAAAATTAACATGTTATGTGTTGGATTTCCGACAACTCTATCATCGTTACCTAGTCTCAAAACCTTACATTTATCAGCATTAAACTGCATCTGCCTTTTAAATTGACCATTTTTGGCCATTGAAATTTTGATAATATCAAAACTCCTATTTATATCGTCTTGAAGTGATAGTGAGTCATTTTCCGTGTTTATTTCCCACTCGATTTTTGTATCATCGGCAAATTTGCAAATATTGCTTCTCAAACCTGAATCTAAATCATTTATATATTATATAAATAACAGAGGTCCCTGGACAAGCCTTGAGGTACTCCCCTACAACATTTTCTCACTCTAACTTAACCCACATTTATACTAACTCGTTTCTTTTGTATAGTGCCGGGGTGTCTCTCTCTCTAACCAGTCACCACCAAGTATTAGTAGTGATAACCGTTACTTACTGTAGCCCTACGGGTCTTCACTCAATCCTCATGGTGCCACTGTTCACCAGGAGAGTCTCCCAGTCTATCTCCGGCTGGCCTTGTAGCCTGAAGACGAGTGAGAACACGATCTCTTCACTTGATCATGTGCCCGCCCCGACAGAGGGCTCTACCACTAACTAAAGGTCGCCAACTGGTGTTTTCCGTGTCCAGTAACACCTCAGTGGAATTGTAGTATTATAGTAGTAGTGGCCCAAGAGAATACTAATCAATTTGGTAACAGGCAGGTATATGTTTAAATCACTCTCTCTCTTCGATAGTCTCAATAGCAACAAAATAATGGAGGGATAACACAAACACGAAGGTGGTTTTGTAATTTACTTAAAAGATCTAAGAATCATAACTCTGGATCAACAACATGGTGAAGGAATAAACGAGCAGCCTTCTCTCTGTCTCTCCATAATTCTGGAACACTCCGGAGTGGCAACACTCCCAGCTGTCACGCGTTCCCACGCTCCAAACGCAGTGTTATCGAACGTTTGGCAACTCGCGAGATGCCACGCCCACTCACTCTGCTCACTGTACTCACACTGCTCACTATACTCTCAATATAGGCGTGAGGCACCTATTATTCCTTCATGTTCATAGTATATCACGATACTGGGATAAACACAGTAAATCACTAGATATATGAATACACTATTCAATAACTCCAGCATATATAGTTCACTTAACCAATATTTTATAATAACGAGGTAACACCAGGCACACAGCCTTACACTACTAAATTGTACATTTATATATATCCTCTGGCACAAACTTTTAATATAAATGACATGAATATAAATGTCCTCGTCACAGTAATCTCTTCATCAAACCACAGGTGCAATCACACACCATAAATATATATACATCTCGTGAGAGCTCTATAGCATCTCCCTTCACAACTGTGTCATACTAGAAACATTGACATTGGTGAGCCCTGCTCACGACATAGAAGATACTCTGGGTAAATAGCTAACTAAAGGGGAATGGGAGGGAAAACTGAATTACCTACTTCCACCATCAATGATGTGGACTCGTCCTCTGTTGAGGGTTGAATTGAAGCTCCTGGTCCCAGCTCACAACTTGCTGTAGGGAACACCTGCACACACACTGATGCTCTTTCAAGGAATTCAACCAACACCCAAAAACGCGTCTTCTCCGTACTGCTTCTCTCTGCAGGCTCCATGTTTCTCCACGACCACTTGAAGGGTTGGAGTCGGTCTCCTGGCCGTCGACTTTTCCTCACAACTATGTCTGCAGTCCTTACTCTCGGCTGCAGTCGTTCGTATTCCCAGCTAGTTCGTTCTTCTCCTTCCTCATGGTGAATTGGCCCATCCGCTACGTCATCACCCAACTGGTGAAACTGCACAGTCGTCCCTGACGTCACTGCCCAGGCTTCACTCTTGCTAAGCCCCTGTCACTGGAGCACTTGTTGCTCGTTCCCCATCAATTCCTTCTTCTGTCTGCCTCACGGACTTCAAGAAGACCTCACAGGATGCTTGCAGACCCCTGGTGATGCGTATATCCACTGGAGAGGGGCGAAAACTGTCAGACTGACAGGACCCCTTATCGCACGTCCGCCCTTGACGACGTGTCGTATCGAACTCCCTGGCGCCACAGGGCGTGCCGCCTGGACCCCCTTCCACTCGTGACGTCATACTTGCCAGGGGGCGTTTCTCATTGGCTCCCTGTACCACGTCACCGTTCTTGACCAATCTGGTGCCACTGACGTCATAACGTCTTGGTGGGAAAACGTAGGGGCCGGCGTATACTTGGAGTCCAAAAGGGCCTAAGCCACTGGCCAAAACACTCTTCTTTAGCTAATTTCTCGCCAAAGCGAGAACACCTCATGCTCCCACATATGTCGAATTGTTCCCTGGAACGCAGAGAACGTTCGGGTAAAGTAGATATGACTCTTACAGGTAGCGTGGGAGAAATATAAAGGGGGGGAACACCGTCACAATAGCCATGCCCTAATCCAACTTAATATAGCAACCCTAATACCATGAGTCTATCTTTTTAATCAGTCTCTCATGTGGCACTGTATCGAAAGCTTTACTAAAGTCAAGGTACACAACAACACAAACTATACCACTATGAACTGCCTCAACTATCCTGGAATAAAATGAAAGCAAATTTGTTAAACATGAGTGGCCATTTGTAAAACCATATTGTTAATCATTTATTAATTTATGTTTTTCAAGATGAAGACGAATTGTATTTGCAATTACCGATTCAAGTAACTTTCATTACTTGAATCACTTCGTGGCCTCGACAAGCATGTGGCCTAGATGCCACAGGCTTGTCTCTAAAGGTAATGACCAACGAAGCACTACCTTCTTCCACCATCAGTAATAGCCAATGAAGCGCCACCTTTTTCACTGTTAGTAATGACCGATGAAACACCATCACGTTACACGGTCTGGATACACTGTGAGCCGGCAACACTCACTTTGAACGTGTCAACCAATGGACAACAGAAAACGCCGCCTCCCTCCACAGCACCCCTCTGATAGACCTGAGAACCCTAGAAGACGACCACCCTCTAACAAGACCCATAACTATGTTAGAGATGAGAGGAGTCATCAAAAGTATTCGAGATAAGGCCCCAGGACCATCGGGGATCAAAGCGTTGCAGATCAAACTTCTACCAGGCAATCTTCTACAATCCATTCTCAACCTATTCAATGCTATGCTTGCGTCGGGTCACATTCCGGTTGCATTCAAGTCAGCCAAGATGATATTCATTCACAAACCCAAGAAAGACCCCCACCAACCTGGTAACTACCGTCCAATCTCCCTCTTAGACACAATAGGCAAGTGCTTTGAAAAAATCGTGTCAAACCGTCTTAACTACTATATGGAGTATAACAACCTCTTCACTGAAAAACAGTTTGGCTTTCGAGCACATAGATCATCCCAACATGCAATAAACATCATCTACGACGCAGTAAGCTCAATTCGCAAGCAAAAACAGGTAGTTCTGATTGCGACGAGGGACGTACACAAGGCCTTCGACAGCCTTTGGCATGATGGTCTTGTGTACAAATTAGCAGACTTACCAGCGCAAAACTGGACCCTCCTCAGGCTGGTCAGAAATTTTCTAAAGAATAGGCAAGTTACCCCCAACTTCAAGGCGAAAGAGTCCGCAGCCTTCACCCCAGCAGCTGGAGTCCCCCAAGGGTCAAGCTTGAGCCCCATTCTCTTCAACATCTTTGTGAACGACCTGCCCCAGCCAGAGTATAGGGACACCATCATCGTGCAATTTGCGGACGACGTAACACATGTAATAACATCTAACCCAAGCAGCCAAGCGGCCAAGCATGCAACTGTAACCCGTAAGGCAAACGTAGAACTAGCCAGGACTGCTAACTCGGAAAGGAAATGGAGGATCACCACTAACCCAGAAAAGATCCAATTAAGCACTGTCGGATGTATGGCCTTCTCAATCGAAAATGAGGGGGGGGGGTAAGAATCAGGGGCGAACCCATAGCCATCTCAAACTCCAACACAGTGCTCGGATAGAACTTCAACAGACTACTCAACTCCTCCCAGTTTGTATCCCAGAAGACAGCAATGGCTCGAGGTTCGCTGGCGAGGCTCTTCCGCTTCAAGCAAGCCCCATCCCACATCAAGCTCCACCTGTACAGAATGATTATAAGGCCTAGCCTGGAATACCCTTACGTCCCCCTGAACCTCACCAACAAATCCAACATGCTGAAGATCCAACGGGTACAAAACAAAGCACTTCGCTTCGCGGAGGGCCTGACACTGATGGATAGGGTAAGAACTGACCAAATCCATGAGACGCTCAACATGAAGCCATTGGACATCAGGCTCAGCTACCTGGCCAGAAGACAGCTGTACCTCATGAAGAATATGTATATCCCAGACCCCGAAGATCCCTACGTAGCAGAAAACACCACCAGCGACTACGAGATCCGCGAACCACCACACAGAACCAGAAGAATCACTCTCCAACAAAAAGTGATCAGACACATCCACGATGAGGCCTTCTCAAGACCTCAAATACTAAGCGGCCTGCCAGACGACCCTGATGAGTGGCCCATCCCGGACCCCATCTACACCAAATGAAGAATAAAGGAAATAAATAAAATACACACAAAAAAATAAAAAAAAAATAAAAAATAAAAAAAAATATATAAACAAATAAAACTACTACAAACAAAATATAAAACCAAAAAACCATTGTCGTGATATCAGAAGTGTAACTACCCTGATGTTGCTGAGATTAACCTCCCTCAGCCAACTCCATCGGCTCTAGTGCTTTAAGACACGAACAAGGTCACAAACACTAGCCCCCCCCCCAGCCAATGTACTGACAACCCAACATAACACATACGCAAACAAACGACATATACACATATGTCAACCCATGGTGGACAGGCTACCCAACTTTCAAACCTCCTCTCTCTCTACACCCGCATCCTCTTCCTGAATTTCATCTCCCCATCCCTCTACCTCCCCCATCCTTTCCAAGCCCTTTGGACACCAAAGCTAAAGCACTGTTACCCAACATGACCACCAAGATGTGATAAGAGACATTACACAAGCCTGTCCCAATATGAAGTCCCACTCAACCTTACCGGAATAGCCAGCAATGACCACCATCGGCTGGGATGGGTCTGACTCAGGAAAGGATTCGAGCATCTCCACTATACCCATATCATCCTGATCCCTCTGTGAAATAACCATGCTGTGTTCTCTATTAGGCTTTCTAGGCCTCTTGGTCGAATTTAAAAAATTGGAGTCAATAAAACAAATTAGCTTGGGGACTGAATCCATGGGCCCAAATGGGCTCTGAGGTGTTGCCTATCTTATTGGGCTCCGAATTATGTGTCCAAACAGTCTCCTTCATATGTTCAAGGAGAAGAGTAATGTGTTAATCTCTCGAGTAATCAGGTTACTGTCTCCTGACATGTTCAAGGACAAGGGTAACATGTTCATCTCTCGTGAAACCTGGTAACTGTCTCCTGGTATGTTGCAGAAGAGTAACAAGAGTGTTTCCTGGCATGTTCAAGCTCACGGGTAAAATGTTCATCTCTCGTGTAACCAGGTAATTGTCTCCTAAAATGTTCAAAGACAAGGGTAACATGTTCATCTCTCGGGTAACCAAGGGTACCCAACATAACAACCAAGAGGTGATAGAGACATCACACAAACCCGTCCCAATATGAAGTACCAGTCTCCTAACATGTTCAAGGACAAGGGTAACGTGGGTTCATCTCGAGAGTAACCTAGTTTCTGCCTTCTGACATGTTGAATGAGAAGGGTAACATTTGTTCATCACTCGGGAAACCTGTATTCTGTCTCCTGACATATTTATGGACGTGGGTATCATGCGTTCATATCTAGTGTAGACAGGTAACTTTCTCCTAATATGTTCAAGGACAGGGGTAACATGTGTTCATCTTTCGAGTAACTTGGTTTCTGCCTCCTGACATGTTCAATGACAAGTGAAACATATTCATCTCTCGTGTAACCAAGTTACTGTCTTCTGAGATGTTGATGAACAAGGGTATCATGTGTTACTATCTAGTGTCGCCAGGTAACTGTCCCCTGATATGTTCAAGGACAAAAGTAACATGTGCTCATCGCTCGAGTATCTAGATTACTGGTTCCTAACATGTTCATCTATCGTGTAACCTTGTTGCTGCCTCCAGACATATTCAAGGACAAGGGAAACATGAGTTCTTCCCCTAGTGTAACCTAGTTACAGTCTCCTAACATGATAATTGACAAGTGTAACATGTGTTCATCTCTCGTGTAACCAAGTTACTGTTTCCTGACATGTTAAGGGACAAAGGTAACATGTTTATCTTTCGTGTATCCTGGTTATTGCCTCACAACATGTTCAAGGACAAGCGTAACATGTGTTCATGTTTCGTGTAAACTTGTTACTACATCTTGACATGTTCAAAGACTAGGGTAACATGTTTATCTTTTGTGCCACCTGGTTAGCGTCTCCTGACATGTTTATGAACAAGAGGTTCCATCTGTTCATCTCTCGTATAACCTGGTTACTATCACCTGACATGTTCAAAGATAAGGGTGAACTGTTAATCTTTCTTGTTACTTGGTTCTTCCTCCTAACATATTCAATGACAGGATTTACATGCTTTCATCTCTCATGTAACTGGTTACTGCCTATAGACATGATCAAGGACAGGGGTGAATTGTGTTCATCCAACCCGTCCTCGCAAATTCGTATAGTCAATATTGACTTATTAAATACCTGCATAGGTGACATACTAAACATAATAGTTTACCTTGAAAAGCTTCATAGAAAACACCGACCTTACCTAACCTTGTTAGTATGTTAAGATAAGCATCTTATTGCTTCGTAATTACAATTGTTACTTAACCTATTATAGGTATAGGTTAAGTAATAATTGTAATTACGAAGCAATAGGATGCTTATCTTAACATACTAACAAGGTTAGGTAAGGTCTGTGTTTTTGAAGCTTTTCAAGGTAAACTATTATGTTTAGTATATCACCTATGCACGTATTTAATAAGTCAATATTGACTATACGAATTTGCGAGGACGGGTTGGTTCATCTCTCTCTTATAATCTGGTTACTGTTACCTGACTTGTTCAGTGACAAGAGTGGCACGTGTTCATCTCTCGTGCATCCTGGTTTCTGTCTTTTGACATGTTCATCGACTAGGGTATCATCTGTTCATATCTCGCATAACCTGGTTACTGTCTTCTGACATGTTCAGTGAGACGGGTAACATGTTCATCTCTCTTGTAACCTGGTTACTGCCTCCTAATACGTTCAAAGACATGAGTGACATTTGTTCATCTTTCGTGTAACCTGGTTACTGCCTCAGGACATGTCCAAGGACAAGCTCAAATGGATAAACTCTCGTGTTACCTGATTAATGCGTCCAGACACGTTCCAGGACAAGGGTAACATATTCATCTCTCGTGTGACCTGGTTACTGTCTCCTGACATGTATAAGGACAAGGGTAACATATTCATCTCTCGTGTAACCTGGTTACTTGTAGGATCATGTCGTTGACTGAGGCCGGACTCTTCGACCAGTGGTTCAAGGAGAACGTTCCAAACGCCACGTCATGTGTTAACCCTCCCAGCAGGATCACCCTCAGCACCTCCCTCTCCATCGCCAACCTCTGGGTCAAGTATTCACACATACAAACTCCTTCAGTCTTTATCCATTTGTATTTTTGCGTTTTTAAAATGTATTGTGACCATGAACACTTATATGACTATAGATTATTGGAAGATCGACGGTCTAAATAATCCAACCTTTTATTATATTACAGGGAATGTTTGTGGTCCTTATGGCTGGTCATGTTCTGGCTGTGTTCGTCCTGGTCCTGGAGGTCACCAGTCAACACTGGTCCTAGAGGTCACCAGTCAACACTGGTCCTAGAGGTCACCAGTCAACACTGGTCCTGGTGGTCACCAGTCAACACTGGTCCTGGTGGTCACCAGTCAACACTGGTCCTAGAGGTCACCAGTCAACACTGGTCCTGGAGGTCACCAGTCAACACTTGTCCTGGAGGTCACCAGTCAACACTGGTCCTAGAGGTCACCAGTCAACACTGGTCCTAGAGGTCACCAGTCAACACTGGTCCTGGAGGTCACCAGTCAACACTGGTCCTGGTGGTCACCAGTCAACACTGGTCCTAGAGGTCACCAGTCAACACTGGTCCTAGAGGTCACCAGTCAACACTGGTCCTAGAGGTCACCAGTCAACACTGGTCCTGGAGGTCACCAGTCAACACTGGTCCTAGAGGTCACCAGTCAACACTGGTCCTGGAGGTCACCAGTCAACACTGGTCCTGGTGGTCACCAGTCAACACTGGTCCTAGAGGTCACCAGTCAACACTGGTCCTGGAGGTCACCAGTCAACACTGGTCCTGGAGGTCACCAGTCAACACTGGTCCTGGTGGTCACCAGTCAACACTGGTCCTGGAGGTCACCAGTCAACACTGGTCCTGGAGGTCACCAGTCAACACTGGTCCTGGAGGTCACCAGTCAACTGTATTTTAAGAAGTCATCAGTCAACACTGTTTTTAGAGGCCATCAGTTAATGCTGTGTCTTAAAGACACCAATCAATGTATTGTCTCGGCCAATACTAGTCAATGCTTAAATCCTTAATGTCAATGTTTTATCCTCAAAGTTAACACGTCGTCAAATTATATTTCTTTTACAGAGAAGAAAACATTTCTGAGCTTTTTCTGTGTAAAAGTTATTGAATTGGTTTCTTTGTTGCTATATAAATTATATAGATTTTATAGATATTTTTTTTTACTAATTTTAAACAAAAATTTCGGCAACTCTTTTAAAATATAAATCTCACTAAGGAAAATGGTTTTAATGCCTCATTTAAAATCTAAAACGACAAAAAACAGCACGAAAACTCCAGTTTTAGTCATAACAAATTACGAGATAGCAGATATACATCTTCTATAGAGTTAAAACAAAAGCCACATTATAAAGTCTTGAATTATCTTCAGGGGTTACCATTTTAACTCATAAAACATTTTACCTAAAATATGTTTTCTAACATTTTCACGTTTCTGACCTCACTCTTCCTTCACCTTCATAAACAATCTTGAGACAGAGCTGAGGTTAGTCAGAGAAAATAAAGATATTAAAAGGATAATCAATACATTCCCTAAATAGAACACACGAGATTGCTCAGTGAGGGATCCTCTACAGGTGGGCTCTGTGAGGGATCCTCTACAGGTGAGCTCAGTGAGGGATCCTCTACAGGTGAGCTCAGTGAGGGATCCTCTACAGGTGAGCTCAGTGAGGGATCCTCTACAGGTGAACTCAGTGAGGGATCCTCTACAGGTGAGCTCAGTGAGGGATCCTCTACAGGTGAGCTCAAGTGGGATCCTCTATAGGTGAGCTCAGTGAGGGATCCTCTACAGGTGAGCTCAGTGAGGGATCCTCTACAGGTGAGCTCAGTGAGGGATCCTCTACAGGTGAGGTCAGTGAGGGATCCTCTACAGGTAAGCTCAGTGAGGGATCCTCTACAGGCAAGCTCAGTGAGGGATCTTCTACAGACGAGCTCAGTGAGGGATCCTCTACAGGTGAGCTCAGTGAGGGATCCTCTACAGGTGAGCTCAGTGAGGAAACCTCTACAGGTGAGCTCAGAGAGGGATCCTCTACAGGTTAGCTCAGTGAGGGATCCTCTACAGGTGAGCTCAGTGAGGGTTCCTCTACAGGTGAGCTCTGTGAGGGATCCTCTACAGGTGAGCTCAGTGAGGGATCCTCTACAGGTGAGCTCAGTGAGGGATCCTCTACAGGTGAGCTCAGTGAGGGATCCTCTACAGGTGAGCTCAGTGAGGGATCCTTTACAGGTGAGCTCAGTGAGGGATCATCTACAGGTGAGCTCAGTGAGGGATCCTCTACAGGTGAGGGATCCTCTACAGGTGAGCTCAGTGAGGGATCCTCTACAGGTGAGCTAAGTGAGGGATCCTCTCAAGGTGAGCTCACATATATGGACATAAGATCACATGCCATATGTCAATAAATTATTGCCGGAAGTAGGTATGCAGGCAGCCACCATACAGGCAGCACCAGGGACCACCAACCGATTAGGTATCCAGGCAGCCACAATACAGGCAGCACCAGGAACCACCAACCAGCTTAGATATGCAGTTAGCCACCATACAGGCAGCACCAGAGACTATCAACCAGCTTAGGAATACAGGCAGCCACCATACAAGCAGCATCAGGGACTATCGACCAGCTTAGGTATGCAGGCAGCCACCATACAGGCAGCACTAACGGCCACCAACCAGCTTAGGTATGCAGGCAGCCACAATACAGGCAGCACCAGGAACCACCAACCAGCTTAGGTATGCAGGCAGCCACCATACAGGCAACACTAGGGACTATCACCCAGCTTAGATAAAGAGCCAGCCACCATACAGGCAGCCACCATACAGGCAGCCACCATACAGGCAGCACTAGGGGCTATCCACCGGCTCAGGTATGCAGGCAGCCAATATACAGGCAGCCAATATACAGGCAGCCACCATACAGGCAGAACCAGGGACCACCAACCTGCTTGGGTATGCAGGCAGCCACCATACAGGCAGCACTAGGGACTATCAACCATCATATGTATGCAGGCAGCCACAATACAGGCACCACCAGGGACCACCAACCAGCTTAGGTATGCAGGCAGCCACCAAACAGGCAGCACCAGGGATTATCAATCAGCTTAGGTATAGAAGCAGCCACCATACAGGTAGTAACCATACAGGCAGCCACCATATAGGCAGCCACCATACAGGCAGCACTAGGGGCCACCCACCAGCTTAGATATGCAGGCAGCCACTATACAGGCAGCCACCATACAGGCAGAACCAGGGACCACCAACCTGCTTGGGTATGCAGGCAGCCACCATACAGACAGCACTAGAGACCACCATCCAAATTAGGTATGCAGGCAGCCACCACACAGGCAGCACCAAGGACCACCAACCAGCTTAGGTATGCAGGCAGCCGCCATACAGTCAGCACTAGGGGATCACCAACCAGGTTAGGTATGAAGCAACCACCACACAGGCAGCACCAAGACTATCAACCAGCGTAGGTATGTAGGCAGCCACCATACAGGCAGCATCAGGGACTATCAACCAGCTTAAGTATGTAGGCAGCCACCATACAGGCAGCACCAGGGACCACCATCCATCTTAGGTATGCAGGCAGCCACCATACAGGTAGCACTAGCGGTCACTAACCAGCTTAGGTATGCAGGCAGCCACAATACAGGCAGTACCAGGAACCACCAACCAGCTTACATATTCAGGTAGCCACCATACAGGCAGCACTATGGGCTACCCACCAGCTCAGGTATGCAGGGAGCCAATATTCAGGCAGCCACCATACAGGCAGAACCAGGGACCACCAACCTGCTTGGGTATGCAGGCACCCACTATGCAGGCAGCACTAGAGGCCACCATCCAGCTTCGGTATGTAGGCAACCACCATACAGGCAGCACCAAGGACCACCAACCAACTAAGGTATCCAGGCAGCCAAAATACAGGCAGCACCTGGGACCACCAACCAGCTTAAATATGCAGGTAGCCACCATGCAGGCAGCACCAGGGACTATCACCCATCTTAGGTAAACAGGCAGCCACCATACAGGCAGCACTAGGGGATCACGAACCAGCCTAAGTATGCGGGCATCAACCATACCCGCAGCACCGGGGACCACCATCCAGCTTAGTTATTCAGGCAACCATAATACAGGCAGCACTAAGGGCGACCAACCAACTTAGGTATTCAGGCAGCCACCATACAGGCAGCACTCGGGACCACCAAACAGCTTAGGTATTCAGGCAGCCACCATACAGGCAGCACTAGG
>WNGS01034207.1:180315-187032 GCA_020271785.1 Procambarus virginalis | reverse complement strand
AACATTATTCAGCTCAAGGACACCTTATTTAATATCATTATCACCAGTGAACACTCTCTAGAACTGGGGAGTACCTGGACAATATATCAACAAGGAAAATCCTAGAACATTTATATCTATAAGTGGTAGAGGAGCACACAGTGACACTTGTCTCCACCACCTCCATCAACTATCATCCTTCTGCAACGCAGTAATATCGTAGCAACGCTACTAGTACTCAAACAGCAACGCTGTAATATAAATATCGTGCCTAAACTCGCCAAGAGAGTTCTTCAGTCTGGCACACTTTGTCAGACAGGCACCCGGCTTCAGCTAAGTTTATTGAGTGTTATTACTGTAGCGTATAGTTGGCCAATTAAAGCTAGTATAACATTAATATTCTATAAGTCTGATAGTCGGTAATAAGCGAGGCAACGCCTCATATTTCTGTGAGTTTATTAATATTGTGGTACAGCAGAGTCTTATCCAAGCTCTAGATTTCATGAGTGTTCATT
Organism: Procambarus virginalis; assembly: GCA_020271785.1. Classification (NCBI taxonomy): domain Eukaryota; kingdom Metazoa; phylum Arthropoda; class Malacostraca; order Decapoda; family Cambaridae; genus Procambarus; species Procambarus virginalis. Next base: position 186,538 of record WNGS01034207.1, on the reverse strand, counting down.
TGTGTCAGGAAAAGATTCAGTCGCAATAAATAAACAAATACTCATGAGTGTCCAGAGTGTAGGAAGAGATTCAACAAGCTGACTGTATTTAATCATATACATTGATCATATACATTGCATATACTTGAATATATAAATTAAGTTAACAATTGCTTGCTTAGTTATTTTTTAAGTAATCATAAAGTTCATTTAATTGAATATAATTTTAGTACTCAGTAACAGTACTCAGACTACATTCAAGTCATTTATCATACTTTACAATTTACATTGTTGTATTGTTTAAAGTATAAGTGTATTGGCTGTTAATTGCTAAGGTGCTAGGCTAGACTGTGTATGTTTAAATCTCTGATTTAAACAGAGCCAGTGTTCAGTCAAATAACTGAATTTATTAAATCTTATCCTTGTATAAAATACAAGCTGATGTGAGATACCTGTTGGCAGGTGGATGTGGATCTACAATCAACCTATCAACTAATTCACTCACCCAACCTGCCCCTTACAGCCCATAATCTGTCATTAGGAAAAGAGGAGCTAGGATTTACAACCCTAGCTAGAGATTTTAGTTGAATTAATTTGCATACAGTAAAGTTTAATTTAGTTCAGTACAAGTCGCTGGTAGTCTCCTCTTATATCAATCACGGCAGGTTTTTCCCACACATATATATATATATATATATATATATATATATATATATATATATATATAATATATATATATATATATATATATATATATATATATATATTATATATATATATATATATATATATATATATATATATATATATATATATATATATATATATTGAATCCGCATCTGGATTTTTCTTTCATATATTTATTCACTAGTTTATTTGAATTTTGAATTCTTTGCATAATCTCTAATCCTTACTCGAGTATCTTGCATGCCCTGATCATGTCTCACATATCACTTCTCTTCCAGTTACGCCAGGTTTAATTTCATAATATTTGCTTGTAACTCAGGGTTCTCAGTTCTCACACCAGTCTGTCAAAATACCTCTGGACTCGTCAAGGATTTACGCAACACTTACGAAACCTCTACATCTTTCCTCAACCATGGCGGTTTTGTTTACATTTATCAGTGTTTACGAGCTTGAAACCGTTTAAACTCCAGTTATTGACCAATCTTACATATGTGGCTGATGTTATCCGGTTTAGGTGTGTCCCAGAACATTAAATCAAAATGACATCTTATTCTAAGTGATACCTTGTGTCTTTGGCCTCCTGACATCGGCACCAATGCTTGTTACCTTGCATTTGATGCAATTGAATTCAAGCAACCATTTGTCAGAATATTCTTTGAAGTTTGTGCAGACATTGTTATAGCTTGTTGAAGTCATTTTTATTGTTTAACTCGATAGACAGAGAGGAAGAACAGTGTAGATGGTAAACACTGGTCACTGTGGGAGGTCCTTGTGGACGACCTGTATGCTGCATGGCTCGCCCCTCACTCTGGGGATCTGGTCTACTGCTTGTAGGTACTCCCTCAGGTACTTCCCTCAGGTACTTCCTCGGGTACTCTTTTTAGGTACTTAGGCATTACATAAGGAATATTCTTAGGCACTCTTTTAAGGTACTACCAAAGATAGTCACTTAGGTACTCTGAATGGTAGTCATTTAGGTACCATAAAGATACTCATTTAGATACTGCCAAAGGTACTCACGCATGAAGTACCATATAGCTAGGAAATCAGGCCTCAGAGCTAACGACCAATCCTCGTAGTCAGAGACAGTTGAGCACAACCCACGACCTCCCCCACCCCTACCCCCCCTACCCACTCCCCCCCCCACCCCACACACCCTCCTCTTCCCACAAACGATAAATAACCACCAAGGCTAAACAAGCACAACACCGCCGTAACTGGTTTGCTAACAATATTCTGGAGGCATCTTGGCAATTGGCAATTAGGGTGTAATTAGCGCTCTCAATGGCAGTAGGGGTGAGGAGTAAGGGAAGGTGGGGGGGTGAGATGGGTAAGGGGGGAGGAGGAGAGGCAAGAAAGGGAGGGGTGGGGGGGGAGGGGGGTGGTAATTAAGCAAGGAGAGCATAGTTTTGTCTTGAATTGTGTCCAAGACTATAGTAAACTGCCTGATTGGTCAGCTGGGCTGCGTCACAGTCTTAATAACCCTCCAGAGGTTATTAAGGCCTATCTACCAGGGTGCCAGGGACTGTGTCACCCTCACAGTCTGCCAGGGAAGGTGTCACCCTCACAGTCTGCCAGGGACGGTGTCACCTTCACAGTCTGCCAGGGACGGTGTCACCCTCACAGTCTGCCAGGGACGGTGTCACCCTCACAGTCTGCCAGGGAAGGTGTCACCCTCACAGTCTACCAGGGACGGTGTCACCCTCACAGTCTGCCAGGGAAGGTGTCACCCTCACAGTCTGCCAGGGACGGTGTCACCCTCACAGTCTGCCAGGGAAGGTGTCACCTTCACAGTCTGCCAGGGACGGTGTCACCTTCACAGTCTGCCAGGGAAGGTGTCACCTTCACAGTCTGCCAGGGACGGTGTCACCTTCACAGTCTGCCAGGGACGGTGTCACCTTCAGAGTCTGCCAGGGACGGTGTCACCCTCACAGTCTGCCAGGGACGGTGTCACCTTCACAGTCTGCCAGGGACGGTGTCACCTTCAGAGTCTGCCAGGGACGGTGTCACCCTCACAGTCTGCCAGGGAAGGTGTCACCTTCACAGTCTGCCAGGGAAGGTGTCACCCTCACAGTCTGCCAGGGACGGTGTCACCCTCACAGTCTGCCAGGGAAGGTGTCACCCTCACAGTCTGCCAGGGAAGGTGTCACCCTCACAGTCTGCCAGGGACGGTGTCACCCTCACAGTCTGCCAGGGACGGTGTCACCCTCACAGTCTGCCAGGGACGGTGTCACCTTCACAGTCTGCCAGGGACGGTGTCACCTTCACAGTCTGCCAGGGACGGTGACACCTTCACAGTCTGCCAGGGACGGTGTCACCTTCACAGTCTGCCAGGGAAGGTGTCACCTTCACAGTCTGCCAGGGACGGTGTCACCCTCACAGTCTGCCAGGGACGGTGTCACCCTCAAAGTCTGCCAGGGAAGGTGTCACCCTCACAGTCTGCGAGGGACGGTGTCACCCTCACAGTCTGCCAGGGACGGTGTCACCCTCACAGTCTGCCAGGGAAGGTGTCACCCTCACAGTCTGCCAGGGACGGTGTCACCCTCACAGTCTGCCAGGGAAGGTGTCACCCTCACAGTCTGCCAGGGACGGTGTCACCTTCACAGTCTGCCAGGGACGGCGTCACCTTCACAGTCTGCCAAGGACGGTGACACCTTCACAGTCTGCCAGGGACGGTGTCACCTTCACAGTCTGCCAGGGACGGTGACCCCTTCACAGTCTGCCAGGGACGGTGTCACCCTCACAGTCTGCCAGGGACGGTGTCACCTTCACAGTCTGCCAGGGACGGTGTCACCTTCACAGTCTGCCAGGGAAGGTGTCACCTTCACAGTCTGCCAGGGACGGTGTCACCTTCACAGTCTGCCAGGGACGGTGTCACCTTCAGAGTCTGCCAGGGACGGTGTCACCCTCACAGTCTGCCAGGGACGGTGTCACCCTCACAGTCTGCCAGGGACGGTGTCACCTTCACAATCTGCCAGGGACGGTGTCACCCTCACAGTCTGCCAGGGACGGTGTCACCTTCACAATCTGCCAGGGACGGTGTCACCCTCACAGTCTGCCAAGGACGGTGTCACCTTCACAATCTGCCAGGGACGGTGTCACCCTCACAGTCTGCCAAGGACGGTGTCACCCTCACCCAGTACTATAGAAGCCGACACAATTAGCCAGGCATAAGTTTTCTTCCTTTCCATATTTCAGTCAATATACAAATACGAGAAAATTCGAACAGAGAATCCGAACAGCAGGTGAACTGCCTCGTTCCCCTCCATCTGGAGCAGTGAAGACAGTGAACACTCCCCCCCCCAGCCACCACCTGTAATTAACACAAACAATAAACAAGTTTTGTAATTAATTACAAAATAGATTCAAAGTTTTAATTGATGCGTTGTAATTTTTTCTTCTGGCGATAATATTTTCAGAGACAGAACCACCACTGTACAGCACCACCCCTGTACAGCACCACCCTGTACAGCACCACCCCTGTACAGCACCACCACTGTACAGCACCACCCCTGTACAGCACCACCACTGTACAGCACCACCCCTGTACAGCACCACCACTGTACAGCACCACCCCTGTACAGCACCACCCCTGTACAGCACCACCCCTGTACAGCACCACCCTGTACAGCACCACCACTGTACAGCACCACCCTGTACAGCACCACCCCTGTACAGCACCACCCCTGTACAGCACCACCCCTGTACAGCACCACCCCTGTACAGCACCACCACTGTACAGCACCACCCCTGTACAGCACCACCCCTGTACAGCACCACCCCTGTACAGCACCACCCTGTACAGCACCACCCTGTACAGCACCACCCCTGTACAGCACCACCACTGTACAGCACCACCCTGTACAGCACCACCCTGTACAGCACCACCCCTGTACAGCACCACCCCTTGTACAGCACCACCCCTGTACAGCACCACCACTGTACAGCACCACCCCTGTACAGCACCACCACTGTACAGCACCACCACTGTACAGCACCACCCCTGTAATGCACCACCCCTGTACAGCACCACCACTGTACTGCACCACCCCTGTACAGCACCACCCCTGTACAGCACCACCACTGTACAGCACCACCCCTGTACAGCACCACCCCTGTACAGCACCACCACTGTACAGCACCACCACTGTACAGCACCACCCCTGTAATGCACCACCCCTGTACAGCACCACCACTGTACTGCACCACCCCTGTACAGCACCACCCCTGTACAGCACCACCACTGTACAGCACCACCCGCTGTACAGCACCTCCCATGTACAGCACCACCACTGTACAGCACCACCCCTGTACAGCACCACCACTGTACAGCACCACCACTGTACAGCACCACCACTGTACAGCACCACCCCTGTACAGCACCACCCCTGTACAGCACCACCCGTGTACAGCAACACCCCTGTACAGCACCACCACTGTACAGCACCACCACTGTACAGCACCACCACTGTACAGCACCACCACTGTACAGCACCACCCCTGTACAGCACCACCACTGTACAGCACCACCACTGTACAGCACCACCACTGTACAGCACCACCCGCTGTACAGCACCACCCATGTACAGCACCACCCTGTACAGCACCACCCCTGTACAGCACCCCTACTGTACAGCACTACCACTTTACAGCACCACCCCTGTACAGCACCACCCCTGTACAGCACCACCCCTGTACAGCACCACCACTGTACAGCACTACCACTTTACAGCACCACCCATGTACAGCACCACCCCTGTACAGCACCACCCTGTACAGCACCACCACTGTACAGCACTACCACTTTACAGCACCACCCATGTACAGCACCACCACTGTACAGCACCACCCCTGTACAGCACCACCACTGTACAGCACTACCACTTTACAGCACCACCCATGTACAGCACCACCCCTGTACAGCACCACCCCTGTACAGCACCCCTACTGTACAGCACTACCACTTTACAGCACCACCCCTGTACAGCACCACCCCCTGTGTTCACTTAGTGTTGTTTTTGCGGGGGTTGAGCTTTGCTCTTTCGGCCCGCCTCTCAACTGTCAATCAACTATTTACTAAATACTTTTTTTTCACACCACACACACACACACACTCCAGGAAGCAGCCCGTGACAGCTGACTAACTCCCAGGTACCTGTTTACTGCTAGGTAACAGGGGCATTCAGGGTGAAAGAAATTTTGCCCATTTGTTTCTGCCTCGTGCGGGAATCGAACCCGCGCCACAGAATTACGAGTCCTTCGCGCTATCCACCAGGCTACGAGGCCCCATACCTGTACAGCACCACCACTGTACAGCACCACCCGTGTACAGCACCACCCCTGTACAGCACCACCACTGTACAGCACCACCACTGTACAGCACCACCCCTGTCCAGCAGGGATGGTGGTGTACCATCACCCTGGTACAGGGATACAGGGTGTGTGTGCACGTGTGTGCGTGTTACGGTATCGACACCGTTGCCGGAATGGGGGAGTGGCGATTTCGGCGTCATCTATGGATCTGCACTCCAACTGCCCGGCATTAGGTGCAATGCAG
>WNGS01034207.1:167815-175315 GCA_020271785.1 Procambarus virginalis | reverse complement strand
CATGTAAATTAAATATATAAATCTCACAGGTCGGTTCCCACATTATTTGGTCCTTCGAAACCGGATTATTTTGTCCTTTCAACTTAGATTAATTGGTCATCTTCGTGCCGGATGACAGATTATTTGGCCATCTTTGTACCGGATGAACCAGTTAACCAGTGGATTCATTAAATATACTAGTGCAGTGTGATTTATACAATAACAATACAGAGCCAGTCAAAGACCGGCAGCGTTGCCTCGAGCGAGCTCACGAGCCCCTCAGCTCAGTCCAGCCTCATCAGCGGTTTCATGGTCAACCACCAATTGGTGGGGTTCTTATTCCGTGAAGTGACAGCGCTTATTTTTAAGCCAGCCAAATTAGTCGCTGTGTCCTTGCAAGATTGTTCACGGATTTCGTGGTGTTAATTTTGCGTGAGATTATCCACGAATTTTGTGGAGTTAATTTTGCGAGGTCACTATTAATATTTAAGACATCTTGATAATATTAAAAGTTTCATAGAGGCTATTAACAGGCTATCATCAATAGGGTGCAGACCCTATTTTGGGTGTAATTGTTACCAGCTCGAGTTGAGTTGTGTATATATAATAATTTACTTATGATCATTACACCTTTGAGTGATTAATTAGTGTCTATACCATCCTAGGGTGATTTTGAGGAGCTAACCTAAAGGTACTTCCAGTGACACTGGTTTATCACTCAAATCATTAGTGTGTATGATTGTATATATATAATGTGCTAACCTCTAGTAGAGGTAGGATTATAGCCTAGTGATAGCAGAATTTTACCCTAGGCTACCATAAGTACAAGCCCCACAAGGCTTTATCAACTAGCCAGCATGGATAATGCAGGGAGAATGAAAAGAACCCTTGCAGGTCTTAAAGGTCACTTAACAAGACAGATCAAGAAATGTGAAGATTTGTCACAACAATCACCAGTTGATTATGCTGACCTGGAAAGCTATTATCAAGCAGCTGCAGGTAAATTTGAGCAAATCAAATGCCAAATAGCAACATATGTGGCTGAACTTGCCAACACCAATTTGTCAGAAACAGAAATAGACAACATTATGGTTGATCTAGCGAGTTATGAAGATCACACTCAGGCCACGTTACAGCCTTATGTCAAGTTAATTGCCCAGAACAAGGCAGCAACAACAACAACAACAGTTGCATCTAATACGAGTCAAGCAGAAGCTCGACTCCCTCCAATTAATTTACCCACTTTCTCACGAAAAGACGAAGAAGATTGGGACGAATTTTGGAACAAAATCGTTGACCTTGTGGACTCAAAACAATCTTTACCGAAGAGTAGTAAATTCTCTTATCATCAAGGCCAATTATCAGGTGAGGCTAAAACAGTAGTATCCCATCTGAGATTAACTAATGACGGCTATGATCTGGCAGGACAACTCCTCAAGGATAATTATGCTGATCCAGAAGTAAGAACATCACATTTAGTCCATGAGCTGTTGCATTTACCCCACCGGAGGCTTCAGCTGATTCACTCCAAGTTTTCAAGCTGGAGGTAGAATCAATGACCAAGGCCCTCAGCCTGACAGCAGATACAAACGGGGCTGGGTGGGGTCTTGAAAATAATTGTCCAGGAGAAAATACCTAGGGACATATTGAGACAAATGAGTGCTCATTACAATAAAAGTATCTTATAAATGAATGAAATATCTGAGGGTTTAAGGTCAGTAGTTCATCAATTACGAACACATGACAAATTAAAACCACCAAGTAAACCCTCAGATACCAATAATAGTAAACCACAGAGTACCAAAGGTACTCCAAATCATTCTAGACAATATAATTCAACACCAAAGTGGAACAGTGGCAGAGTGGGCGTATATGCAGTGGGACCCTCCAAGCCTATAGTTACTGTGTCACCCAAGAACGTGACACCAAAGGGTACTGGAAGCTATGGAACATGTTTGTTCTGCCAAGAGAAACATTCAATGTACCACTGCCCTAATTTTCCTGATAGTGACGCCCGTGTTGAGCTGCTCAAAGATTTGCAACATTGCACGAGGTGCCTCAGGAAACATAACATCAAAGACTGTGAGACCCAATTACACACCTGTAATATGTGTAACAAAGGTCAGCACCATGCAGCATTGTGCAGAGACACCAAAACAACGTCTCCAAACCCCAAAGTGGAAGATACCATTCCCACCACAGTACAGTACTGCAATATGCAACAAACAAAGAGTGTCCAATCGGCAAAGTATAAAGGTAATACGACTTTGCCTACTGCCAAAATTACCATCCAGAATAAGAGGGCCAAGGTCCATACCCGTGGGTTGTTTGACCAAGGGTCCCAGAGAACATATGTCACTAAAAGGTTGGCAGATGAACTACAATTAAAGCCTGTAGCCCAGACGACATTCAACATCTCAGGGTTTATAACAGATGCAGGACCTCAAGTCTACCAGTTGGTACAACCATCAGTACGTTTAGGCAGGTAAGTCTGTCACGGACAAGCCATTGTGGTGGACAAAATGCCAGTAGACCTCCAAGTTCAAGGTCTGAGAGCAACAGCAAAATTCCTGAGAAATAGAGGAATAAAATTGGCAGATAATATTAAGTCTGATCACCTCACCGACTTCGGTATCCTTGTAGGCACAGACTACTACCATCGATTCATCGGTAGCCCTACTAAATATCAGGGCATAACCATGTTAAATTCTGCAGATGGTAAATTACTCTCAGGCCCAATATTAAGCCTGAGGAGACCTATGTCTGCAGATAAACAATACCAGTAGATATCTAAATTTGTCAGCTGATTATATTTTTCCAGTAGCATTATACTAAGGAGATTACAGCTGACTATAACAACAGAGGTTGATGTTAATATTATCATTTAAAGCTGAAGATGAGTTCATGAGGCCTCAGTGGCAAATCAGTGAACAGTAGCCTAAACAACTACAAGTCACACCGACCAATGTCACTGAACCCACTGCAGTCTCAGAACCATACTTAGCTTTAGTGATGGGCTATTCAATCCTCTGAATCAATTAACTAAATTAAACCCCAATAAATCTGACGACTGATTTTGATACATTTATTATTTAATCAAGATGACTTCCATGGGCCTCAGTGTTTATATATCAGTGACCAGTTACCTGAACAAGCTTCAAGTTATATGTAATGTCACTGATCTCACTGCAGTCCCGGAATCATACTTGACTGTAGTACTTGATCACATTCAGTCCACTGGTATAAATAATGAGTATTTAGGCTATAATTTTAGCCTCTCAAGAGGCTAGGGAAATGAAATCGCATTAGACTTCTAACCCCTGCAACCGGAGTACGGGACATCTGTCCTGTATGAACAGACGCACAAACGTGTGTTTACTAACTACTAACATCAAATTAATCTAATAATTCGAAGGAGGAGTATCGGTGTTCGTCTGTTCTAAATAGGACTTCGACCAGTGAGCAGTCCCCCGGGGAATTATGTCGGAAAACCTGATGATGGGTATCTGGGGCTTGAACTCATATACTAAATTAATTGATTATTGTATTGAAATAAATCGAAGGACCACCCACTTTTGAAAAAAGAGGGAAAACGAATAATAGTGATCATTATAATGACACTAAAGAACTAGTGTCTATGGAAACTCATTCAATGAATAATCACTTGAAAATAAAGAATAGACTGTATTATTAATTAAAGCCAAAGCCTCAAATATCAACATTGGGGGTTATTTCTTGAAGTTCATATATATCTAGAAACCAGTGTGGTTCGTCACTAGTTCATTGTTGGATTAATAACATAAGAAATCTAAAATACAATAGATTCAAATATATGGTAATTCAAATTATGAATATTAAAGATCATGAATCACTGAGTATAAACACTGAGCACAGTTAGAGCATAAACATTAATTATCAAATCTGGCAATAATTATTCAATGTAAAGATTCTATATGAATTATATAGCAATCATCAAATTATGAATTTGTACGAAAAATATGTCTTAGCTGTAAGACGATTTCTATAACGCCAGTTCGTCATTCGTCCTTGTGGTCACGAGATCCCAATAAAGAAAGAACCCGGGTGAATAACCCAATTGATGAGAATCGACTTGTAGGGTCCTCATGTACACGCTGAAATCAAATTAATTTATGTAGCTTTTAATGAGGCTAGGAATTATTTCAAGTATTCATTCAAATTGAAATGAATGAAGAACTTTACTAACGTTGTATGTTTGATGTTCATTCTTCTTGACGACAAACTACTCACAAATGTACAACCTAAATTGATGCATCAAAAAAGGGAATACTTAGCGTGAGCGTATCAAATACTGAGGTCTGCCGAAAATCGCGTCTGCCAGTCCCAAGCGTCCACAGTGTGTACACGTAATTACGGGTCATGGCTTAAATTGTAGACACGTTATTAATTGGCAAAGCACTGCAGAACACGTGGGGAGGTAATTGGTGACTATTAAGGGAGTTTCAACGTAATTCTTGTTGATAAACTCCTCAGTCACACCACCACGCGCCTCGTCTCTCTGCTCGTCAGAGCTGCCTCGTCAGTAAGTAATGGCGTCTCCTCCCTCAACCCGCTCTCGCATTCACCACAGAAATTATTAATCACGAATTATTCTTTTCCGCGCAATTATGGATGAAATGCAATAATAGGAACTGGGTTGCAATTATAGGGATTTAATAATTATCATATTCTCGATAAATGATCTCTAGCGAGAAATGGAGAAGATATTTATACTCTCCATAGCATTCGATCGTAACAGAAAAACTGTTACTAAATAATTTCAATTAATAACTCTCGGTTTTACATGATCAGGAGTCATATTACCAGCAATAGGCTCAGATTAAATTATATTAACACTACCGTTAGTGGTATTAATAACTACTGTAATTAGTGTAGTGATGATAATTTATTATAATACAATAGTAGTTGATTAGTGTTGGAAATTTCCAACACCTGATACCATTTAATAATAATACATGCAGTTGCAGATAATACTGCTGCGGTTGTATACACAAGTTAACCCATAGAAAATGTAGCTTGTAGTGGAATTTTCCAGCAATAGAAAACGGGATATCATTGTCACATACTATTATAATTCACCAGCTATTGTGTTGGGAATTATTCTTAAATACATTAGTCTTAGGACTTTGTAATATCATAAAAACATCTCATTTTAAATAACTTAATTATCAGTGCCAAAATAGAGTAAATGTGACCCTTCTATCACTTGCTGACATCTAGACAAAGTAGGCCAGTAGCGTCAGTGAGTGGGAGTGGTCAGCCATTCTTGTTAAGACCAGAGGCGCAGGGGAGCAAATTCAGCTCCTATAATTTCTCTTGGACGAAGTGTTATGGAGATCAGAATAGTGTTCTACCATCATCAAAACGCTGTGAACATAATTAACGGAAGTGTCCTACCGAAACCCTTTTATCTAATCATTTCTGGCCAGTTAAATGTTAGGTAGATAAGGGCGAACTGGTTAGAATGCGAACCCGCCTCATAATAAAGGTAATTAAGCCTTGGTCCTTACCTTATCTATTATACAGTATTTTCTCTGATATAGCTGTCATATATTCGGATTCTGGCTTTACAGCTAGAACCTCTGACACGAACAAGAAGAGGAAGCAAGACTTGATACATCAGTTACTGGGTGATGAAAGCTAGCTTCAAACGAGAATAATTTGGTGTCTTCATGCTAGTTATACCTGGTGGACTAAGCTCGCTGTACAATAAGATAAAGCACCTTTGAATGTATACTAATATATGTAGTTAATTCTGTAGTTTGATTGGCTGCACATATATAAATTTAATATAAACTCCCCTCCTAATGTGAAAGGATCGATTTGTGAGATTATTGCAGAAATACAGTCCACTTAACATCATACCAATTGCTATCGAAAAAAATAAATTAACGTAAACATAAATTCTATATAAATTCATATAAAATAAATATAAATCTAACAGGTCGGTTCCCACAAGTGTGTATACTGTCCCTGGCGGGGTGTATGGGAGTACCAGAGTGTGTGTATACTGTGTGTGGCATGGTGTATGGTTGTACCAGAGTCTGTATACTGTCCCTGGCGTGGTGTATGGGTGTACCAGAGTGTGTATACTGTGAATGGCGAAGTGTATGGGTGTACCTGAGTTTGTATACTGTGTCTAGCGTGGTGTATTAGTGTGTATACGGTGTATACTGTGTCAGGCGTGGTGTATGAGTGAGTAACGATATATACTGTGTTTAGCGTGGTGTATGAATGTACCAGTGTGTGTATACTGTGTCCCGCTTGGTATATGGGTGTATTAGAGAGTGTATACTTCCCCTTGTGTGGTGTATGGGTGTACCAGAGAGTGTAATACTCTGTGTGGCGTGATGTATGGGTGTGTATACGCCGTATACTGTCTGGCGTGGTGTATGGGTGTGTATACGGTGTATATTGTGTCTGGCGTGGTGTATGGGTGTATATACGGTGTATATTGTGTCTGGCGTGGTGATTAAATGTGTAACGGTGTACACTGTGTCTAGCGTGGTGTATGAGTGTACCAGAGTGTGTATACTATGTCTGGTGTGGATTATGGGTGTATTAGAGTGTGTATACTGTGTCTAGCGTGGTGTATGGATGTACCAGAGTGTGTATACTGTGTTTGGCGTGGGGCATGGGTGTACCAGAGTGTGTATACTGTGTCTGGCGTGGTGTATGTGTGTACCAGAGAGTGTGTACTATGTCTGGCGTGGTGAATAAGGGTACGAGATTGTGTGTACTGTCCCTGACGTAGTGTATGGATGTTCCAGTGTGTAAACTGTATCTGGCGTGGTGAATGGGTGTACCAGAGTGTGTATACTGTGTGGCGTGGTGTAGGGGAGTACCAGAGTGTATATAATGTGTCTGGCGTAGTGTATGAGTGTACCAGAGTTTGTATACTGTGTCTGGGTGGGTGTATGCGTGTACCAGTGTGTGTAGACTGTGTCTGGCGAGGTGCATGGGTGTACCAGAGTGTGTATACTGTCCCTTGCATGGTGTATGGGTGTACCAGAGTGTTTATGCTGTGTCTGGCGAGGTGTATGGTTGTACCAGAGTGTATACTGTGTCCGGCGTGGTGTATGGGTGTACCAGAGTGTGTATACTGTGTCTGGCGTGGTATATGGGTGTACAAGAGTGTGTATACTGTGTCTTGCGTTGTGTATGCGTGTACCAGAATGTGTATCCTCTGCCTGGCGTGGTGTATGGGTGTACGAGAGTGTTTATGCTGTGTCTGGCGTGGTGTATGGTTGTACCACAGTGTGTATACTGTTCTGGTGTGGTGTATGGGTGTACCAAGAGTTTAAACTGTGTTTGTGTGGTGTATGGGTGTACCAGAGTGTATATTTGTCTGGCGTGGTGTACGGTTGTACCAGAGTTGTATACTGTTCTGGCGTTATGTATGGGTGTACCAGAGTGTGTATACTGTGTCTGGCATGGTGTATGGGTGTACCAGAGAGCGTGTACTGTGCCTGGCTTGGTGTA
>WNGS01034207.1:151718-166815 GCA_020271785.1 Procambarus virginalis | reverse complement strand
CAGTATACACCTGGTACACCCATACACCACGCTAGGGACAGTATACACACTCTGGCACACCAATACCCACGCAAGACCAGGATACACACTCTGGTACACCTATACACCACGCAAGACACAGTATACACACACTCTTGAACAACCATATACCACGCCAGACACAGAATACACACTCAGGTACACCCATATACCACGCTAGACACAGTATACAAACTCTGGTACACCCATACACCACCCCAGAAACAGTATACACACTCTGGTACACCCATACACCACGGTATACACAGTATAAACAATCTGGTACATCCATTTACCACGCCAGACAGTATACACACTCTGGTACACCCATACACCATGACAGACACAGTATACACACACTAGTACACCCATAAACCCCGCCAGACACAGTATACACATGGTACACCCATACACCACGCCAGACACAGTATAAACAATTTGTTACACCCATACGCCACACCAGACAGTATAAACTATCTGGTACACCCACACACAACGCCAGGCACAGTATACACACTCTGGTACACCCATTCACATCGCCAGACAGTATACGCACTCGGGTACACCCATAAGCTACACCAGACACAGTATAAACATTCTGGTACACCCATACCCCACGCCAGACACAGTATTTACACTTTGGTACACCCATACACCACTCCAGACTCAGTATACACACTCTGGTACACCCATACACCAAGCCAGACACATTATTTACACTTTGGAACACCCATACACCACGCCAGACACAGTACACAAACTTTGGTACACCCATTCACCACGTCAGACCCAGTATACGCACTCTGGTACACCCATACATTACTTTAGTCATAGTATACACACACTGGTACAGCCATACACCACGACAGACACATTATTCACACACTCGTACATCGATACTCCCCGTTAGACACAGTATACACACTGTGGTACACCCATATACCACCTTAGAGACAGTATACACACTCTGGTACACCCATACACCCCGCCAGGCACAATATATTTACACTGGTACACCCATAAACCCCGCCAGACACAGTATACACATTCTGGTACACCCATACACTGCGCCAGGCACAGTATACATACACTGGTACACTAATACACCACGCCAGACTCAGTATACACACTCTGGTACACCCATTCACATCGCCAGACACAGTATATACACACTCGGATAAACAGTATTCACCAATACACCTCGCCAGACACAGTATGCACATTCTGGTACACCCATACACCTCGCCACACACAGTATACAGCGTATACACACCCATACATCACGCCTGACACAGAATACACACTCTGGTACACCCAAACCCAACACCAGACACAGTATACACACTCTGGTTCACCAATACACCAAGCTCGACACAGTATTCACACTCTGGAACACCCATACACCACGCCAGACACAGTATTTACACTTTGGTACACCCATATACCACTCCAGACACACTATACACACTCTGGTACACCCACACACCACGCCGGACACAGTATGTGCACTTTGGTACACCCATACACCACGCCAGACACAGTACACAAACTTTGGTACACTCATTCACCACTCCAGACACAGTACACAAACTTGGGTACAGCCATTCACCACGTCAGGCACAGTATACGCACTCTGGTACATCCATACACCACGTTAGACATAGTATACACACACTGGTACACCCATACACCACGGCAGACACATTATACACACACTCGTACATTGATACTCCCCGCCAGACACAGTATACAAACTCTGGTACACCCATACACCCCGCCAGACACAATATACACTCTGGTACAACCATTCACTACGCCAAATACAGTATACACACTGGTACACCCATACACCACGCTAGAGACCGTATACACACTCTGGTACACCAATACCCCACGCAAGACACAGGATACACACTCTGGTACACCTATACACCACGCAAGACACAGTATACACACACTCTTGAACAACCATATACCACGCCAGACACAGAATACACACTCTGGTACACCCATACACCACCCCAGAAACAGTATACACACTCTGGTACACCCATACACCACGGTATACACACTATAAACAATCTGGTACACCCATACACCACGCCAGACACAGTATACACACTTTGGTACACCCATATACCACAGCCAGACACAGTATACACACCCGGATACACTAATAAACCACGCCAGACACAGTATAAACAATCTGGTACACCCATACACCACCCCAGACACAGTATACACACTCTGGTACACCCATGCACCACGCCTGACACAGTATAAGCAATTTGGTACAACCACACACCACGCCAGACACATTATACACACTCTGGTACACACATTCACATCGCCAGACAGTATACGCACTCGGGTTCACCCATAAGCTACACCAGACTCAGTATAAACATTCTGGTACACCCATACCCCACGCCAGACACAGTATTTACACTTTGGTACACCCATACACCACTCCAGACACAGTATACACACTCTGGTACACCCATACACCACGCCAGAAACATTATTTACACTTTGGTACACCCATACATCACGCCAGACACAGTACACAAACTTTGGTACACCCATTCACCACGTCAGACACAGTATGCGCACTCTGGTACACCCATACACCACGTTAGTCATAGTATACACACACTGGTACACCCATACACCACGACAGACACAGTATACAAACTCTGGTACACCAATACACCACGCCAGACTCAGTATACACACTCTGGTACACCCATTCACATCGCCAGACACAGTATACGCACTCGGGTAAACAGTATTCACCAATACACCTCGCCATACACAGTATACACACTCTGGTACACCCATACACTACGCCAGACACAGTATTTGCACTTTGGTACACCTATACACCACGCCAGACACAGTATACAAACTCTGGTACACCCATTCACCACGCCAGGCACAGAATAGGCACACTAGTACACCCATACACCACGCCAGACAAAATATACACTCACTGGGCAACCCGTTCTCGTAATTTCGTAGAGTCAATATTGACTTATTAAATACGTGCATATGTGACATACTAAATATACTAGTTTACCTTGAAAAGCTTCATAGAAAACACCGACCTTACCTAACCTTGTTAGTATGTTAAGATAAGCATCTTATTGCTTCGTAATTACAATTATTACTTAACCTATTATAGGTATAGGTTAGGTAATAATTGTTAGTGGACAGTATACACTCTATGGTACACTCATACACCTCGCCAGACACAGTATACACACTCTGGCACACCCATACACCTCGCCAGACACAGTATACACACTCTGGCACACCCATACACCTCGCCAGACACAGAATACACAGTATACACACCCATACACCACGAGAGATACAGTATACACACTCTGGTACACCCATAAACCACGCCAGACACAGTATAAACATTCTGGTACACCCATACACCACGCCAGACACAGTATTCACCGTATACACCCATACACCTCGTCACACACAGTATTCACTAATACACCACGCCAGACACAGTATACACACTCTGGTGCACCCATACACCACGCCACACACAGTATTTACACTTTGGTACACCCATACACCACGCCAGACACAGTACACAAAACCTGGTACACCCATACACCACGTCAGACACAGTATACGCACTCTGGTACCACCATACACCACGCTAGGGACAGTATACACACTCTGGTACACCAATTCCCCACGCAAGACACAGTATACACACTCTGGTACACCTATACACCACCCAAGACACAGTATACACACACTTGAACACCCATATACAACGCCAGACACAGTATACACACTCTGGAACACCCATACACCACGCCAGACACAGCATACACACTCTGGTACACCCATACACCATGCCAGAAACAGTATACACACTCTGGTACACCCATACACCACGCCAGACACAGTATAAACAATCTGGTACACCCATACACCACGCCAGACACAGTATACACACACACTGGTACATCCATACACCACGACACACACATTATACTCACTCTGGTACACTAATAAACCACGCCAGACACAGTATGCACACTCTGGTACACCCATATACCATGCCAGACACAGAATACACATTCGGGTACACTAATAAACCACGACAGATACAGTATAAACATTCTGGTACACCCATACACCACGCCAGACACAGTATACACCCATACACCTCATCAGACACATGTGACGGTAAAGTGTTGATATTCGGCAGTCCTCCAATGGCAGGTGTCAATGCCTGGTCACACTTACAAAAAAAAAGAGACTGCTTGCCTGTTTGTCTGTGGTAAGGTAAGTGAAGACACGCAAAACACAAAGTATAAACAATGAATCTTTAATTAATTTAGAAAGGAAAATATAAATCAAGACAATCCCTTAGCTAATGTGAACTTTTTAGAACAAGTCAAAAAACACAAGAAAACATAAATAATTACTAGAGATGAAATTACAATAATATATTGTTATAGTACAATAAAAATCAGGTGCTGAGAATATTGGCTAAAGCTGCTACCTCTCTTAGTATACGACAGCCAGAGCTTAGTATATCAGAGAGAGATGTCAACTCTAATAGCATAAAGCATATTCTGAGGAAGACAGCTGCAGCTAGCACAGATGTTGACTCGGCTAGATGGCGTGAGTGGTGCAGGTGTAGATGTGCTGCTGGCGACACCAGCCAATCAGAAGGCAGGAAGGCGAAGTATGGTCGTTAGCTCGTTGAAGATGGGCGGTGAGCCAGCTTGTGGGGGGTGAAGGGGGTTTGCAGGGTACGTTTTGCTTCCTGGTCAAAACGTTTTGTGCTACTGGTGGACGTATCTTGATTGTAGCCTCTTGTACTTGTGATATAATGTAACTTTGATAGGGAAGAGCAGGCTCAATCTCTCTTGAAAGAGATTATCATCACACACAGTTGTGACAGTAAAGTAGTGGAGTATGGATGCTCGGCAGTCCTCCAATGGCAGGTGTCAAAGCCAGGTCACATATAACACAAAAAAAAGAAAGACTGCTTGCCTGTTTTTGGTAAGGTAAGGGAAGACACACAAAACACAAAGTATAAACAATGAAATTTAATTACTCTAGAAAACAAATTTAAATAAAGACAACCCCTTGGCAATGAATAGTGCAAAAATAACAAGTGGAAAAACGTATAGCAAAAATGATTAAGTGACGTTAACAAGAATGCAAAGATTAATAAGTGGTGCTGAGAATATTAGCATAAGCTAAGAACCTCTACTTGATACACAATGTATATCAGTTAGGTGTTCACAGCTTCGAGCACGAGAATATTCTGAGAATCTGCTAGTGCGACCTAGTCGTCAGCTTGGCTAGATGGCGTGCGTGGTGCGAGGCAGGAGTGGTGCGGTCTTGACCAACCAATCGAAATGCAGGCAAGTGAAGACTGGTCGTTAGCTCGTTGAAGTGTCGCGCTGAGCCGGTGAGGAGTGTGGGGGGGGGTGCAGGTGGGGTATGCAGGTGTGTGTGGCTGCCTTGACAAACGTTTTGCTACTGCTGAACGTATCTTGAATGTAGCAGTAGAGGTGACTACTGAAGGGAAGAGCAGGCTCAATCTCTCTTGAAAGAGATTATCGTCACAAATTATACACAGTATTCACAAATAAACCTCGCCAGACACAGAATACACACTCTACTACAACCATACACCACAACAGACACAGTATATACAGTACACACCCATACACCACGCCAGACACAGTATACACCCATACACCACGCCAGACATAGTATACACACAATGGTACACACATACACTATGCCAGACACAGTATACACACTCTGGTACACCCATACCCCTCGCTAGACACAGTATTCACAGTATACACACCCATACACCACGCCAGACGCAGTATACACACTCTGGTACACCCATACCCCTCGCTAGACACAGTATTCACAGTATACACACCCATACACCACGCCAGACACAGTATACACACTCATGTACACCCATACACCACGATAGACACAGTATACACACACTGTTAAACGCAAACACCACTCCAGACACAGTAAACACCGTATACACACCCATACACCACGCCAGGGACATTATACACACTGGTACACTGTTATGATCTCAGCCTGCAGGAAAAACGAGTCTCCCTCTTGAGAGTTATTCAGCAAGCCGGACCTAACTGGAAGGTGCAGGAAATATAGAGGCGATAACACAGATGTAAAATAGTTTGTTGAATTTATATAAAAGTTTGAGATTATGGGCAATGAACTAGAAAACAGATAAATGACTGGTTAGAAGATGTGGACAAGTTACTGGAGGTGTGAGGCTCGCTTGTGGAGGGCGATGACCTCACTTGAGGCCAGACATCGCAGGGGAGAAGCCACGCTTTGACGAGCTCCCGCCAGGAGGGAACCCCTAGTGATATTATCTCCAAGAGAAGAGAAGGTGCAGACGTTCCAGCTGTTGAATCGAGCTGAAGACGTTGTGGTCTCAAGTCCTGGACGGCGAGGAGAGAGTATTAAGCCGCCCAGTGACAGTTTTGTGGGCTGTGACAAGCGCCCTGGTCAGACGTTGTCAGAGGGAGAAGCGCCCTCGACCAGATAATCTGTGGTAAGCCCGATTTAAGCCAGTTCATAGTGTTTGCTTGTAGTTGGTCGTGTGCCCAGCGACAGTAGCGATGTTTATTTTCAAGTTAGAAATGTTTTGGTATGGCAGAAAGCCTAAAATAAGAGAGTGAAGTGGGAGGAGCGCGGAGCGACGTCCGTCTTCTCTGAGCGCTGGCGGGCAACTGAAGGAGCCCGGCTCCTGAGGGAGGAGGCCCCTCCCAGCGTGAGTGAGGCTCGCCCAGCGAGGTGGCGCATGGACTCGCCCACGGGGGAGTCCACTCTCATTAAATGTAGAGGACAGATAGAGATTGGAGACAAAGATGTTGTATGATTAATTTTGTTTATGTGTTAAAAAGGGAAACAATTTATTGGAGTGCAAATGGGTTGCAGGTTTGTCTTTGGGGAAGAAGTTGCTGAGGACTTGGAAGCCAGCACAGAGGGAGTGGTTGATGAGACTCCAAGGCAGGGGAGGAGAGGACCCCGAGCTATGAAGAAGCAGTGAGGAGGAGTGTCACGTGCTTCTGCAGAGGTGGTGAAGTGCCACAGTTATTCGAGGAAACTTTATGGTGCAGCAGCCAGGAGAGCTGTGGATGATCCTAATAGGAGTAGGGAAGCACCATAGTTGTTCAAGGAATCTTCATGGTAGCAGCCTGGAGGAGCTGCAGAGGATCCTGGTGTTTAAGCCCTGAGGAACCTGAAGTTGTCAGGGTAGTGAAATAGTTCTAAATGATCACTTGTATGGAGGTGAGAGTGTTTGTCATTAGCGTGAACGACGCAGTGAGAGGTGAGTGATCGTTTGCCATTTATGTGCCAAGAAGTGTATATTGAAGTTTAGAGTTACAGACGTAGGCAGGAGTACCTACAGATATATATGTATTCTAAGACTGATAGAATGGTCGATTGATTCGTTGTGTGGCACGGATCATTTATACTGATATATATATATGTATGTTATTGCTTTCAAATGCTGATTTGCCTTATATGTGTTTATAGGTATATATATATGTATACATTCTCTTGATGGTAGTGTAACATTATATTGTAAGACTTAATCTACTTGAGGAGGTTGATAATATTAGGTAATACCAAGAGATAGGATACCACTTAGCAAGCTGAGGATAGAGTTCTGATGGTGTTGGAGTGCAACCTGATTATAATAGTACAGAGTATAGGATTCATCATTATTATTATATGTATGCGTGTATTGTTATGTACTTCGTCCAGTAAATGTATTCAAATTTGCTGGTGTTTGCACTTGTCCCAGTGAGGCTTCCCAGGAAATAGTAAAGAAGGAGAGAGAGAGCAAGAAACAGGAACCACTGCTGTGGACAGGGTAAGACAGAAGTCTAGTAAGACAAAGGGGATTGAGGAGGTCATATTCCATAAGGAGAGAGTGGGGAGTCACAGCGGCTCGAGTGGGTGTGTGCACGTGACAACAAGGCTGCGTGTTGGAGCCGCATCCCCTAAACGTGTGACGTTGAGCCCCTCTCCAAGAGCCAGAAGTGCCTAGTGTGATCTCCTAGTGAAATATGAGCATTTGTCGAGTTGTGGGTTGGGTGGTCCGTCAGCGGTAACACCACCAAATCCACCACCGCAACAAAATTGGGGGCCTGTGTCCGGGAGAGTGAACTGACACACCCACACCCTGTCCAAGAGTGGATTTGTACACCCTTTTCAAAATAGATACACTGTGGGACTGCAGGTGTATATTCTCTCTCTCGGGAAGACTCACAGGACAGGATGACAGCGGTCCTGAATTTTAGAGGTTCGGAGAAAGACCTTGCTAGAGCCCAGAAGTACATTGATACAGGGGATGATGAAATCTTGCAAAATTGTACCCAGGAACAACTTTGGTTGATCGCTAAAATGTATGGTGTTAGGTTGAAGCCAAATAGGGCGTCTAGTAAACGAAAGGAAATCAAGGCAATAACACAGATAGACAGAGTAAGCATGTTCTGCAAAACTCATGACGAGAAGATTCTAGACATGTGCACTAGGAGGCAGATAAGGATGTTGGAAGACCATTTCGGCCTAAAGGGTAGGCATGATAAGGTAGAGGATGGACGCGAGGCGCTGCGGACTTGGTTAAGGGAACAAAAAGCAGAAGAAGAGAAGGAAGCGAAACACCAATGTGAACAAGAGGAAACACAGTACCAGCAAGGAGGAGCTGAAACCCTGCCTCAGAATGAAGAACCCGATAGGTTGGAAGAAATTTCAGAGGAAACGGATGATGCGCCAAGTGACGAAGGAATTAATGTAAACTCAAGTAGCAGCAGGGAAAGCAGCCTTGAGAGGCGCGAGGTGGAACCAAAGTTGGAACCAGGAGACAATGAGGTACAGCTGCAACGTGAAGAGAGGCAGGCTCGGCTTGAGCAAGAGAAAGCTAAAGCCGAACAAGAAAAGGCTAAAGCTGAGCAAGAGAAAGCCAAAGCCGAGCAAGAGCGAGCTAAAGCCAAACAAGAAAAGGCTAAAGCTGAACAGGAAAAATTTAAAGTTGAACAAGAGAGAGCCAAGGCCGAACAAGAAACGGCCAAGGCTGAACTGGCTATGATAAAGATGGAGGCCGCTAAAGCAGAACAAGAGAGAATTAAGACGGCACGAAGGGAGAACAGAGTGAAGAATGAGGTGAGACGTAGCAATGGCAGATCCAGTGGAGCCTGGGGAGGAAGAAATTACGAAAGACCCAGAAGAGTCTGGGGTGAGAAGAATTTTGATAAATGGGCGGATAAACGTAAGTACCCTAAAACTCAGAAGAGTAGGTCGCGCACTTCGTCTGAAAGTGAAGATGAAGGAGCTAAACGAGAGACAAATCATTATCCAGGAAATCAAGAGTCCAGTAAAGCCCCACAGAGTGCAAGTAGTGTACCTGGCCCGAGGAACTCTCATGCGAGTGGACAGAGTCAGAACCACTCTGGTACATATAGAAGATACTTTTCCCAGGTGCGATGTTACAACTGTAACGGATTGGGTCACGTGATGCGAGATTGTCGGCAGGGCAAGAGAATTGTGACCCTGGCCATGTGTGACCCCCGAAGTAAATATACTAATGTGTTCCGAGACAAACCACAGATGGTGAACTTAGTGAACGAGAGGTATAGGCCGTTCATAAGTAAAGGTTGGATCAATATAGGAGGCCAACCTGAGGTAGAAGTTGGTATCTTAAGAGATACCGGAGCTAATCAGAGCGTGATTGCGAGAAGCCTGATTGGGAATGATCGACGGTTAGCTGGCAGGAGAAAGATGAAAGTATATGGGTTATTGTCTGAGAGTGACATGCCCGTTTGTACTGTCCAGCTAAGGTCGGAATATGTGTCGGCGGAGGTGATGTTGGGAGTGTGCCCCGACATACCTGTTCCAGGAGTCCAAATGATCCTGGGGAATGACTTGTGCGGGACAAAGGTGTTGCCAAGAGTCATAGCGGAGACTGTGCCAGAGGAGTGCCCAGAAGGCCACGGCACGGGTGGGACACCTGAGAGTGTGAACCTGACTGACATCCGAGGAGATGAGTCAGGAGACCGCCAAGCCATTGAGTACCCTGTCTCGGTAGTGATGAAGGCAGAGGTGGCCGACGAGGAAGACGCTGGAGAAGATGAGACAGTGTCTATTCAGCCGGTAGAAGATATCGACGTAGATATAGCGTGGCTGTTTGATGAAGGTCCAGCTCAGGAAGATGAAGTCTCGGTGAGGCCAAAAGTGAAGATGGCCCAGCCAAAGAAAAATCATGTGAAGAGAGCGAACCTGAGTAGACCCCAGCCTGCTGAAATTAAGGGTCGGAAGGTGAATGCAACTGTGCTGAGCAGAAGTGAGGAAGGATGTGGACATACTGAGGACGGGAGTAGAGCGTCAAGTGGTCCACGAGCACAGAGGCATTTGGATAGTAGAGTTAAGTTGTTTGAGATGTCAGGAGTTGACATGTTTCACAGAAAACGCGGAGGAGAGATAGTGAAGAAGAATAATAGCCGAGAAAATGGAAGGAGAAGAGACAGTATGTGTGGAGAGATGCTTACGAGCACTCTAGGAGAGGTAAAGCAACATGTACGATCGAGTGCTGTTGGATGTAGTACAGGGCTCGGAGAAACTTTAGGGAACAAAGAAGAGTTGAAGGAGAAGAAATGGAGTTGTATAGAGGCGAGAAGTGTGAGAAGAGGATGATGATACAAGCATGGAGGAGTAGAAGAAAGCCGAGGACTCGATGGAAGTCAAACAGGATGAGGTCTCGGATAAATGAGGAGACGAAAGGGAGGATCGTCGGTGAAGACGAGGGAGTGAAGTATGATGGCAGGAGACGAAAGTATAATGGCAGTATATGGAAGTGTGAAGACGACAGAGGAGGTACAGACAGTAGATGTCTGACTCTGGACGTGAAGAGAAGAAGACAAGGAAACGGAGGGTGGAAACAATAAGTAGAGTTGACCGATGGAGTGCAGGCGTCCAAGGAGGACAGCCTAGCCAAGAGGTGTCAGGGAAGTCAAATCGTTTGTGAGAAGATCATGTTTCGGGCGAGTTGTGAGCCAGATGTTGCAAGGTGCAATGAAGTAGTTGTAGACTCTGAAGAGTACGTAAGCAGATCAACCGGTCGAACCAATCGGTTGGAGAACGAGACAGTGTGGTGGCGGATGTATTATCCCGAGCTTTGCCACTGGAATAACTCTCAAAAATAAGGGGAGGGGAGTGTTATGATCTCAGCCTGCAGGAGAAACGAGTCTCACCCTTTGAGAGTTATTCAGCAAGCCTGACCTAACTGGAAGGTCCAGGAATTATAGAGGCGATAACACAGATGTAAAATAGTGTGTTGAATTTATATAAAAGTTTGAGATTATGGGCAATGAACTAGAAAACAGATAAATGACTTGTTGGAAGATGTGGACAAGTTACTGGAGGCGTGAGGCTCGCTTGTGGAGGGCGATGACCTCACTTGAGGCCAGACATCGCAGGGGAGAAGCCGCGCTTCGTCGAGCTCCCGCCAGGAGGGAACCCTAGTGATATTATCTCCAAGAGAAGAGAAGGTGCAGACGTTCCAGCTGTTGAATCGAGCTGAAGACGTGTGGTCTCAAGTCCTGGACGGCGAGGAGAGAGTATTAAGCCGCCCAGTGACAGTTTTGTGGGCTGTGACAAGCGCCCTGGTCAGACGTTGTCAGAGGGAGAAGCGCCCTCGACCAGATAATCTGTGGTAAGCCCGATTTAAGCCAGTTCATAGTGTTTGCTTGTAGTTGGTCGTGTGCCCAGCGACAGTAGCGATGTTTATTTTCAAGTTAGAAATGTTTTGGTATGGCAGAAAGCCTAAAATAAGAGAGTGAAGTGGGAGGAGCGCGGAGCGACGTCCGTCTTCTCTGAGCGCTGGCGGGCAACTGAAGGAGCCCGGCTCCTGAGGGAGGAGGCCCCTCCCAGCGTGAGTGAGGCTCGCCCAGCGAGGTGGCGCATGGACTCGCCCACGGGGGAGTCCACTCTCATTAAATGTAGAGGACAGATAGAGATTGGAGACAAAGATGTTGTATGATTAATTTTGTTTATGTGTTAAAAAGGGAAACAATTTATTGGAGTGCAAATGGGTTGCAGGTTTGTCTTTGGGGAAGAAGTTGCTGAGGACTTGGAAGCCAGCACAGAGGGAGTGGTTGATGAGACTCCAAGGCAGGGGAGGAGAGGACCCCGAGCTATGAAGAAGCAGTGAGGAGGAGTGTCACGTGCTTCTGCAGAGGTGGTGAAGTGCCACAGTTATTCGAGGAAACTTATGGTGCAGCAGCCAGGAGAGCTGTGGATGATCCTAATAGGAGTAGGGAAGCACCATAGTTGTTCAAGGAATCTTCATGGTAGCAGCCTGGAGGAGCTGCAGAGGATCCTGGTGTTTAAGCCCTGAGGAACCTGAAGTTGTCAGGGTAGTGAAATAGTTCTAAATGATCACTTGTATGGAGGTGAGAGTGTTTGTCATTAGCGTGAACGACGCAGTGAGAGGTGAGTGATCGTTTGCCATTTATGTGCCAAGAAGTGTATATTGAAGTTTAGAGTTACAGACGTAGGCAGGAGTACCTACAGATATATATGTATTCTAAGACTGATAGAATGGTCGATTGATTCGTTGTGTGGCACGGATCATTTATACTGATATATATATATGTATGTTATTGCATTCAAATGCTGATTTGCCTTATATGTGTTTATAGGTATATATATATGTATACATTCTCTTGATGGTAGTGTAACATTATATTGTAAGACTTAATCTACTTGAGGAGGTTGATAATATTAGGTAATACCAAGAGATAGGATACCACTTAGCAAGCTGAGGATAGAGTTCTGATGGTGTTGGAGTGCAACCTGATTATAATAGTACAGAGTATAGGATTCATCATTATTATTATATGTATGCGTGTATTGTTATGTACTTCGTCCAGTAAATGTATTCAAATTTGCTGGTGTTTGCACTTGTCCCAGTGAGGCTTCCCAGGAAATAGTAAAGAAGGAGAGAGAGAGCAAGAAACAGGAACCACTGCTGTGGACAGGGTAAGACAGAAGTCTAGTAAGACAAAGGGGATTGAGGAGGTCATATTCCATAAGGAGAGAGTGGGGAGTCACAGCGGCTCGAGTGGGTGTGTGCACGTGACAACAAGGCTGCGTGTTGGAGCCGCATCCCCTAAACGTGTGACGTTGAGCCCCTCTCCAAGAGCCAGAAGTGCCTAGTGTGATCTCCTAGTGAAATATGAGCATTTGTCGAGTTGTGGGTTGGGTGGTCCGTCAGCGGTAACACCACCAAACCACCACCGCAACANTATACACACACTAGTACACCCATAAACCCCGCCAGACACAGTATACACATGGTACACCCATACACCACGCCAGACACAGTATACACCCTGGTACACCCATACTCCACGACACACACAGTATACTCACTCTGGTACACCCAGACACCACGGTACACACAGTATAAACAATCTGGTACACCCATACACCACGCCAAACACAGTATACACACTCTCGTACACCCATATACCACACCCAGACACAGTATACACACTCGGGTACACTAATAATCCACGCCAGACACAGTATAAACAATCTGGTACACCCATACACCACGCCAGACACAGTATAAACAATTTGTTACACCCATACGCCACACCAGACAGTATAAACTATCTGGTACACCCACACACCACGCCAGGCACAGTATACACACTCTGGTACACCCATTCACATCGCCAGACAGTATACGCACTCGGGTACACCCATAAGCTACACCAGACACAGTATAAACATTCTGGTACACCCATACCCCACGCCAGACACAGTATTTACACTTTGGTACACCCATACACCACTCCAGACTCAGTATACACACTCTGGTACACCCATACACCAAGCCAGACACATTATTTACACTTTGGAACACCCATACACCACGCCAGACACAGTACACAAACTTTGGTACACCCATTCACCACGTCAGACCCAGTATACGCACTCTGGTACACCCATACATTACTTTAGTCATAGTATACACACACTGGTACAGCCATACACCACGACAGACACATTATTCACACACTCGTACATCGATACTCCCCGTTAGACACAGTATACACACTGTGGTACACCCATATACCACCTTAGAGACAGTATACACACTCTGGTACACCCATACACCCCGCCAGGCACAATATATTTACACTGGTACACCCATAAACCCCGCCAGACACAGTATACACATTCTGGTACACCCATACACTGCGCCAGGCACAGTATACATACACTGGTACACTAATACACCACGCCAGACTCAGTATACACACTCTGGTACACCCATTCACATCGCCAGACACAGTATATACACACTCGGATAAACAGTATTCACCAATACACCTCGCCAGACACAGTATGCACATTCTGGTACACCCATACACCTCGCCACACACAGTATACAGCGTATACACACCCATACATCACGCCTGACACAGAATACACACTCTGGTACACCCAAACCCAACACCAGACACAGTATACACACTCTGGTTCACCAATACACCAAGCTCGACACAGTATTCACACTCTGGAACACGCATACACCACGCCAGACACAGTATTTACACTTTGGTACACCCATATACCACTCCAGACACACTATACACACTCTGGTACACCCACACACCACGCCGGACACAGTATGTGCACTTTGGTACACCCATACACCACGCCAGACACAGTACACAAACTTTGGTACACTCATTCACCACTCCAGACACAGTACACAAACTTGGGTACAGCCATTCACCACGTCAGGCACAGTATACGCACTCTGGTACATCCATACACCACGTTAGACATAGTATACACACACTGGTACACCCATACACCACGGCAGACACATTATACACGCACTCGTACATTGATACTCCCCGCCAGACACAGTATACAAACTCTGGTACACCCATACACCCCGCCAGACACAATATACACTCTGGTACAACCATCACCA
>WNGS01034207.1:138044-149138 GCA_020271785.1 Procambarus virginalis | reverse complement strand
AATCATTCTACACAGCTTCACAATGTTCAAAATATCCTTACATCATTCTAC
Organism: Procambarus virginalis; assembly: GCA_020271785.1. Taxonomy (NCBI): domain Eukaryota; kingdom Metazoa; phylum Arthropoda; class Malacostraca; order Decapoda; family Cambaridae; genus Procambarus; species Procambarus virginalis. Next base: position 149,087 of record WNGS01034207.1, on the reverse strand, counting down.
AATCCTCAAAACAACCAAAACAATCTTTACAATCATTCTACACAGCTTCACAACGACGAAAACCATCCATACAATCATTCTACATAGCTTCACATTAATCAAATTAATTCTTACAATCATTCTACATAGCCTCACAACTATCAAAACAATCCTTACAATCAATCTACACAGCTTAACTACCATCAAAACAATCCTTACAATCATTCTACACAGCTTCACAACGATCAAAACAATCGTTACAATCATTCTACACAGGTTCACAACGATCAAAACAATCATGACAATCATTCTACATAGCCTCACAACGACCAAACAACCTTACAATCATGCTACATAGCCTCACAACGATCAAAACAATCCCTGCAATCATTCTACACAGCTTCACAATGATCAAAACAATCCTTACAATCATTCTACAAGCCTCAAAACCATCAAAACAATCCTTACAAACATTCTAACCAGCTTAACAACTATCAAAACAATCATTACAATCATTCTACATAGCTTCCCAATGATCAAAACAATCCTTAAAATCATTCTACACAGTATCAGAACGATCAAAACAATCCTAATACTTATTATACATAGCCTCACAACTATGGAAACAATTCTTACAATCATTCTACACAGCTTCACAACGATCAAAATAATCCTTACAATCATTCTACAAAGCTTTACAACTATCATAACAATCCTTTCAATCATTCTACACAGCTTCACAACAATCAAAACAATCTTTACAGTCATTCTACACAGCTTCACAACTATCAAAACAATCCATACAATCATTCTACATAGACTACAACGATCAAAAAAATCAATACAATCATTATACAGTGCCTAACAATGATCAAAACAATCCTTACAATACTCCTACAAAGCCTCACAACATTCAAAACAATCCTTACAGTCATTCTACATAGCCTTACAACGATCAAAACAATCCTTACAATCATGCTACATAGCTTCACAAAGATGAAAAAAATCCTTACAATCATTATGCACAGCTTCACAATGATCAAAACAATCCTTACAATCATTCTACAAGCCTCAAAACCATGAAAACAATATTTACAATCATTCTGCACAGCTTCATAACGATGAAAACATTCCTTACAATCTTTCTACATAGCCTCACAATGATCAAAACAGTTCTTACAGTCATTCTACATAGCCTCACAACGATCAAAACAATCCCTACAATCATTTAACACAGCTTAACAACTATCAAAACAATCATTACAATCATTTTCCACAGCTTCACAATGATCAAGACAATCCTTACAATCATTCTACATAGCTTCACAACGATTAAAGCAATCCCTACAATCATTCTACACAGCTTCACAATGATCAAAACAATTCTTACAATCATTCTACAAGTCTGAAAACCATCAAAACAATCCTTACTATCATTCTACACAGCTTCACAATGATGAAAAAAATCCTTACAATCATTCTACATAGCTTCACATTGTTCAAAACAATCTTTACAATCATTCTACACAGCTTCAAAACGATGAAAACAATCCATACAATCATTCTACATAGCTTCACAATAATCAAAATAATTTTTACAATCGTTCTACATAGCTTCACAACGATCAAAACAATCCTTACAATCATTCTACACAGCTTATTTACTATCAAAACAATCCTTACAATCTTTCTACATAGCTTCACAATAATCAAAACAATCCATACAATCATTCTACAAAGCTTCACAACGACCAAAACAATCATTGTACATAGCCTCACAACGATCAAAACAATCCTTATATTCATTCTACATTACCTCAAAATGATCAAAACAATCCTTACAATCATTCTATACAACTTCAAAGCGATCAAAACAATTCTTACAATCATTCAACATAGTCTCATAACGAACAAAACAATCCTTACAGTCATTCTACATAGCTTCACAACGATCAAAACATTGCCAACAATCATTCTACACAGCTTCACAATGATCAAAACAATCCTTACAATCATTCTAAAAGCCTGAAAACCATGAAAACAATCCTTACTATCATTCTACACAGCTTCACAACGATGAAAATAATCCTTACAATCATTCTACATAGCCTCACATTCTTCAAAACAATCATTACAATCATTATACATAGCCTCACAACGATCAAGACAGTCCTTACAATCATTCTACACAGCGTTACAATGATCAAAACAATCCTTACAATCATCCTACACAGCTTCACAACTATCAAAACTATCCTTACAATCATTCTACACAGTCTCCAAACTATGTTAACAAGCCTTACAATCATTTTACACAGATTCATAACGATCTAAACAATCCACAAAATCATTCTACATAGCTTCACAATGATCAAAACAATTCTTAAAATCATTCAACATAGCCTAAGTACGATAAAAAAAATTCTTACAATCATTCCACATAGCCTCACAATGATCAAAATAATCCATGCAATCATTCTACATAGCCTCACAGCGATGAAGACAATCCTTACAGTCATTCTACATAGCTTAACAACGAACGAAACAATCCCTACAATCATTCAACACAGATTCACAATGATCAAAACAATCCTTACAATCATTCTACATAGCTTCAGAACGATCAAAACCTCCTAATAATTATTACACATAGCCTCACAACGATGGAAACAATCCTTACAATCCTTATACATAGCTTCACAACGATCAAAACAGTCCTTACAATCATTCTACACAGCTTCACAACGGTCAAAACAATCCATACAATCATTCTACATAGCTTCACAACGATAAAAAAAATCCATCCTTACAATAATTCTGCATAGCCTCACAACATTTAAAACAATTCTTACAGTCATTCAACATAGTCTCACAACGATGAAAACAATCCTTACAATCATTCTACACAGCTTCGCAACGAACAAAACAATCCTTACAATCATTCTACATAGTCTCTCAACAACCAAACAATCCTTACAATCATGCTACATAGCCTCACAACGATCAAAACAATCTTTACAATCATTGTACACAGCCTCACAATGATCAAAACAATCCTAACAATCATTCTACATAGTTTCACAACGATCAAAGCAATCCTTACAATCATTCTACACAGCTTAACAACTATCAAAACAATCGTTACAATTATTCTACATAGCTTCACAATGATCAAAACAATCCTTACGATCATTCTACACAGATTCAAAACAATCAAAACTCTCCAAATAAATATTATACATAGCCTCCCAACGACGGAAACAATCCTTACAATCATTCTACACAGCTTCACAACGATCAAAACAATCCTTACAATCATTCTACAATGCTTTACAACGATCATAACAATCCTTACATTCATTCTACACAGCTTCACAACAATCAAAACAATCTTTACAATCATTCTACACAGCTTCACAACTATCAAAACAATCCATACAATCATTCTACATAGATTCACAACAATCAAAAAATCAATACAATCATTATACATTGCCTCACAATGATCAAAACAATCCTTACAGTCATTCTACATAGCCTTACAACGATCAAAACAATCCTTACAATCATGCTACATAGCTTCATAACGATGAAAACAATCCTTACAATCATTCTACACAGCCTCACAATGATCAAAACAATCCTAACGATCAGTCTACATAGTTTCACAACGATCAAAACAATCCTTACAATCATTCTACACAGCTTAACTATCAAAACAATCATGACAATCATTCTACATAGCTTCACAATGATCAAAACAATCCTTACAATCATTCTACACAGCTTCAAAGCGATCAACCCTTACAATCATTCTATATAGCTTAACAATGAAAGAAACAATCCCTACAGTCATTCAACACAGATTTACAAAGATAAAAACAATCCATACAATCATTCTACACAGCTTCAGAACGATCAAAACATTCTTAATATTATTATACATAGCCTTACAACGATGGAAACAATCCTTACACTCATTCGAAACAGCTTCACAACGATCAAAAAAGTCCTACATTCAAAAATGTAGGTGTACGTAAAGTGTACAAAAAAGTGTACATTCTGGTACACTCATACTTCACGCCAGACACAGTATATACACTCTGGTACACCCATACACCACGTTAGACTCTGTATACACATTCTGGTACACCATAAAGCAAGCCAGGGACAGTATACACACTCTGGTAAACCCATACACCACGCCAGACACAGAATACACACTCTGGTACACCCATACACCATCCCCACACAGAATACACCGTATACACACCCATACACCACGCCAGACACAGTATACTAACTCTGGTACACCCAAACACCACCCCACACACAGAATACACCGTATAATACACCCAAACACCACGCCAGACATAATATACACTCGAGCCAGGCTCGACTTGTGAGAGCTTGGTCCACCTGGCTGTTGCTTGGAGCGGCCCGCAGGGCTACATACCCACCACAGCCCGGCTGGTCCGGAACTTCTCTTAGAAAACAGTCCAGTTTTCTCTTGAAGATGTCCACGGTTTTTCAGGCAATATTTCTTATAGTCGCTCGGAGGACGTTGAACAACCGCGGACCTCTGATGTTTATACAGTGCTCTCTGATTGTGCCTATGGCACCTCTGCCCTTCACTGGATCAATCTTGCATTTTCTTCCATATCGTTCACTCCAGTACGTTGTTATTTTACTGCGCAGATTTGGGACCTAGCCTTCCAGTATTTTCCATATGAATATTATTTGGTATCTCTCTCGTCTCCTTTCTAGAGAGTACATTTGGAGAGCTTTGAGACGATCCCAATAATTTAGGTGTTTTATCTCGTCTATGCGTGCCGTATATGTTCTCTGTACTCCCTCTATTTCAGCAATCTCTCCTGCTCTGAAGGGGGAAGTGAGTACTGAGCAGTTCTCGAGACGGGACAACACAAGAGACTTGAAGAGTACAATCATTGTGATGGGATCCCTGGATTTGAAAGTTCTCGTAATCCATCCGATCATTTTTCTGGCTGACGCAATATTTGCTTGGTTATGCTCCCTAAACGTTAGATCGTCGGACATCATTATTCCCAAATCCTTGACATGCTGTTTTTCTACTATGGGAAGATTCGATTGTGTTTTGTACCCTGTATTATGTTTGAGATCCTCATTTTTGCCGTACCTGAGTACCTGAAATTTATCACTGTTAAACATCATGTTATTTTCTGCTGCCCAATCGAAAACTTTGTTGACATCTGCTTATAGTTTTTCAATGTCTTCAACAGAGGCAATTTTCATGCTGATTTTTGTGTCATCTGCAAAGGACAACACGAAGCTGTGACGTGTATTTTGGTCTATATCAGATATGAGAATAAGGAACAGTAGCGGTGCAAGGACTGTACCTTGAGGTACAGAGCTTTTAACATCGCTTGGACTCGATTTTATCTGATTGACTGTTACTCTTTGTGTTCTGTTCGACAGGAAATTGAGTATCCAGCGTCCAACTTTTCCAGTTATTCCCATTGATTTCATTTTGTGAGCTATCACCCCATGGTCACATTTGTCGAACGCCTTGGCAAAGTCTGTGTATACAACATCTGAATTTTGCTTTTCTTCTAGGGCTTCTGTGATTTTGTCATAGTGGTTCAGTAACTGTGACAGACAGGATCTTCCCGCTCTAAATCAATGTTGTCCTGGGTTGTGCAATTCATTGTTTTCCATAAAACTAGAAATTTGATTCCTAATCACTCTTTCAAACACTTTTATTATGTGTGATGTTAGTGCAACTGGCCTATAATTTTTCCCAAGGCTTTAATCCCCCCCTTATGCAACGGAGCTATATCTGCAGATTTAAGTGCTGCTGGTATCTCCCCTGTATCCAGGCTCTTTCTCCATATTACGTTGAGTGCTCTCGCAACTGGTACTTTACATTTCTTTATGAATATTGAATTCCATGAGTCGGGCCCAGGAGCTGAGTGCATAGGCATATTGTCAATTTCTCTTTCAAAGTCTTCCGAGTTTGTGGTAATATCCGTTATATTATCTGCAGCTTGAATGTCATTCATAAAGAAGCTGTCTGGGTCATCAACTTTCATGTTGTTTATTCGTGTGCTAAACATAGCCTCATACTGGCTTCTAAGAATTACACTAATCTCTCTGTCGCCCTGTGTACGTACCTTCATTTGTAATTAACGGTCCAATACTGGTCGAGGTTTTGGATTTTGATTTTGCGTATGAGAAAAAATATTTAGGATTTTTCCTTATCTCTTGTATAGCTTTCTGTTCCAATTCCATTTCCTCAGACTCATATGATCGCTTCAACGTTTGTTCTATTTCTTCGATCTCCTTGCTTAGGCTTATTTTCCTCGCTTGTGATAGTTGTGTCTGCCGAAGCATTTCCGTTATTTTTTTCCTTCTCCTGTACAGTCGTCTGTGTTCTCTTTCTAGAGTGGTCCTCTTTCTGCCCCTCCTCATAGGCACGTGCCTCAAGCAGACCTTGTAAGCTTCAGCTGTCAGTTGAGCTATTCCCTGTGTGGGAGTTTTGTCGCTTAAGACCGTCTCCCATTGAATGGTTGCAAGGTCTACATTTATTTTTTCCCAGTCGATCCTCTTATTGTTGAAATTGAATTGATTGAATATTCCTTCTCGCTTGTTGGGTCTCTTAGACCTAGTACTGTTATTTATTCTAGTTCGCACTTCAATGAGCTTATGGACTGAGTATGAAGTATCTGAATTTGTGATGTCTCTGATTAGTTCATCATTGTTTGTGAATAACAAGTCTAGTGTGTTTTCGTTCCTAGTTGGTTCTGTAATCTGTTGATTGAGCGAGAATTTGTCACAGAATCTCAAAAGTTCTCTGACCTGTGGTTGGTTATTTCCCGGGTCATTCCCTGCAATGATATTTGTGTTTGCCATTCTCCATCTTAGACTCGGTAAATTGAAATCTCTAAGGAAGATAATATCTGGAGCTGGGTTTGCTAGGTTATCAAGTATGTTCTCTATTTTGGTGCATCTGCTCCGTGAATTCCTCAACCGTTGTATCTGGCGGTTTATATATTAGAATAATAATTAGATTTAGTTTCTCTACCTTAATTCCAAGTACCTCTACCACCTCATTAGTTGAGTTTAGTAGTTCTGTGCATACCAGGTCCTCTTTAATATACAGACCTACTCCTCCATTTGACCTAGTTTTTCTATCACATCTGTATAAATTATAATTTGGAATCCAGATTTCACCATCCATGTAATCTTTTATATGAGTTTCCGTGAATGCCCCAAATATTGAGTTTGACTCTAATAGGAGGCCATTTATGAACTTAACTTTATTTCTTGACTTTGACGTTAAACGCTCAATGTTTGCAAATATGAATGATTGTCCATATTGTGTGTCACTTCTGGAAGGTTTTGGTAGTTCTCCCTCCTCTCTACCCTGACCCAGGGTGTGTTGTTGTGGCAATGGTTTGTCCAGTTTCGGAAGTGATACTTGGGAGAGAGGTACACCAATACACCACGCCAGACACAGTATACACCATATACACACCCATACACCACGCCAGACACAGTATACACACTCTGGTACACCCATACACATAGCCAGACACAGTACACACACTTGGGTACACCCATAAACCACGCCATACACAGTATAAACATTCTGGTACACCCATACACGACGCCAGACACAGTATAAACCGTATACACCCATACACCTAGTCAGACACAGTATACACAGTATTCACCAATACACCACGCCAGACACAGTATTTACACATTGGTCCACACATACACCACGCCAGACAAAGTAAACAAACAAACTCTGGTACACCCATACTCCAAGTCGGACACAGTATACGCACTCTGGTACACCCATACACCACGCCAAATACAGTATACACATTGGTACACCCATACACCAAGCTAGGGACAGTATACACACTCTGGTACACCCATATACAACTCCAGACACAGTATACACACTCTGGTACACCCATACACCACGCCAGACACAGTATAAACAATCTGGAACACCCATAAACACCGCCAAACCCAATATACACACTCTAGTACACCCATACACCCTGCCAGACACAGTATACGCCGTATTTACACCAATACACCACGCTAGACACAGTATACACACTCTGGTATACAAATACACCATGCACGACACAGTATATGCACTCTAGTACACCTATACACCACGCCAGACACATTATTCTCACTCTGGTGCACCCGTACACCACAAGAGATGACAGTATACACACTCTGGACACCCATACACCACGCTAGACACAGTATTCACACACTGGTACACCCATACACTACGCCAGACAAAGTAAACACACTCTGGTACACCCATACACCACTCCAGACACAGAATACACACTCTGGTACACCCATACACCACGCCAGACATAGTATACGCACTCTGGTACACCCATACACCACGGAAGGGACAGTATAAACACTCTGGTACACCCAAACACCACGCCAGACAAAGTATACACCGTATACACCCATTCACCTCATCAGAAACAGTATACATAGTATACACCCATACACCACGCCAGACACAGTATACACACTCTAATACACCCATACACCACGCCAGACATAGTATACACACACTCTGGTACACTCATACACAATGCACGACACAGTATATACCGTTACACAATCCTACACCAGTACCAAGCCAGACACAATACACACCGTACACACACCCAGACACCACGCCAGACGTTGTATACACAGTCTGGTACATCCATTCACCACGCCACTCAGTATACAGCGTATACACACTCATACAACACACCACACACAGTATACACACTCTGGGGCACCCATACACCACGCCTGGGGAAGTATACACTCTCTAATACCCAAATACATCACGACGGACACAGTATACAGAATCTGGTACACTCATACACGACGCTAGACACAGCATACATCGTTACACACTCATACACCGCGCCAGACACAGTATACACCGTATACACACACATACACTTCGCTAGACACAGACACTCTGGTACACCCATACACCACGCCAGACACAGTATACACACTCTGCTACACCCATACACCACGCCAGACATAATATACACAGTCTAATACACCCATACACGACGCCAGACACAGTAACCACACTCTGGTACACTCATACACCACGCTAGACACAGTATACACCGTTACACAATCCTACACCACGCCAGACACAATATACACCGTATACACACCCATACAACACGCCAGACACAGTATACACATTCCGGTACACCCATACACCACGCCATACACTGTATACAGCGTATACACACCCAAACATCACCCCACACACAGCATACACACTCTGGTACACCCATACACCACTCCAGACACAGTATACACACTCTGTTGCACCCATACACCACGCTAGACACAGTATACACAGTCTAATAAACCCTTATACGACGCCAGACACAGTAAACACACTCTGGTACACACATACACCACGCTAGACACAGTATACACCGTTACACAATCCTACACCACGCCAAACGCAATATTCACCGTATACACTCCCATACTCCACGCCAGACACAGTATACACATTCTGGTATACCCATGCACCTCGCCACACACAGTATACAGCGTATACACACCCATACATCACGCGAGACACAGAATACACACTCTGGTACACCCAAACCCCGCACCAGACACAGTATACACACTCTGGTTCACCAATACACCAAGCACGACACAGTATTGACACTCTGGAACACCCATACACCACGCCAGACACAGTATTTACACTTTGGTACACCCATACACCACTCCAGACACACTATACACACTCTGGTACACCCATACACCACGCCGGACACAGTATGTACACTTTGGTACACCCATACACCACGCCAGACACAGTACACAAACTTTCGAACACCCATTCACCACGTCAGGCACAGTATACGCACTTTAGTACACCCATACACCACGTTAGACATAGTATACACACACTGGTACACCCATACACCACGGCAGACACATTATACACACACTCGCACATCGATACTCCCCGCCAGACACAGTATACAAACTCTGGTACACCCATACACCACGCCAGACACAATATACACACTCCGGTACACCCATTCACCACGCCAAATACAGTATACACACTGGTACACCCATACACCACGCTAGGGACAGTATACACACTCCGGTACACCAATACCGCACGCAAGACACAGGATACACACTCTGGTACACCTATACACCACGCAAGACACAGTATACACACACTCTTGAACAACCACATACCACGCCAGACAAAGAATACACACTCTGGTACATCCATACACCACGCTAGACACAGTATACACACTCTGGTACACCCATACACCACCCCAGAAACAGTATACACACTCTGGTACACCCATACACCACGACAGACGCAGTATAACCAATCTGGTACACCCACACACCACGTAAGGGACAATATACACACTCTGGTACACCCATACACCACGCCAGACACAGTATACACACACTGGTAAACCCATAAACCCCGCCAGACACAGTATACACATTCTGGTACACCCATACACCACGCCAGACACAGTATACACCCTGGTACACCCATATACCCACCCAGACACAGTATACACACTCGGGTACACAAATAAACACGCCAGACACAGTATAAACAATCTGGTAAACCCATACAACACGCCAGACACAGTATAGACACTCGTACACACCCTATACCACACTCAGACACAGTATACACACTCTGGTACACCCATGCACACGCCTGACACAGTATAAGCAATTTGGTACACCCATACACCCACACCAGACACAGTATATAAACTATCTGGTACGCTCACACACCACGCCCACACACATATACACACTCTGGCACACCCATTCACATCGCCAGACAGTATACGCACTCGGAGTACACCCATAAGCTACACCAGACACAGTATAAACATTCTGGTACACCCATAATCCACGCCAGACACAGTATTTACACTTTGGTACACCCATACACCACTCCAGACACACTATACACACTCTGGTACACCCATACAC
>WNGS01034207.1:113979-130799 GCA_020271785.1 Procambarus virginalis | reverse complement strand
ACAATCATTCTACACAGCTTCACAATGCTCAAAACAATCCTTACAATCATTCTACAAGCCTCAAAACAACCAAAACAATCTTTACAATCATTCTACACAGCTTCACAACGACGCAAACAATCAATACAATCATTCTTTTATAGCCTCACATTAATGAAATTAATTCTTACAATCATTCTACATAGCCTCAAAACTATCAAAACAATTCCTTACAATCAATCTACACAGCTTAACTATAATCAAAACAATCCTTACAATCATTCTACACAGCTTCACAATGATCAAAACAATCCTTACAATCATTCTACAGAGCTTCACAACAATCAAAACAATCATTACAAACATTCTACATAGCCTCACAACGATCAAAACAATCCTTATAATCGTTCTACATTGCCTCACAATGATCAAAACAATCCCTACAATCATTCTACACAACTTCAAAGCGATCAAAACAATTCCTACAATATTCTACATAGTCTCACAACGATGAAAACAATCCTTACAATCATTCTACACAGCTTTACAACGATCAAAACAATCCTTACAATCATTCTACATAGTCTCACAACGACCAAACAATCCTTACAATCATGCTACATAGCCTCACAACGATCAAAACAATCCCTACAATCATTCTACACAACTTCACAATGATCAAAACAATCCTTACAATCATTCTACAAGCCTCAAAACCATCAAAACAATCCTTACAATCATTCTAACCAGCTTAACAACTATCAAAACAATCATTACAATCGTTCTACATAGCTTCACAATGATCAAAACAATCCTTACAATCATTCTACACAGCTTCAGAACGATCAAAGCAATCCTAATAATTATTATACATAGCATCACAACGATGGAAACAATTCTTACAATCATTCTACACAGCTTCACAACGATCAAAATAATCCTTACAATCATTCTACAAAGATTTACAACGATCATAACAATCCTTTCAATCATTCTACACAGCTTCACAACAATCAAAACAATCTTTACAGTCATTCTACACAGATTACAACTATCAAAACAGTCCATACAATCATTCTACATAGATTCACAACGATCAAAAAAATCAATATAATCATTATACATTGCCTAAAATGATCAAAACAATCCTTACAGTCATTCTACATAGCCTTACAACGATCAAAACAATCCTTACAATCATGCTACATAGCTTCACAACGATAAAAAATATCCTTATAATCATTCTGCACAGCTTCACAATGATCAAAACAATCCCTACAATAATTCTACATAGCCTCCCAACATTCAAAACAATCCTTACAGTCATTCTACATAACCTTACAACAATCAAAACAATCCTTACAATCATGCTACATAGCCTCAAAACGATCAAAACAATCTTTACAATCATTCTACACAGCTTCACAATGTTCAAAACAATCCTTACAATCATTCTACAATCCTCAAAACAACCAAAACAATCTTTACAATCATTCTACACAGCTTCACAACTACGAAAACCATCCATACAATCATTCTACATAGCCTTACATTAATCAAATTAATTCTTACAATCATTCTACATAGCCTCACAACTATCAAAACAATCCTTACAATCAATCTACACAGCTTAACTACCATCAAAACAATCCTTACAATCATTCTACACAGCTTCACAACGATCAAAACAATCATTACAATCATTCTACACAGGTTCACAACGATCAAAACAATCATGACAATCATTCTACATAGCCTCACAACGACCAAACAACCTTACAATCATGCTACATAGCCTCACAACGATCAAAACAATCCCTGCAATCATTCTACACAGCTTCACAATGATCAAAACAATCCTTACAATCATTCTAAAAGCCTGAAAACCATGAAAACAATCCTTACTATCATTCTACACAGCTTCACAACGATGAAAATAATCCTTACAATCATTCTATATAGCCTCACATTCTTCAAAACAATCCTTACAATCATTATACATAGCCTCACAACGATCAAGACAGTCCTTACAATCATTCTACACAGCGTTACAATGATCAAAACAATCCTTACAATCATCCTACACAGCTTCACAACTATCAAAACTATCCTTACAATCATTCTACACAGTCTCCAAACTATGTTAACAAGCCTTACAATCATTTTACACAGATTCATAACGATCTAAACAATCCACAAAATCATTCTACATAGCTTCACAATGATCAAAACAATTCTTAAAATCATTCAACATAGCCTAAGTACGATAAAAAAATTCTTACAATCATTCCACATAGCCTCACAATGATCAAAATAATCCATGCAATCATTCTACATAGCCTCACAGCGATGAAGACAATCCTTACAGTCATTCTACATAACAACGAAGCTTAACAACGAACGAAACAATCCCTACAATCATTCAACACAGATTCACAATGATCAAAACAATCCTTACAATCATTCTACATAGCTTCAGAACGATCAAAACCTCCTAATAATTATTACACATAGCCTCACAACGATGGAAACAATCCTTACAATCCTTATACATAGCTTCACAACGATCAAAACAGTCCTTACAATCATTCTACACAGCTTCACAACGGTCAAAACAATCCATACAATCATTCTACATAGCTTCACAACGATAAAAAAAATCCATCCATACAATAATTCTGCATAGCCTCACAACATTTAAAACAATTCTTACAGTCATTCAACATAGTCTCACAACGATGAAAACAATCCTTACAATCATTCTACACAGCTTCGCAACGAACAAAACAATCCTTACAATCATTCTACATAGTCTCTCAACAACCAAACAATCCTTACAATCATGCTACATAGCCTCACAACGATCAAAACAATCTTTACAATCATTGTACACAGCCTCACAATGATCAAAACAATCCTGACAATCATTCTACATAGTTTCACAACGATCAAAGCAATCCTTACAATCATTCTACACAGCTTAACAACTATCAAAACAATCGTTACAATTATTCTACATAGCTTCACAATGATCAAAACAATCCTTACAATCATTCTACACAGAATCAAAACAATCAAAACTCTCCAAATAAATATTATACATAGCCTCCCAACGACGGAAACAATCCTTACAATCATTCTACACAACTTCACAACGATCCAAACAATCCTTACAATCATTCTACAATGCTTTACAACGATCATAACAATCCTTACATTCATTCTACACAGCTTCACAACAATCAAAACAATCTTTACAATCATTCTACACAGCTTCACAACTATCAAAACAATCCATACAATCATTCTACATAGATTCACAACAATCAAAAAATCAATACAATCATTATACATTGCCTCACAATGATCAAAACAATCCTTACAGTCATTCTACATAGCCTTACAACGATCAAAACAATCCTTACAATCATGCTACATAGCTTCATAACGATGAAAACAATCCTTACAATCATTCTACACAGCCTCACAATGATCAAAACAATCCTAACGATCAGTCTACATAGTTTCACAACGATCAAAACAATCCTTACAATCATTCTACACAGCTTAACAACTATCAAAACAATCATGACAATCATTCTACATAGCTTCACAATGATCAAAACAATCCTTACAATCATTCTACACAGCTTCAAAGCGATCAACCCTTACAATCATTCTATATAGCTTAACAATGAAAGAAACAATCCCTACAGTCATTCAACACAGATTTACAAAGATAAAAACAATCCATACAATCATTCTACACAGCTTCAGAACGATCAAAACATTCTTAATAATTATTATACATAGCCTTACAACGATGGAAACAATCCTTACACTCATTCTAAACAGCTTCACAACGATCAAAAAAGTCCTTACAATCATTCCACACAGCTTCACAGCAATCAAAACAATCCATACAATCATTCTACATAACTTCACAACGATAAAAAAAATCCATACAATCATTATACATTACCTCACGATGATGAAAACAATCCTTACAATAATTCTACATAGCCTCACAACATTTAAAACAATCCTTACAGTCATTCTACATAGCCTCCCAACGATCAAAACAATCCTTACAATCATTCTACACAGCTTCACAACAATCAAAACAATCCTTACAATCATTCTACATATTCTCACAACGATCAAAACATTCCTTACAATCATGCTACATAGCCTCACAACGATCAAAACAATCCCTACAATCATTCTACACAGCTTCACAATGATCAAAACAATCCTTACAATCATTCTACAAGCCTCAAACCCATCAAAACAATCCTTACCATCATTCTACACAGCTTCAGAACGACGAAAACAATCCTTACAATCATTCTACATAGCCTCACAATGATCAAAACAAACCTTACAGTCATTCTAAATAGCCTCACAACAATCAAAACAATCCTTACAATCACTCTACACAGCTTAACAACTGTGAAAACACTCCTAACAATAGTTCAAAATACCCTCACTACGATCAAAACAATAATTACAATCATTCTACATAGCCTCACAACGATCAAAACAATTCTTACACTCGTTATACTCATCTTCACAACGATAAAAACAATCCTTATAATCATGCTACATAGCCTCACAACGATCAAAACAATCCCTACAGTCATTCTACACAGCTTCACAATGATCAAAACAATCCTTATAATCTTTCGACAAGCCTCAAAACCATCAAAACAACCCATACAACCATTCTACACAGCTTCACAACGATGAAAACAATCATTACAATCATTCTACATAGCCTCACAATGATCAAAACAATCCTTACAGTCATTCTACACAGCTTAACAACTATCAAAACAATCCTTACAATCATTCTACACAGTTTAACAATGATCAAAACAATCCTTACAATCATTCAACAGAGCGTCTCAACGATCAAAACAATCCCTACATTCATTCTACACAGCTTCACAACGATCAAAACATTCCTTTTAATCATTCTACATAGCCTCACAATGATCAAAAGAATCCTTGCAATCATTCTACATAACGTAACAACGATCAAAACAATCCTTACAATCATTCTACATACCCTCACAACGAAGGAAACAATCCCTAAAATCATTCAACACAGGTTCACACTGATCAAAACAATCCTTACAATCATTCTACTCAGCTTCACAACGATCGAAACAATCCTTACAATCATTCTACATAGCTTCACAATGATCAAAACAATCCTTACAATCATTCTACTTTGCCTCACAATGATCCAAACAATTCTTGCAATCATTCTACATAGCCTCACAACGATCAAAACAATCCCTAAATCAATCTACATAACCTAACAACGATCAAAACAATCCTTACAATCATTCTACATACTCTCACATGAAGGAAACAATCCCTACAATCACTCAACATAGATTCAAAATGATCAAAAGACCTTACAATCAGTCTTCACAACTTCACAACGATCAAAACAATACTAATAATCATTCTACATAGCTTCACAACAATGGAAACAATACTTACAATCATTTTACACAGCTTCACAACGATGAAAAAAATCCTTACAGTCATTGCACATAGCCTCACAACGATCAAAACAATCCTTATAATCATTCTAGACTGCTTCACAACGATCAAAACAATCCTGACAATCATTCTACATAGCTTTACAACGATCAAAACCAATCCATACAATCATTCTACATAGCCTAACAATGATCAAAACATTCCTTACAATCATTCTACATAGCCTCACAACGATCAAAGCAATCAAAACAATCATTTTACACAGCTTCACAACGATAAAAACAATCCTTACAATCATTCTACTCAGCTTCACAATTGTTGGAAATAACCAACAGTTTTATACATCATTGTATTTATACAACCTTTGAATTAACCAAAGTAGTTATTAAAATTACTAACTTATAGATTTAATCATTATCATGATTTATTCATTGCCAAATTCTTCCTAGTCCGTGAGGAAGGACAGGCAGCAACATGAATTTTCTCCACATTTAGTTGAATTTATAACAAGAGTCTCATCCTATCTCCTTGTACTCATATCCCAGCTCCTTGTCCTTATATCCAACCTCCTTGTCCTCATATCACAGCTTCATGTCCTCATATCCCAGCTACTCGTTCTCATATCCCAGATCCTTGTTCTTATATCCCAGATACTTGTCCTCATATATCTACTCCTCATCCTCATAACCCAGCTCCTTCTCCTCATATCCCAGCTCCTTGTCCTCATATCCCAGTACCTTGTCGTCATATCCCAGCTCCTTGTCCTCATATCCCAGCACCTTCTCCTCATATACCAGATCCTTGTCTTCAAATCCCAGCTCCTTGTCCTCATATCCCAGCTCCTTGTCATTAAATCTCAGTACCATGTACTGATATCCCAGCTACTTTTCCTCATGTCCAGCGCCTTGTCCTCCTATCCCAACTCCTAGTCCTCATATCCCAGCTCCTTGTCCTTATATCCCTGCTCCTTGTCCTCTTATCCCAACTTTTTGTCATCATATCCCAGTTCCTTGTCCTCCTATCCCAGCTCCTTCTCCTCATATCCCAGCTCCTTGTCCTCATATCCCAGTTATATGTCCTCGTATCCCAGTTATATGTTCTCGTATCCCAGCTCCTTGTCCTGATATCAGAGCTCCCTATCTGCATATCCCAGCTCTTTGTCCTCATATCCCAGCTCCTTGACCTCATATCCCAGCTCCTTGTCCTCATACCCCAGCTCCTTGTCCTCATACCCCAGCTCCTTGCCCTCATGTCCATGCTCCTTGTCCGCCTATCCCAACTCCTTGTCCTCGTGTCCCAGTTCCTTCTCCTCATATCCCAGTTCCATGTCCTCGTATCCCACCTCCTTGTCCTCGTATCCCAGCTCCTTGTCCTCATATGCCAGGTCCTTGTCCTCATATGCCAGGTCCTTTTCCTCATATTATAGCTCCTGTCCTCATATACCAGTACCTTGTCCTGATATCTCACTACCTTGTCCTCATATCCCAGCTCCTTGTCCTCATATCCTAGCCCCTTGTCCTCTTATCCCAGCTCCTTGTCATAACACCCCAGCTCCATGTCTTTGTGTCCCTCGTTCTTGTCCTCATATCCCATGTCCTTGTCCTCATATCCCGGGGGTTCGCGGGTTAGAGGACAGACGTGTCGTCGTCGCGCTCCGTGAAAACACTGGATTAAACCGGGATTTTTTAGGATTACAACTATGGATTACGGCCACAGTGATCACCCAGTGCATAGTGACCCGTAGGAAAGTTGAATACAGAAATTAAAAATGGAACTTTGAGTTAAATACAGAATAAACGTGGTCCCACGTGGTGAGCCAGTGCCACCAGGCTCATGTGTACAAGCAAAAGCGATATATATCAAATATAGCGAGCAGTGATACGGTGAACAGTGAAGTGGAACGTGTAACATAACATATAAATTAGTGAATAGTGTTAGAGAATTGTTCATAGAAAAAGTATAAATGTAAAGTTGTGGAGGAGGCATCACACTTGTGTTTACACCACAGCCACGAGGCCTACACAGTGTAAGGGAGTCCCTCAGTAACAGTATACTCCCTCAGTGATAATATACCAGCAATATATACTGTAATATGGGCAAGTAGGTTTAGGAACTAGTAATAGAGTAAGTTAATAACATTGTAAGCCGGAAGAAAGCAGAAATTCCCTTAGGAAAATACAGGCAAATAATCAGTGTATAAATCAAGTAACTGGCAACCGGTGACATCCTGCCCCCGACCTGGGACAACAACGGTCAACTATACGGTCCCAAGAGGACCATATTTTCTCCACAAGGCGATAAGTACCCACACATAAACTTTAACAAATAAACATATGTAATATTATAAATATACTGTATACATATTATATATACATATATATAATATTATAAATATATGCATATAATATTATAACATCGAAACCCAACATGGAGGTGTGTGGAGGTTGCCATAAGGCACTTCGGAAGACTGTTGTAGGCATTGTATGTAATATTTGTAACATAAGATTTCACCTGAGTTGTACAGGATTACCTACACAATATGCAAACCGGGAAGGTACCTACTGGATCTGTGAAAGTGACAGACAGGTGTGGGAAAACATTGCCAAACTAATGAATGACATTCCTGAAGTACACAGGCTACAATTCACACAAAAACTACCAGAAATATATGCAGAGTATATAAAGACAGCAACGAACTCTGAGCACAACCCAGGGATTGAGAATTTAGAGAGTCAAAGTAGCAATGTAGAAGGACATAGCGTCGAGGTACACAAAAATGAAGGCAATATGGTAGAGCAAACTGGTGATATGAATAAGGAGATAAAAAATGAGACGAATGAGAAAGACGAAAGCAACAAGGCGAAAGATAAGGGTAATACCGAGAATAAATGCAGAAACGAGAAAGTTGGAACAAAAATCACAGAGGTAGCCAAGTCGTACACGGATACAAACAAGAATAATGCAATCACAGATGAAAATATTTGCAGGTATTATGCAAAAGGACAGTGCAGATATGGGCCCAGAGGCACGGAATGCTCATTCATGCACCCACGGAAATGCCGGAACTGGTTAGGGAAAGGCAGATGTCGTTTTGATACTGAGTGTAGATATTTTCACCCTAAGCTATGCAAACTCTCAGTTAATGAGAGGAAATGCTACGATCTTCATTGCCCCGATTTCCACGTCAGAGGTACACAGCGCTATATAAGAGAGGAAGTCCAATATAATAGCCCTGAACATTTTTAGAGGCAGGCAGAAACAGAGGGAGAAACAGACAGGCAGAAACGTGGCAGGAGTACGGATGGAGAGGGGGAAATGCCCGAGACTGGACTACATTTCGTCATCAAGCCCACACATACTACACCCCCAACTACACAGAGACTACCACACTCCCCAATAT
Organism: Procambarus virginalis; assembly: GCA_020271785.1. Lineage (NCBI taxonomy): Eukaryota > Metazoa > Arthropoda > Malacostraca > Decapoda > Cambaridae > Procambarus > Procambarus virginalis. Next base: position 121,903 of record WNGS01034207.1, on the reverse strand, counting down.
CACTTCCAAAACTGGACAAACCATTGCCACAACAACACACCCTGGGTCAGGGTAGAGAGGAGGGAGAACCACCAAAACCTTCCAGAAGTGACACACAATATGGACAATCATTCATTTTTGCAAACATTCAAGGTCTAAAGCCAAAGTCAAGAAATAAAGTCAAGTTCATAAATGGTCTCCTATTAGAGTCAAACTCCATATTTGGGGCATTCACGGAAACTCATACAAAAGATTACATGGATGGTGAAATCTGGATTCCAAATTATAATTTATACAGATGTGATAGAAAAACTAGGTCAAATGGGGAGTAGGTCTGTATATTAAAGAGGACCTGGTATGCACAGAACTACTAAACTCAACTAATGAGGTGGTAGAGGTACTTGGAATTAAGGTAGAGAAACTAAACCTAATTATTATTTTAATATATAAACCGCCAGATACAACGGTTGAGGAATTCACAGAGCAGATGCACAAAATAGAGAACATACTTGATGACCTAGCAAACCCAGCTCCAGATATTATCTTCCTTGGAGATTTCAATTTACCGAGTCTAAGATGGAGAATGGCAAACACAAATATCATAGCAGGGAATGACCCGGGAAATAACCAGCCACAGGTCAGAGAACTTTTGAGATTCTGTGACAAATTCTCGCTCAATCAACAGATTACAGAACCAACTAGGAACGAAAACACACTAGACTTGTTATTCACAAACAATGATGAACTAATCAGAGACATAACAATCTCAGATACTTCATACTCAGACCATAAGCTCATTGAAGTGCGAACTAGCATAAATAACGGTAGTAGATCTAAGAGACCCAACAAGCGAGAAGGAATATTCAATCAATTCAATTTCAACAATAAGAGGATTGACTGGGAAAAAATAAATGTAGACCTTTCAACCATTCAATGGGAGACGGTCTTAAGCGACAAAACTCCCACACAGGGAATAGCTCAACTGACAGCTGAAGCTTACAAGGTCTGCTTGAAGCACGTGCCGGTGAGGAGGGGCAGAAAGAGGAACACTCTAGAAAGAGAACGCAGACGACTGTACAGGAGAAGGAAAAAAATTACGGAAATGCTTCGGCAGACACAACTATCACAAGCAAGGAAAATAAGCCTAAGCAGGGAGATCGAAGAAATCGAACAAACGTTGAAGCGATCATATGAGTCTGAGGAAATGGAATTGGAACAGAGAGCTATACAAGAGATAAGGAAAAATCCGAAATATTTTTTCACATACGCTAAATCAAAATCCAAAACCTCGACCAGTATTGGACCGTTAATTACAAATGAAGGTACGTACACAGAGGACAACAAAGAGATTAGTGAAATTCTAAGAAGCCAGTATGAGGCTATGTTTAGCACACCAATTAACAACATGAAAGTTGATGACCCAGACAGCTTCTTTATGAATGACATTCAAGCTGCAGATAATATAACGGATATTACCACAAACTCGGAAGACTTTGAAAGAGAAATTGACAATATGCCCATGCACTCAGCCCCTGGGCCTGACTCATGGAATTCAATATTCATAAAGAAATGTAAAGTACCAGTAGCGAGAGCACTCAGCGTAATATGGAGAAAGAGCCTGGATACAGGGGAGATACCAGCAGCACTTAAATCTGCAGATATAGCTCCGTTGCACAAGGGGGGGAGTAAAGCCTTGGCAAAAAATTATAGGCCAGTTGCACTAACATCACACATAATAAAAGTGTTTGAAAGAGTGATTAGGAATCAAATTTCTAGTTTTATGGAAAACAATGAATTGCACAATCCAGGACAACATGGATTTAGAGCGGGAAGATCCTGTCTGTCACAGTTACTCAACCACTATGACAAAATCACAGAAGCCCTAGAAGAAAAGCAAAATGCAGATGTTGTATACACAGACTTTGCAAAGGCTTTCGACAAATGTGACCATGGGGTGATAGCTCACAAAATGAGGTCAATGGGAATAACTGGAAAAGTAGGACGCTGGATACTCAATTTCCTGTCGAACAGAACACAAAGAGTAACAGTCAATCAGATAAAATCGAGTCCAAGCGATGTTAAAAGCTCTGTACCTCAAGGTACAGTCCTTGCACCGCTACTGTTCCTTATTCTCATATCTGATATAGACAAAATACACGTCACAGCTTCGTGTCATCCTTCGCAGATGACACAAAAATCAGCATGAAAATTACCTCTGCTGAAGACATTGAAAAACTACAACAGATGTTNAGATTTTTCGTGAGAGCACGTTTTCTTACATTTGATGCACCTGTTCACCTAGTAGTAAATAGTTACCATGGAGTGGTCATAGTTTTTAAGCTGCAATCTTAGGAAGGAGAGCCATTGGGCTATTTACTTAATGGTAAATAAGAATGTTTTTGTACCATGTTCTTGGACGCCTGGAGGTAGCCTCACTCAAATTAGCAGGGGGGATGGTGTGGGGTAGGGGACCAACATAGGCTGTTGAATGTTGCCCTGTCCCATACTTTAAGAAATATTAACAATTTCAACCCCCCCCCCCCCGTTCACCTTCTAAGCCATTTTCCTGGCTTCAAGTGTTAAACTAATATGACAGGTGATTAAACGAGATGGTTAGATAGTTAGGCGTTCAGGCCTACTAACCCCCACCTGCTCGACCATTACAATCTAGGCCTACATGGCCTCACAGCGATGGGAACAATCCTTACAATCATTCAACAAAGGTCCACAACGATCAAAGCAATCCATACAATAATTCTACATAGCTTCACAACGATGAAAACAAACCATACAATCTTTCTACATAGCCTCACAATGATCAAAACAATCCTTACAATATTTCTACATTGCCTCACAACATTCAAAACAATCCTTACAATCATTCTACATAGCCTCACAGCGATCAAAACAATCCTTACAATAATTTTACACAGCTTCACAACGATCAAAACAATCATTACAATCATTCTACTTAGCCTCGGAACGATCAAAACAATCCTTACAATCTTTCTACAGAGCGTCACAACGATCTAAACAATCCACACAATCATTCTACATAGTTTCAGAATGATCAAAACAATTCTTAAAATCATTCAACATAGCCTAAGTACGATCAAAACATTCCTGCCAATCATTCTACATAGCCTCACAATGATCAAAACAATTCATGCAATCATTCTACAAAGCCAAACAACGACCAAAACAATCCTTACAATCATTCTATATAGCTTAAAATCGAAGGAAACAATCCCTAGAATCATTCAACACAGATTCACAGTGATCAAAACAATCCTTGCAATCATTCTACACAGCTTCACAACGATCAAAACAATCCTTTTAATCATTCTAAATAACCTCACAATGATCAAAACAATCCTTGCAATCATTCTACACAGCCTAACAACGACCAGAACAATCCTTACAATCATTCTACATACCCTCACAACGAAGGAAACAATCCCTAAAATCATTCAATGCAGATTCACAATGATCAAAACAATCCCTACAATCATTCTACACTGCTTCACAACGAACAAAACAATCCTTACAATCATTCTACATAGCTTCAAAATGATCAAAAAATCCTTACAATCATTCTATATAGCCTCACAATGATCCAAACAATCCTTGCAATCATTCTACATAGCCTCACAACGATGAAAACAATCCTTAAATAATTCTACATAGCCTAAGATCAAACAATCCTTACAATCATTCTACATACCCTCACGACGAAGGAAACAATCCCTACAATCACTCAACATAGATTCAAAATTATCAAAACAATCCTTACAATCATTCTACACAGCTTCAAACGATCAAAACAATCCTTGCAATCATTCTACATAGCCTCACAGCAATGGAAACAATCCTTACAATCATTTACACATCTTAACAACTATCAAAACAACCCTTACAAGCATTATACACAGCTTCACAATGATCAAAACAATCCTTACAATCATGGCTTCACAACTATCAAAATAATCCTTAAAATCATTCTACATAGCCTCACGACGATCAAAACAATCCTTACAATCATACTACAGAGCGTCACAACGATCAAAACAATCCACACAATCATTCTACATAGCCTTACAACGATCAAAACAATCCCTACAATCATTCTACACAGCTTCACAACGATCAAAACAATCCTTACAGTTATTGCACATAGCCTCACAACGATCAAAATAATCCTTATAATCATTCTAGACGGCTTCACAACGACCAAAACAATCCTTACAATCATTCTACATAGCTTCACAACGATCAAAACCAATCCATACAATCATTCTACATATCCTAACGAAGATCAAAACAATCCTTACAATCATTCTACATAGCCTCACAACGAACAAAACAATATATACAATCATTTTACACAGCTTCACAACGATAAAAACAATCCTTACAATCATTCTGTATAGCCTCACAACGATCAAAACAGTCGCTACAATCATTCTACTCAGCTTCACAATGATCAAAACAATCCATGCAATCATTCTACATAGCCTCACAACATCAAAACAATCGTTTCAATCATTCTATATAGCTTAACAGCAAAGAAACAATCCCTACAATCATTCATCACAGATTCACAATGATCAAAACAATCCTTACAATCATTCTACACAGCTTCAGAACGATCACAACAATCCTAATAATTATACTTAGCCTCACAACGATGGAAACAATCTTTACAATCATTCTACACAGCTTCACTACGATCAAAATAATCCTTTCAATCATTCTACAAAGTTTTACAACGATCAAAACAATCCATACAATCATTCTACATAGCTTCACAACAATAAAAAATCCATACAATCATTATACATTGCCTCACAATGATCAAAACAATCCTTACAATAATTCTACATAGCCTCCCAACATTCAAAACAATCCTTACATTCTACATAGCCTTACAACAATCAAAACAATCCCTACAATCATGCTACATAGCCTCACAACGATCAAAACAATCCTTACAATCATTCAACAGAGCTTCACAATTATCAAAACAATCCTTACAATCATTCTGCAAGCCTCAAAACCATCAAAACAATCTTTACAATCATTCTACACAGCTTCACAATGACGAAAACAATCCATACAATCATTCTACATAGCCTGACAATAATCAAAATAATTCTTAGAATCATTCTATATAGCCTCACAACGATCAAAACAATCCTTACAATCATTCTACATAGCTTAACTACTATCAAAACAATCCATACAATCATTCTACACAGCTTCACAATGATCAAAACAATCCTTACAGTCATTCTACACAGCTTCACAACGATCAAAACAATCATTACAATCATTCTACATTGCCTCACAACGATCAAAACAATCCATCCAATCATTCTACACAGATCACAATGATCAAAACAATCCTTACAATCATTCTACACAACTGCAAAGCGATCAAAACAATTCTTACAATCGATCAAAATCATTCTTCATACTCTCACGATGAAGGATACAATCCCTACAATCACTCAACATAGATTCAAAATGTATCAAAACAATCCTTACAATCATTCTTCACAGCTTCACAAAGATCAAAACAATTCTTACAATCATTCTACATAGCCTCACAACATTGGTAACAATGCTTACAATCATTTTACACAGCTTCACAACGAACAAACCAATCATTGCACATAGCCTCACAACGATCAAAACAATATTTGTCTGGTCGTGATGGTCAAGCAGATTAAGGCGTCCTGTAGATACCAGTTGCGTTGCTCCTGCAGTATGGGTTCGAGTCACTTCTGGGTGTGAGTTTTCAGTCGCATATAGTCCTGGGACCACTCGGGCGTGTTTGCATTTGTATTCCTCATGTGTTGCCCCAAAGAATGAGGTGATTTGATAAAATGCTATGCCAAGATTACCATCCGAGTTCCGGCGGGGAAGTCGTTCAAATAGCTTCGGCTATCACTTCCTTATCAGCTGAAAATAACATGATGTTTAACAGTGGTAAATTTCAGGTACTCTGGTACGGCAAAAATGAGGATCTGAAACATAATACAGGGTACAAAACACAATCGAATCTTCCCATAGTAGAAAAACAGCATGTCAAGGATTTGGGAATAATGATGTCAGACGATGTAAAGTTTAAGGAGCATAACCAAGCAAATATTGCGTCAGCCAGAAAAATGATCGGATGGATTACGAGAACTTTCAAATCCAGGGATCCCATCACAATGGTTCTACTCTTCAAGTCACTTGTGTTGTCCCGTCTCGAGTACTGCTCATTACTCACTTCCCTATTCAGAGCAGGAGAGATTGCTGAAATAGAGGGAATACAGAGAACATATACGGCACGCATAGACGAGATAAAGCACCTAAATTATTGGGATCGTCTCAAAGCTCTCCAAATGTACTCTCTAGAATAGGGACGAGAGAAATACCAAATAATATACACATGGAAAATACTGGAGGGCCAGGTCCCAAATCTGAACAGTAAAATAACAACGTACTGGAGTGAACGATATGGAAGAAATACAAGATTGAACCAGTGAAGAGCAGAGGTGCCATAGGCACAATCAGAGAGCACTGTATAAACATCAGAGGTCCGCGGTTGTTCAACGTCCTCCGAGCGACTATAAGAAATATTGCCGGAACAACCGTGGACATCTTCAAGAGAAAACTGAACTGTTTTCTAAGAGAAGTTCCGGACAAGCCGGGCTGTGGTGGGTATGTGGCCCTGCGGGCCGCTCCGAGCAACAGCATGGTGGACCAAGCTCTCACAAGTCGAGCCTGGCCTCGGGCCGGGCTTGGGGGAGTAGAAGAACTCCCACAACCCCATCAACCAGGTAATTCTTATAATCATTCTAGACGGCTTCACAACGATCAAAACAGTTCTTACAATCATTCTACATAGCTTCACAACGATCAAAACCAATCCATACAATCATTCTACATATCCTAACAAAGATCAAAACAATCCTTACAATCATTCTACATAGCCTCACAACGATCAAAACAATCAATACAATCATTTTACACAGCTTCACAACGATAAAATTAATCCTAACAATCATTCTACATAGCCTCACAACGATCAAAACAGTCGCTACAATCATTCTACTCAGCTTCACAATGATCAAAAACAATACTTACAATCCTTCTACAAGCCTCAAAACGATCAAAACAATCCTTACAATCATTCTACACAGCTTCACAACGATCAAAACAATCCTTACAATCATTTTACATTGCCTCACACTGATCAAAACAATCCTCATCATCATTTTACATAGCCTCAGAACGATCAAAACAATCCCTACAATCATTCTACATTGCCTCACAATGATCGAAACAATCATTGCAATTCAATTTCAAGTTCAAGTATGTTTATTGAGATAAGCAAGAAATACATCTCAAAGGGATAGAGTAGCTGCAATCATTCTACATAGCCTCACAACGATCAAAACAATCCTTACAATCATTCTACATACTCTCACGATGAAGGATACAATCCCTACAATCACTCAACATTGATTCAAAAAGATAAAAACAATCCTTAAAATCATTCTTCACAGCTTCACAACAATCAAAACAATACTTACAATCATTCTACATAGCTTGACAACAATGGAAACAATGCTTACAATCATTTTACACAACTTCACAGTGATCAAAACCATCCTTACAATCATTGCACATAGCCTCACTGTGCAAATTTTTCCTACGCCTACCTCCCATTAGGAGGTGACTACCAGTTTAAAGGCTCTCTTGGCAGTTAAGCATGAGTCCAGTAGAAAAGGAGAAGCGGGATCAAACCCCAGGCTTCCACCAGCAGGGGTGGGAAACTGTCCACAATAGGCCGCTGGTTCCTCCTAGTTAAAACATGACGTTAAAACCAATAAGGGTAAACCGACGGGTTCTCCATCAAATTTTATATTTGTTGTGTGGCGCTATGAATTGG
>WNGS01034207.1:83272-106254 GCA_020271785.1 Procambarus virginalis | reverse complement strand
AAACCAAACAGACAGATATTACTACTGGTACAGCCAAACAGACAGATATTACTACTGGTACAGCCAAACAAACAGATATTACTACCGGTACAGCCAAACAAATCTTACAGAAAGTACAGAACTAACAGAGCACAGACACACACACAAACAAAATTGCGTCTCTTTCACCGATAAAACCCCAAATATTTAGAAATATAAAGAACCAACAGAATGTATACAAACAGCTGCTTGCTGCGCCCTCGTGTATGATCTCGTATGATCTCGTATGATCTTGTATGATCTCGTATGATCAACACCTCAGTGCCATCATCCCCCGAGGTCAGAGGGACTTACGTAAAGTGGAGGAGTTAGGGCCCCGTGTTCTTACATCTTGTAAGCTTCCTCAGGAGTTAGGGTCCTTGTTCTTACATCTTGTAAGCTTCCTCAGGAGTTAGGGCCCCGTGTTCTACATCTTGTAAGCTTCCTCAGGAGTTAGGGCCCCGTGTTCTTACATCTTGTAAGCTTCCTCAGGAGTTAGGGCCCCGTGTTCTTACATCTTGTAAGCTTCCTCAGGAGTTAGGGCCCCGTGTTCTTACATCTTGTAAGCTTCCTCAGGAGTTAGGGCCCCGTGTTCTTACATCTTGTAAGCTTCCTCGGAGTTAGGCCCCGTGTTCACTGGTTGTTCGTGTGTTCAGCCGTGTTAATGTCCGTATAAATCAACGTGTTACATTCCTAATAGTCAGGCATATCATGTATAATTTACCAAACGATTGTTCCAGTACAATACATGTTTCCCACCGTCCAGGTGTACATGTACTAACAATCATTCCATCGTCCCAGTGATCCGTTACAACATTTTCTGTTCCAACGTTCGATGAGGGAGGGAGTACGACCATGACGCCCCAAGACACACGTCTCACATTTCCCTCCGTCGTTTCTCCGACAATTAGGCGTCCACAGCTTGGTTGACCAGTGCAGCAACCAGGAGGCCTGGTCGACGACCGGGCCGCGGGATGCAAAGCCCCGGAAGGACCTCGAGGTAACCTCAAAGGTCCTGGGCCATCATGACCTCGTGTTCTGAGGACTTGAGAATGGTCCAGGACGGACCGAAACGTCGTCGTCCCTTCACCTGCTTGTTCGAGTGGTTCAGTGTTCAGGTATAACCCGTCCGTTCCCCGTGCCGGGGTTCACATGTCCGTGTCCTCAGGGCGGCTCAAGACACCATAAAACTGACAAACATAAATATGAAAAAAAACTTTAACCTGAACGAACGAGCAGTTTGGTGTGTTTTTACGAGGGATGGTCACCTCTACCACCATCACTACCACCATCTCTACCACCATCTCTACCACCATCTCTACCACCATCTCTACCACCATCACTACCACCATCTCTACCACCATCACTACCACCATCTCTACCACCATCACTACCACCATCTCTACCACCATCACTACCACCATCTCTACCACCATCTCTACCACCATCTCTACCACCATCACTACCACCATCTCTACCACCATCACTACCACCATCACTACCACCATCACTACCACCATCTCTACCACCATCACTACCACCATCTCTACCACCATCTCTACCACCATCACTACCACCATCTCTACGACCATCTCTACCACCATCACTACCACCATCTCTACCACCATCTCTACCACCATCACTACCACCATCTCTACCACCATCTCTACCACCATCACTACCACCATCTCTACCACCATCTCTACCACCATCTCTACCACCATCTCTACCACCATCACTACCACCATCTCTACCACCATCTCTACCACCATCACTACCACCATCTCTACCACCATCTCTACCACCATCACTACCACCATCCTACCACCATCTCTACCACCATCACTACCACCATCTCTACCACCATCTCTACCACCATCACTACCCCATCTCTACCACCATCTCTACCACCATCTCTACCACCATCTCTACCACCATCACTACCACCATCTCTACCACCATCTCTACCACCATCACTACCACCATCACTACCACCATCACTACCACCATCACTACCACCACCACTACCACCACCACTACCACCATCACTACCACCATCTCTACCACCATCACTACTACCACCATCACTACTACCACCATCACTACTACCACCACTACCACCACCACTACCACCTCACTACCACCATCTCTCCACCATCACTACTACCACCATCACTACCACCATCTCTACCACCATCTCTACCACCATCTCTACCACCACCACTACCACCATCACTACCACCATCTCTACCACCATCACTACCACCACCTCTACCACCACCACTACCACCATCTCTACCACCACCACTACCACCATCCCCTCACTACTTCTCGGTGCATGTATGACCTGACTTGAATCTTACTGATAAACAGTTCCACTTGCCACTTCCCCATGTTGACTATTCTTAAAGTGGTCAAATTAGTCCTGCAACTTTTCCAGGCTGCTGTGTTATAACTTATTGTTGGTGCTCAGATGCTGTGTCCTGGTGATGTGTCCTGGTGATGTGTCCTGGTGATGTGTCCTGGTGATGTGTTGAGATGCTGTGTCATGGTGATGTGTTAAGGTGATGTGTCCTGGTGATGTGTCCTGGTGATGTGTCCTGGTGATGTGTCTTGGTGATGTGTCCTGGTGATGTGTCCTGGTGATGTGTCCTGGTGGTGTGTCTTGGTGGTGTGTCCTGGTGATGTGTCCTGGTGGTGGTGTCTTGGTGATGAGTCCTGGTGATGTGTCCTGGTGATGTGTCCTGGTGATGTGTCTTGGTGATGTGTCCTGGTGATGTGTCTTGGTGATGTGTCTTGGTGATGTGTCTTGGTGATGTGTCCTGGTGATGTGTCCTGGTGATGTGTCCTGGTGATGTGTCTTGGTGATGTGTCCTGGTGATGTGTCCTGGTGATGTGTCCTGGTGATGTGTCCTGGTGATGTGTCCTGGTGATGTGTCCTGGTGATGTGTCTTGGTGTGTCTTGGCGATGTGTTGAGATGCTGTGTCCTGGTGATGTGTCCTGGTGATGTGTTGAGATGCTGTGTCCTGGTGATGTGTTGAGATGCTGTGTCCTGGTGATGTGTCCTGGTGATGTGTTGAGATGCTGTGTCCTGGTGATGTGTCCTGGTGATGTGTCTTGGTGATGTGTCGTGGTGATGTGTTGAGATGCTGTGTCCTGGTGATGTGTCTTGGTGATGTGTTCTGGTGATGTGTCCTGGTGATGTGTCCTGGTGATGTGTCTTGGTGATGTGTCTTGGTGATGTGTTGAGATGCTGTGTCCTGGTGATGTGTCCTGGTGATGTGTCCTGGTGATGTGTCCTGGTGATGTTTGAGATGCTGCGTCTTGGTGATGTGTTGAGATGCTGTGTCTTGGTGATGTGTGAGATGCTGTGTCCTGGTGATGTGTCCTGGTGATGTGTTGAGATGCTGTGTCCTGGTGATGTGTCCTGGTGATGTGTCTTGGTGATGTGTCCTGGTGATGTGTTGAGATGCTGTGTCCTGGTGATATGCTGGTGATGTGTCCTGGTGATGTGTCTTGGTGATGTGTCCTGGTGATGTGTCTTGGTGATGTGTCCTGGTGATGTGTCTTGGTGATGTGTCCTGGTGATGTGTCCTGGTGATGTGTTGAGATGCTGTGCCCTGGTGATGTGTCTTGGTGATGTGTCGTGGTGATGTGTCCTGGTGATGTGTCCTGGTGATGTGTCCTGGTGATGTCTTGGTGATGTGTCTTGGTGATGTGTTGAGATGCTGTGTCCTGGTGATATGTCCTGGTGATGTGTTGAGATGCTGTGTCTTGGTGATGTGTTGAGATGCTGTGTCTTGGTGATGTGTTGAGATGATGTGTCCTGGTGATGTGTCCAGACACATCCTGGAGCTGGTGGAGGAGAAGACCAGGCAGGAATGTCCGGCAATCCCCCCCCCCCCACACACACAGGTCGGTGGCTGAGCGGACAGCACACTGGACGCGTGATCCTGTGGTCCCGGGTTCGATCCCGGGCACCGGCGAGAAACAGTGGGCAGAGTTTCTTTCACCCTATGCCCCTGTTACCTAGCAGGAAATAGGTACCTGGGAGTTAGTCAGCTGTCACGTGCTGCTTCCTGGGGTGTGTGTGGGTGTGTTGAAAAAATAGTAGTAGTAGTTAGAAACAGTTGATTGACATTTGAGAGGCGGGCCGAAATAGCAGAGCTCAACCCCCACAAGCACAACTAGGTGAATTCAACTAGGTGAATACACACCCACAGGCCCTAGCATGGATAAGGAACTACCTAACAGGAAGGAGCTAAAGAGTTACGGTAAGGGGCGAGAAGTCGGACTGGCGAACAGTAACAAGTGGAGTACCACAAGGATCGGTGCTGGGACCAATTCTATTTCTAATATACATTAACGACATGTTTACAGGCGTAGAATCCTACATGTCGATGTTCGCGGATGACGCAAAGTTGATGAGAAGAGTTGTGACAGATGAGGATTGTAGGATCCTCCAAGAGGATCTGAACAGGTTGCAGAGATGGTCAGAGAAATGGCTACTGGAGTTCAACACGAGCATGTGTAAAGTTATGGAAATGGGACAAGGTGATTGGAGATCAAAGGGACAGTACACAATGAAGGGGAACTGCCTACCTGTGACGACGAGAGACAGAGACCTGGGAGTGGACGTAACTCTAATCTATCTCCTGAGGCACATATAAATAGGATAACGACAACAGCTTACTCTACACTGGCAAAAGTTAGAACATCATTCAGAAACCTAAGTAAGGAGGCATTTAGGGCGCTTACACTGCCTACGTGAGGCCAGTCTTAGAGTATGCCGCGCCATTATGGAGTCCTATTCCAGCTCACTTGTCCTCATACCCAGCTCCTTGCCCTCATGTCCTTGCTCCTTGTCCGCCTATCCCAACTCCTTGTCCTCGTGTCCCAGTTCCTTCTCCTCATATCCCAGCTCAATGTCCTCGTATCCCAGCTCCTTGTCCTCATATCCCAGCTCCTTGTCCTCATACCCCAACTCCTTGTCCTCATATCCCAGCTCCTTGTCCTCATGTCGTAGCATCTTGTCCTCGTATCCCATCTCCTTGTCCTCATATTCTAGCTTCATTCCTCCTATCCCAGCACCTTGTCCTAATATCCCAGAACCTTGTCCTCATATCCCAGCTCCTTTCTTCAAATCCGAACTTTTTGTCCTCGTATCCCAGCTCCTTGTCCTCATATCCCAGCTCCTTGTCCTCATATCCCAGGTCCTTGTCCTCATATCCCAGGTTCTTGTACTCATATCCCACCTCCTTGTCTTCTTATCCCAGCTCATTGTACTCATATAATTGTTTCTTGTCCTCATATCCCTGCTCCTGGCCTTCTTATTCCAGCTCCTTGTCCTCATATCCCAGCACCTTGTCCTCATATCCCAGCTCCTTTTCCTCATATCCCAGCAACTTGTCCCCATAATCCAGCACCTTTTCCTCATATCCCAGCCCCTTTTCCTCATATCCTAGCAACTTGTCCTCATATACCAGCTCCTTGTCCTCGTATCCCACCTCCTTGTCCTCATATCCTAGCTCTTTATCCGCATATCCCATCTGCGTGTTATCACATTCCAACTCCTTGTCCTCATGTCCAGCGCCTTGTCCTCATATCCCCGCTCCTTTTCCTCATATCCTTGCTCGTTGTCCGCCTATCCCAACTTCTTGTTCTCGTGTCCCAGCTCCTCGTCCTCATTTCCCAGCTCCATGTCCTCGAATCCCTGCTCCTCTTCCTCATATCCCAGCTCCTTATCCGCATATCCCAGCTTCTTGTTCTAAAATTCCAGCGCCTTGTCCTCCTATCCCAACTCCTAATCCTCATGTCCCAGCTCCTTGTCCATATATCCCTGCTCCTTATCCTCTTTTCCCAACTTTTTGTCTTCATATCCCAGCTCCTTGTCCTCATATCCCAGCGCCTTGTCCTCATATCCCAGCTCCTTGTCCTAATATCCCAGCTATATGTCCTCGTATCCCAGCTCCTTGTCCTCATATCAGAGCTCCCTATCCGCATATCCCAGCTCCTTGTTCTCATATCCCAGCACCTTGTCCTAATATCCCAGTACCTTGTCCTCATATCCCAGCTCCTTCAAATCCGAACTTTTTGTCCTCGTATCCCAGCTCCTTGTCCTCATATCCCAGCTCCTTGTCCTCATATCCCATGTCCTTTTCCTCATATCCCGGCTCCTTGTTCTCATCCTATCTCCTTGTACTCATATCCCAGCTCCTTGTCCTCATATCCCACCTCCTTGTCCTCATATCCCAGCTTCATGTCCTCATATCCCAGCTCCTCGTTCTCATATCCCAGATCCTTGTTCTTATATTTCAGATACTTGTCCTCATATATCAGCTCGTCGTCCTCATATCCCAGCTCCTTCTCCTCATATCCCAGCTCCTTGTCCTCATATCCCAGTACCTTGTCGTCATATCCCAGCTTCTTGTCCTCACATCCCAGCTCCTTGTCCTCATACCCCAGCACCTTCTCCTCATATACCAGATCTTTGTCTTCAAATCCCAGCTCCTTGTCCTCATATGCCAGGTCCTTTTCCTCAGATCATAGCTCCTGTCCTCATATACCAGTACCTTGTCCTCATATCTCACTACCTTGTCCTCATATGCCAGCTACTTGTCCTCATATCCTAGCTCCTTGTCTTCTTATCCCAGCTCCTTGTACTCATATCCCAGTTCCTTGTCCTCATATCCCAGCTCTTTGTACTCATATCCCAGTTCCTTGTCCTCATATCCCAGCTCCTTGTCCTCATATCTCAGATTCTTGACCTCATACCCCAACTCCTTGTCCTTATATCCCAACTCCTTGTCCTCATATCCCACCTCCTTGTCCTCATATCACAGCTTCTTGTCCTCATATCCCAGCTCCTTGTCCTCATGTCCAGCGCAATGTCCTCCTATCCCAACTCCTAGTCCTCATATCCCAGCTCCTTGTCCTTATATCCCTGCTCCTTGTCCTCTTATCCCAACTTTTTGTCCTCATATCCCAGCTCCTTGTCCTCCTATCCCAGCTCCTTGTCCTCATATCCCAACTCCTTGTCCTCATATCCCAGCTATACGTCCTCGTATTCCAGCTCCTTATCCTCATATCAGAGCTTCCTATCCGCATATCCCAGCTCCTTGTCCTCATATCCCAGCTCCTTGTCCTCATACCCCAGCTCCTTGTCCTCATATCCCAGCTCCTTGTTCTCATATCACAGCTCCTTGTCCTCATATCACAGCTCCTTGTTCTCATATCACAGCTCCTTGTCCTCATATCCCAGCTCCTCTTCCTTGTATTCCAGCTCCATGTCCTCATATACCAGCACATTGTCCTCATATCCTACTACCTTGTCCTCATATTCCAACTCCTTGTCCTCATATCCTAGCTCCTTGTCCTCATATCCCAGCTCCTTGACATAACCCCCCAGCCCCTTGTCCTCATATCCCAGCTCCATGTCTTCATGTCCCTGGTCCTTGTCCTCATATCCCAGGTCCTTGTCCTTATATCCCGGTTTCTTGTTCTCATCCTATCTCCTTGTACTCATATCCCAGCTCCTTGTCCTCATATCCCACCTCCTTGTCCTCATATCCCAGCTCCTCGTTCTCATATCCCAGATCCTTGTCCATATATCCCAGCTACTTGTCCTCATATATCAGCTCCTCGTCCTCATTTCCCAGCTCCTTCTCCTCATATCCCAGCTCCTTGTCCTCATACCCCAGTACCTTGTCGTCATATCCCAGCTCCTTGTCCTCATATCCCAGCTCCTTGTCCTCATATCCCAGCACCTTGTTCTCATATACCAGATCCTTGTCTTCAAATCCCAGCTCCTTGTCCTCATATCCCAGTTCCTTATATCCCAGAACCTTGTATTAATATCCCAGTACCTTGTCCTCATATCCCAACTCCTTGTCCTCGTATCCCAGCTCCTTGTCCTCATATGCAAGGTCCTTTTCCTCAGATCATAGCTCCTGTCCTCATATACCAGTACCTTGTCCTCATATCTCACTACCTTGTCCTCATATGCCAGCTACTTGTCCTCATATTCAAGCTCCTTGTCCTCATACCCCAGCTCCTTTTCATAACACCCCAGCTCCATGTCTTCGTGTCCCTGGTCCTTGTCCTCATATCCCAGGTCCTTGTCCTCATATCACTGGTCCTTGTACTCATATCCCGGCTCCTTGTCTTCTTATCCCAGCTCCTTGTACTCATATCCCAGTTCCTTTTCCTCATATCCCAGTTCCTTGTCCTTATATCCCAACTCCTTGTCCTCATATCCCACCTCCTTGTCCTCATATCCCAGCTTCTTGTCCTCATATCCCAGCACCTTGTCCTCATATCCCAGCTCCTTTTCCTCATATCCCAGCAACTCGTCCTCATATCCCAGCACCTTGTCCTTATATCCAAGCTCCTTTTCCTCATATCCCAGCAACTTGTCCTCATATACCAGCTCCTTGTCCTCATATCCCAGCTCCTTGTCCTCATATCCCAGCTCCTTCTCCTCATATCGCTTTACCTTCTCCTCATATCCCAGCTCCTTGTCCTCATATCCCAGCACCTTGTCGTCATATCCCAGCTCCTTGTCTTCATGTCCCAGCTCTTTATCCTCATATCCAAGCACCTTATCCTCATATACTAGCTCCTTGTCTTCAAATCCCAGCTCCTTGTCCTCATATCCCAGCTCCTTGCCTTCTTATTCCAGCTCCTTTTCCTCATATCCCAGCAACTTGTCCTCATATACCAGCTCCTTGTCCTCATATCCCAGCTCCTTGTCCTCATATCCCAGCTCCTTCTCCTCATATCGCTTTACCTTCTCCTCATATCCCAGCTCCTTGTCCTCATATCCCAGCACCTTGTCCTCATATCCCAGCTCCTTGCCTTCTTATTCCAGCTCCTTTTCCTCATATCCCAGATTCTTGACCTCATACCCCAACTCCTTGTCCTCATATCCCAACTCCTTGTCCTCATATCCCACCTCCTTGTCCTCATATCCCAGCTTCTTGTCCTCATATCCCAGCACCTTGTCCTCATATCCCAGCTCCTTTTCCTCATATCCCAGCAACTTGTCCCCATATTCCATCACCTTTTCCTCATATCCCAGCTCCTTTTCCTCATAGCCTAGCAACTTTTCCTCATATACCAGCTCCTTGTCCTCATATCCCACCTCCTTGTCCTCATATCCTAGCTCCTTATCCGCATTTCCCTACTTCTTGTTCTAAAATTCCAGCTCCTTGTCCTCATGTCCAGCGCCTTGTCCTCATATCCCCGCTCCTTTTCCTCATGTCCTTGCTCGTTGTCCGCCTATCCCAACTCCTTGTTCTCGTGTCCCAGCTCCTCGTCCTCATATCCCAGCTCCATGTCCTCGAATCCCTGCTCCTCTTCCTCATATCCCAGCTCCTTATCCGCATATCCCAGCTTCTTGTTCTAAAATTCCAGCGCCTTGTCCTCCTATCCCAACTCCTAGTCCTCATGTCCCAGCTCCTTGTCCATATATCCCTGCTCCTTATCCTCTTATCCCAACTTTTTGTCTTCATATCCCAGCTCCTTGTCCTCCTATCCCAGCGCCTTGTCCTCATATCCCAGCTCCTTGTCCTAATATCCCAGCTATATGTCCTCGTATCCCAGCTCCTTGTCCTCATATCAGAGCTCCCTATCCGCATATCCCAGCTCCTTGTTCTCATATTTCAGCTCCTTGTCCTCATATCCCAGCTCCTTGTCATCATACCCCAGCTCCTTGTCCTCATACCCCAGCTCTTTGCCCTCATGTCCTTGCTCCTTGTCCGCCTATCCCAACTCCTTGTCCTCGTGTCCCAGTTCCTTCACCTCATATCCCAGCTCAATGTCCTCGTATTCCAGCTCCTTGTCCTCATATCCCAGCTCCTTGTCCTCATACCCCAACTCCTTGTCCTCATCTCCCAGCTCCTTGTCCTCATGTCGTAGCTCCTTGTCCTCGTATCCCATCTCCTTGTCATCTTATTCTAGCTTCTTTTCCTCATATCCCAGCACCTTGTCCTAATATCCCAGTACCTTGTCCTCATATCCCAGCTCCTTTCTTCAAATCCGAACTTTTTGTCCTCGTATCCCAGCCCTTTGTCCTCATATCCCAGCTCCTTGTCCTCATATCCCAGGTCCTTTTCCTCATATCCCGGCTCTTTGTTCTCATCCTATCTCCTTGTACTCATATCCCAGCTCCTTGTCCTCATATCCAACCTCCTTGTCCTCATATCACAGCTTCATGTCCTCATATCCCAGCTCCTCGTTCTCATATCCCAGATCCATGTTCTTATATCCCAGATACTTGTCCTCATATATCTGCTCCTCATCCTCATAACCCAGCTCCTTCTCCTCATATCCCAGCTCCTTGTCCTCATATCCCAGTACTTTGTCGTCATATCCCAGCTCCTTGTCCTCATATCCCAGCTCCTTGTCCTCATATCCCAGCACCTTCTCCTCATATACCAGATCCTTGTCTTTAAATCCCAGCTCCTTGTCCTCATATCCCAGCTCCTTGTCATTAAATCTCAGTACCATGTACTGATATCCCAGCACCTTCTCCTCATATACCAGATCCTTGTCTTCAAATCCCAGCGCCTTGTCCTCCTATCCCAACTCCTAGTCCTCATATCCCAGCTCCTTGTCCTTATATCCCTGCTCCTTGTCCGATTATCCCAACTTTTTGTCATCATATCCCAGTTCCTTGTCCTCCTATCCCAGCTCCTTCTCCTCATATCCCAGCTCCTTGTCCTCATATCCCAGTTATATGTCCTCGTATCCCAGTTATATGTTCTCGTATCCCAGCTCCTTGTCCTGATATCAGAGCTCCCTATCCGCATATCCCAGCTCTTTGTCCTCATATCCCAGCTCCTTGACCTCATATCCCAGCTCCTTGTCCTCATACCCCAGCTCCTTGTCCTCATACCCCAGCTCCTTGCCCTCATGTCCATGCTCCTTGTCCGCCTATCCCAACTCCTTGTCCTCGTGTCCCAGTTCCTTCTCCTCATATCTCAGTTCCATGTCCTCGTATCCCACCTCCTTGTCCTCGTATCCCAGCTCCTTGTCCTCATATGCCAGGTCCTTTTCCTCATATGCCAGGTCCTTTTCCTCATATTATAGCTCCTGTCCTCATATACCAGTACCTTGTCCTGATATCTCACTACCTTGTCCTCATATCCCAGCTCCTTGTCCTCATATCCTAGCCCCTTGTCCTCTTATCCCAGCTCCTTGTCATAACACCCCAGCTCCATGTCTTTGTGTCCCTCGTCCTTGTCCTCATATCCCATGTCCTTGTCCTCATATCCCAGGTTCTTGTACTCATATCCCAGCTCCTTGCCTTCATATTCCAGCTCCTTGTCCTCATATCCCAGATTCTTGACCTCATACCCCAACGCCTTGTCCTTATATCCCAACTCCTTGTCCTCATCTCCCACCTCCTTGTCCTCATATCCCAGCTTCTTGTCGTCATATCCCAGCACCTTGTCCTCATATCCCAGCTCCTTTTCCTCATATCCCAGCAACTTGTCCTTATATCTCAGCACCTTGTCCTCATATCCCAGCTCCTTTTCCTCATATCCCAGCAACTTGTCCTCATATATCAGCTCCTTGTCCTCATATCCCACCTCCTTGTCCTCATATCCCAGCTTCTTGTCCTCATATGCCATCTCCTTTTCCTCATATCCCAGCAACTTGTCCTCATATACCAGCTCCTTGTCCTCATATCCTAGCACCTTCTCCGCATATCCCATCTGCTTGTTCTCACATTCCAGCTCCTTGTCCTCATATCCCATCTCCTTGTCATCAAATCTCAGCACCTTGTCCTCATGTCCCAGCTCCTTGTCCTCATGTCCAGCGCCTTGTCCTCATATCCACGCTCCTTGTCATCATGTCCTTGCTCGTTGTCCGCCTATCCCAACTCCTTGTTCTCGTGTCCCAGCTCCTCGTCCTCATATCCCAGCTCCATGTCCTCGAATCCCTGCTCCTTGTCCTCATATCCCAGCTCCTTATCCGCATATCCCTACTTCTTGTTCTAAAATTCCAGCTCCTTGTCCTCATATCCCAGCTCCTTGTCATCAAATCTCAGTACCATGTCCTCATATCCCAGCTCTTTGTCCTCATGTCCAGCACCTTGTCCTCCTATCCCAACTCCTAGTCCTCATATCCCAGCTCCTTGTCCTTATATCCCTGCTCCTTGTCCTCTTATCCCAACTTTTTGTCCTCATATCCCAGCTCCTTGTCCTCCTATCCCAGCTCCTTGACCTCATATCCCAGCTCCTTGTCCTCATATCCCAGCTATATTCCTCGTATTCCAGCTCCTTGTCCTCATACCCCAGCTCCTTGCCCTCATGTCCCTTGCTCCTTGTCCGCCTATCCCAACTCCTTGTCCTCGTGTCCCAGTTCCTTCTCCTCATATCCCAGCTCAATGTCCTCGTATCCCAGCTCCTTGTCCTCATATCCCAGCTCCTTGTCCTCATACCCCAACTCCTTGTCCTCATATCCCAGCTCCTTGTCCTCATGTCGTAGCATCTTGTCCTCGTATCCCATCTCCTTGTCCTCATATTCTAGCTTCATTTCCTCATATCCCAGCACCTTGTCCTAATATCCCAGAACCTTGTCCTCATATCCCAGCTCCTTTCTTCAAATCCGAACTTTTTGTCCTCGTATCCCAGCTCCTTGTCCTCATATCCCAGCTCCTTGTCCTCATATCCCAGGTCCTTGTCCTCATATCCAGGTTCTTGTACTCATATCCCACCTCCTTGTCTTCTTATCCCAGCTCATTGTACTCATATAATTTCTTGTCCTCATATCCCTGCTCCTGGCCTTCTTATTCCAGCTCCTTGTCCTCATATCCCAGCACCTTGTCCTCATATTCCCAGCTCCTTTTCCTCATATCCCAGCAACTTGTCCCCATAATCCAGCACCTTTTTCCTCATATCCCAGCCCCTTTTCCTCATATCCTAGCAACTTGTCTCATATACCAGCTCCTTGTCCTCGTATCCCACCTCCTGTCCTCATATCCTAGCTCTTTATCCGCATATCCCATCTGCGTGTTATCACATTCCAACTCCTTGTCCTCATGTCCACGCCTTGTCCTCATATCCCCGCTCCTGTTCCTCATATCCTTGCTCGTTGTCCGCCTATCCCCAACTTCTTGTTCTCGTGTCCCAGCTCCTCGTCCTCATTTCCCAGCTCCATGTCCTCGATCCCTGCTCCTCTTCCTCATATCCCAGCTCCTTATCCCATATCCCAGCTTCTTGTTCTAAAATTCCAGCGCCTTGTCCTCCTATCCCAACTCCTAATCCTCATGTCCCCCTCCTTGTCCATATATCCCTGCTCCTTATCCTCTTTTCCCAACTTTTTGTCTTCATATCCCAGCTCCTTGTCCTCATATCCCAGCGCCTTGTCCTCATATCCCAGCTCCTTGTCCTAATATCCCAGCTATATGTCCCGTATCCCAGCTCCTTGTCCTCATATCAGAGCTCCTATCCGCATATCCCAGCTCCTTGTTCTCATATCCCAGCACCTTGTCCTAATATCCCAGTACCTTGTCCTCATATCCCAGCTCCTTCAAATCCGAACTTTTTGTCCTCGTATCCCAGCTCCTTGTCCTCATATCCCAGCTCCTTGTCCTCATATCCCATGTCCTTTTCCTCATATCCCGGCTCCTTGTTCTCATCCTATCTCCTTGTACTCATATCCCAGCTCCTTGTCCTCATATCCCATCCCACCTCCTTGTCCTCATATCCCAGCTTCATGTCCTCATATCCCAGCTCCTCGTTCCATATCCCAGATCCTTGTTCTTATATTTCAGATACTTGTCCTCATAATCAGCTCGTCGTCCTCATATCCCAGCTCCTTCTCCCTCATATCCCAGCTCCTTGTCCTCATATCCCATACCTTGTCGTCATATCCCAGCTCTCTTGTCCTCACATCCCGCTCCTTGTCCTCATACCCCAGCACCTTCTCCTCCCATATACCAATCTTTGTCTTCAAATCCCAGCTCCTTGTCCTCATATGCCAGGTCCTTTTCCTCAGATCATAGCTCCTGTCCTCATATCCAGTACCTTGTCCTCATATCTCACTACCTTGTCCTCATATGCCACTACTTGTCCTCATATCCTAGCTCCTTGTCTTCTATCCCAGCTCCTTGTACTCATCCCAGTTCCTTGTCCTCATATCCCAGCTCTTTGTACTCATATCCCAGTTCCTTGTCCTCATATCCCAGCTCCTTGTCCTCATATCTCAGATTCTTGACCTCATACCCCACTCCTTGTCCTTATATCCCAACTCCTTGTCCTCATATCCCACCTCCTTGTCCTCATATCACAGCTTCTTGTCCTCATATCCCAGCTCCTTGTCCTCATGTCCAGCGCAATGTCCTCCTATCCCAACTCCTAGTCCTCATATCCCAGCTCCTTGTCCTTATATCCCTGCTCCTTGTCCTCTTATCCCAACTTTTTGTCCTCATATCCCAGCTCCTTGTCCTCCTATCCCAGCTCCTTGTCCTCATATCCCACTCCTTGTCCTCATATCCCACTATACGTCCTCGTATTCCAGCTCCTTATCCTCATATCAGAGCTTCCTATCCGCATATCCCAGCTCCTTGTCCTCATATCCCAGCTCCTTGTCCTCATACCCCAGCTCCTTGTCCTCATATCCCAGCTCCTTGTTCTCATATCACAGCTCCTTGTCCTCATATCACAGCTCCTTGTTCTCATATCACAGCTCCTTGTCCTCATATCCCAGCTCCTCTTCCTTGTATTCCAGCTCCATGTCCTCATATACCAGCACATTGTCCTCATATCCTACTACCTGTCCTCATATTCCAACTCCTTGTCCTCATATCCTAGCTCCTTGTCCTCATATCCCAGCTCCTTGACATAACCCCCCAGCCCCTTGTGTCCTCATATCCCAGCTCCATGTCTTCATGTCCCTGGTCCTTGTCCTCATATCCCAGTCCTTGTCCTGTATATCCCGGTTTCTTGTTCTCGCCTATCTCCTTGTACTCATATCCCAGCTCCTTGTCCTCATATCCCACCTCCTTGTCCTCATATCCCAGCTCCTCGTTCTCATATCCCAGATCCTTGTCCATATATCCAGCTACTTGTCCTCATATATCAGCTCCTCGTCCTCATTTCCCAGCTCCTTCTCCTCATATCCCAGCTCCTTGTCCTCATACCCCAGTACCCTTGTCGTCATATCCCAGCTCCTTGTCCTCATAGCCCAGCTCCTTGTCCTCATATCCCAGCACCTTGTTCTCATATACCCGATCCTTGTCTTCAAATCCCAGCTCCTTGTCCTCATATCCCGTTCCTTATATCCCAAACTTGTATTAATATCCCAGTACCTTGTCCTCATATCCCAACTCCTTGTCCTCGTATCCCAGCTCCTTGTCCTCATATGCAAGGTCCTTTTCCTCAGATCATAGCTCCTGTCCTCAATACCATACCTTGTCCTCATATCTCACTACCTTGTCCTCATATGCCAGCTACTTGTCCTCATATTCAAGCTCCTTGTCCTCATACCCCAGCTCCTTTTCATAACACCCCGCTCCATGTCTCGTGTCCCTGGTCCTTGTCCTCATATCCCAGGTCCTTGTCCTCATATCACTGGTCCTTGTTCTCATATCCCGGCTCCTTGTCTTCTTATCCCAGCTCCTTGTACTCATATCCCAGTTCCTTTTCCTCATATCCCAGTTCCTTGTCCTTATATCCCAACTCCTTGTCCTCATATCCCACCTCCTTGTCCTCATATCCCAGCTTCTTGTCCTCATATCCCAGCACCTTGTCCTCATATCCAGCTCCTTTCCTCATATCCCAGCAACTCGTCCTCATATCCCAGCACCTTGTCCTTATATCCAGCTCCTTTTCTCCTATCCCAGCACTTGTCCCTCAATATACCAGCTCCTTGTCCTCATATCCCAGCTCCTTGTCCTCATATCCCACTCCTTCCTCCTCATATCGCTTTACCTCTCCTCATATCCCAGCTCCTGTCCTCATATCCCAGCACCTTGTCGTCATATCCCAGCTCCTTGTCTTCATGTCCCAGCTCTTTATCCTCATATCCAAGCACCTTATCCTCATATACTAGCTCCTTGTCTTCAAATCCCAGCTCCTTGTCCTCATATCCCAGCTCCTTGTCCTCATATCCCATCTCCTTGTCCTCATATCCCAGCACCTTTTCGTCATATCCCAACTCCTTGTCCTCGTATCCCAACACATTGTCCTCATATCCCAGCACCTTGTTCTCATATCTGATCTCCTTGTCCTCATATCCCAGCTCCTTGTCCTCATATCCCAGCTCCTTGTCCTCATACCCCAACTCCTTGTCCTCATATCCCAGCTCCTTGTCCTTATGTCGTAGCTCCTTCTCCTCGTATCCCAGCTCCTTGTCCTCATATCCTAGCTTCTTTTCCTCATCTCCCAGCACCTTGTCCTAATATCCCAGTACCTTGTCCTCATATCCCAGCTCCTTTCTTCATATTCGAAGTTCTTGTCCTCGTATCCCAGCTCCTTGTCCTCATATCCCAGCTCCTTGTTCTCATATCACAGCTCCTTGTCCTCATATCCCAGCTCCTTGTTCTCATATCACAGCTCCTTCCTTAAGTCACAGCTCCTTGTTCTCATATCACAGTTCCTTGTCCTCATATCCCAGCTCCTCTTCCTTGTATCCCAGCTCCTTGTCCTCATATACCAGCACATTGTCCTCATATCCTACTACCTTGTCCTCATATTCCAACTCCTTGTCCTCATATCCTAGCTCCTTGTCCTCATATCCCAGCTCCTTGACATAACACCCCAGCCCCTTGTCCTCATATCCCAGCTCTTTGTTCTCATATCACAGTTCCTTGACCTCATATCCCAGCTCCTTGTCCTCATATCACAGCTCCTTGTTCTCATATCCTAGCTCCTCGTTCTCATATCCCAGATCCTTGTCCATATATCCCAGCTACTTGTCCTCATATATCAGCTCCTCGTCCTCATATCCCAGCTCCTTCTCCTCATATCCCAGCTCCTTGTCCTCATATCCCAGTACCTTGTCGTCATATCCCAGCTCCTTGTCCTCATATCCCAGCTCCTTGTCCTCATATCCCAGCACCTTTTCCTCATATACCAGATACTTGTCTTCAAATCTCAGCTCCTTGTCCTCATATCCAGTCTTATATCCCAGAACCTTGTATTAATATCCCGTACCATGTCCTCATATCCCAACTCCTTGTCCTCGTATCCCAGCTCCTTGTCCTCATATGCCAGCTCCTTGTCCTCATATGCCAGGTCCNGTCCTCATATCCTAGCTCCTTGTCCTCATATCCAGCACCTTGCCATAACACCCCAGCTCCATGTCTTCGTGTCCCTGGTCCTTGTCATCATATCCCAGGTCCTTGTCCTCATATCCAGGTTCTTGTACTCATATCCCGGATCCTTGTCTTCTTATCCCAGCTCCTTGTACTCATATCATAGTTCCTTGTCCTTGTATCCCGGCTCCTTGCCTTCTTATTCTAGCTCCTTGTCCTCATATCCCAGATTCTTGACCTCATACCCCAACTCCTTGTCCTTATATCCCAACTCCTTCTCCTCAAATCCCACCTCCTTGTCCTCATATCCCAGCTTATTGTCCTCATATCCCAGCACCTTGTCCTCATATCCCAGCTCCTTTTCCTCATATCCCAGCAACTTGTCCTCATATCCCAGCACCTTGTCCTCATATCCCAGCTCCTTTTCCTCATATCCCAGCAACTTGTCCTCATATCCCAGCACCTTGTCCTCATATCCGAGCTCCTTTTCCTCGTATCCCAGCAACTTCTCCTCATATACCAGCTCCTTGTCCTCCTATCCCACCTCCTTGTCCTCATATCCCAGCTTCTTGAACTCATATCCGATCTCCTTTTCCTCATATCTCAGCTGCTTGTCCTCATATCCCAGCCCATTTTCCGTATATCCCATCTGCTTGTTCTCACATTCCAGCTCCTTGCCCTCATATCCCAACTCCATGTCTTCATGTCCCTGCTCCTTGTCCTCATATCCCAAGTCCTTGTCCTCATATCCCGGCTCCTTGTTCTCATCCTATCTCCTTGTACTCATATCCCAGCTCCTTGTCCTCATATCCCACCTCCTTGTCCTCATATCCCAGCTTCATGTCCTCATATCCCAGCACCTCGTTTTCATAACCCAAATCCTTGTCCTTATATCCCAGCAACTTGTCCTCAAATCCCAGCTCCTTGTCCTAATATCCCAGTACCTTGTCGTCATATCCCAGCTCCTTGTCCTCATATCCCAGCTCCTTGTCTTCATATCCCAGCACCTTGTCCTCATATACTAGATCCTAGTCTTCAAATCCCAGCTCCTTGTCCTCATATCACAGTTCCTTATATCCCAGAACCTTTTATTAATATCCCAGTACCTTGTCATCATATCCCAACTCCTTGTTCTCGTATCCCAGCTCCTTGTCCTCATATACCAGCTCCTTGTCCTCATATGCCAGGTCCTTTTCCTCATATCATAGCTCCTGTCCTCATATACCAGTACCTTGTCTTGATATCTCACTACCTTGTCCTCATATCCCAGCTCCTTGTACTCATATTATAGCTCCTTGTCCTCATATCCCAGCTCCTTGTCATAACACCCCAGCTCCATGTCTTCGTGTCCCTGGTCCTTGTCCTCATATCCCAGGTCCTTGTCCTCATATCCCAGGTTCTTGTACTCATATCCCAGCTCCTTGTCTTCTTATCCCAGCTCATTGTACTCATATAATTGTTTCTTGTCCTCATATCCCAGCTCCTTGCCTTCTTATTCCAGCTCCTTTTCCTCATATCCCAGATTCTTGACCTCATACCCCAACTCCTTGTCCTCATATCCCAACTCCTTGTCCTCATATCCCACCTCCTTGTCCTCATATCCCAGCTTCTTGTCCTCATATCCCAGCACCTTGTCCTCATATCCCAGCTCCTTTTCCTCATATCCCAGCAACTTGTCCCCATATTCCATCACCTTTTCCTCATATCCCAGCTCCTTTTCCTCATAGCCTAGCAACTTTTCCTCATATACCAGCTCCTTGTCCTCATATCCCACCTCCTTGTCCTCATATCCTAGCTCCTTATCCGCATATCCCTACTTCTTGTTCTAAAATTCCAGCTCCTTGTCCTCATGTCCAGCGCCTTGTCCTCATATCCCCGCTCCTTTTCCTCATGTCCTTGCTCGTTGTCCGCCTATCCCAACTCCTTGTTCTCGTGTCCCAGCTCCTCGTCCTCATATCCCAGCTCCATGTCCTCGAATCCCTGCTCCTCTTCCTCATATCCCAGCTCCTTATCCGCATATCCCAGCTTCTTGTTCTAAAATTCCAGCGCCTTGTCCTCCTATCCCAACTCCTAGTCCTCATGTCCCAGCTCCTTGTCCATATATCCCTGCTCCTTATCCTCTTATCCCAACTTTTTGTCTTCATATCCCAGCTCCTTGTCCTCCTATCCCAGCGCCTTGTCCTCATATCCCAGCTCCTTGTCCTAATATCCCAGCTATATGTCCTCGTATCCCAGCTCCTTGTCCTCATATCAGAGCTCCCTATCCGCATATCCCAGCTCCTTGTTCTCATATTTCAGCTCCTTGTCCTCATATCCAGCTCCTTGTCATCATACCCCAGCTCCTTGTCCTCATACCCCAGCTCTTTGCCCTCATGTCCTTGCTCCTTGTCCGCCTATCCCAACTCCTTGTCCTCGTGTCCCAGTTCCTTCACCTCATATCCCAGCTCAATGTCCTCGTATTCCAGCTCCTTGTCCTCATATCCCAGCTCCTTGTCCTCATACCCCAACTCCTTGTCCTCATCTCCCAGCTCCTTGTCCTCATGTCGTAGCTCCTTGTCCTCGTATCCCATCTCCTTGTCATCTTATTCTAGCTTCTTTTCCTCATATCCCAGCACCTTGTCCTAATATCCCAGTACCTTGTCCTCATATCCCAGCTCCTTTCTTCAAATCCGAACTTTTTGTCCTCGTATCCCAGCCCTTTGTCCTCATATCCCAGCTCCTTGTCCTCATATCCCAGGTCCTTTGCCTCATATCCCGGCTCTTTGTTCTCATCCTATCTCCTTGTACTCATATCCCAGCTCCTTGTCCTCATATCCAACCTCCTTGTCCTCATATCACAGCTTCATGTCCTCATATCCCAGCTCCTCGTTCTCATATCCCAGATCCATGTTCTTATATCCCAGATACTTGTCCTCATATATCTGCTCCTCATCCTCATAACCCAGCTCCTTCTCCTCATATCCCAGCTCCTTGTCCTCATATCCCAGTACTTTGTCGTCATATCCCAGCTCCTTGTCCTCATATCCCAGCTCCTTGTCCTCATATCCCAGCACCTTCTCCTCATATACCAGATCCTTGTCTTTAAATCCCAGCTCCTTGTCCTCATATCCCAGCTCCTTGTCATTAAATCTCAGTACCATGTACTGATATCCCAGCACCTTCTCCTCATATACCAGATCCTTGTCTTCAAATCCCAGCGCCTTGTCCTCCTATCCCAACTCCTAGTCCTCATATCCCAGCTCCTTGTCCTTATATCCCTGCTCCTTGTCCGATTATCCCAACTTTTTGTCATCATATCCCAGTTCCTTGTCCTCCTATCCCAGCTCTTCTCCTCATATCCAGCTCCTTGTCCTCATATCCCAGTTATGTCCTCGTATCCCAGTTATATGTTTCTCGTATCCCAGCTCCTTGTCCTGATATCAGAGCTCCCTATCCGCATATCCCAGCTCTTTGTCCTCATATCCCAGCTCCTTGACCTCATATCCCAGCTCCTTGTCCTCATACCCCAGCTCCTTGTCCTCATACCCCAGCTCCTTGCCCTCATGTCCATGCTCCTTGTCCGCCTATCCCACTCCTTGTCCTCGTGTCCCAGTTCCTTCTCCTCATATCTCAGTTCCATGTCCTCGTATCCCACCTCCTTGNAGCATAACCAAGCAAATATCGCATCAGCCAGAAAAATGATCGGATGGATTACGAGAACTTTCAAATCCAGGGATCCCATCACAATGGTTGTACTCTTCAAGTCACTTGTGTTGTCCCGTCTCGAATACTGCTCAGTACTCACTTCCCCTTCAGAGCAGGAGAGATTGCTGAAATAGAGGGAATACAGAGAACATATACGGCACGCATAGACGAGATAAAACACCTAAATTATTGGGATCGTCTCAAAGCTCTCCAAATGTACTCTCTAGAAAGGAGACAAGAGAGATACCAAATAATATACACGTGGAAAATACTGGAGGGCCAGGTCCCAAATCTACACAGTAAAATAACAACGTACTGGAGTGAACGATATGGAAGAAAATGCAAGATTGAACCAGTGAAGAGCAGAGGTGCCATAGGCACAATCAGAGAACACTGTATAAACATCAGAGGTCCGCGGTTGTTCAACGTCCTCCCAGCGACTATAAGAAATATTGCCGGAACAACCGTGGACATCTTCAAGAGAAAACTGGACTGTTTCCTAAGAGAAGTCCCGGATCAGCCGGGCTGTGGTGGGTATGTGGATCTGCGGGCCGCTCCAAGCAACAGCCTGGTGGATCAAACTCTCACAAGTCGAGCCTGGCCTCGGGCCGGGCTTGGGGAGTAGAAGAACTCCCAGAACCCCATCAACCAGGTATCAACCAGGTATCCCAGGTTCTTGTACTCATATCCCAGCTCCTTGCCTTCTTATTCCAGCTCCTTGTCCTCATATCCCAGATTCTTGACCTCATACCCCAACTCCTTGTCCTTATATCCCAACTCCTTGTCCTCATCTCCCACCTCCTTGTCCTCATATCCTAGCTTCTTGTCGTCATATCCCAGCACCTTGTCCTCATATCCCAGCTCCTTTTCCTCATATCCCAGCAACTTGTCCTTATATCCCAGCACCTTGTCCTCATATCCAGCTCCTTTTCCTCATATCCCAGCAACTTGTCCTCATATATCAGCTCCTTGTCCTCATATCCCACCTCCTTGTCCTCATATCCCAGCTTCTTGTCCTCATATGCCATCTCCTTTTCCTCATATCCCAGCAACTTGTCCTCATATACCAGCTCCTTGTCCTCATATCCCAGCACCTTCTCCGCATATCCCCATCTGCTTGTTCTCACATTCCAGCTCCTTGTCCTCATATCCCATCTCCTTGTCATCAAATCTCAGCACCTTGTCCTCATGTCCCAGCTCCTTGTCCTCATGTCCAGCGCCTTGTCCTCATATCCACGCTCCTTGTCATCATGTCCTTGCTCGTTGTCCGCCTATCCCAACTCCTTGTTCTCGTGTCCCAGCTCCTCGTCCTCATATCCCAGCTCCATGTCCTCGAATCCCTGCTCCTTGTCCTCATATCCCAGCTCCTTATCCGCATATCCCTACTTCTTGTTCTAAAATTCCAGCTCCTTGTCCTCATATCCCAGCTCCTTGTCATCAAATCTCAGTACCATGTCCTCATATCCCAGCTCCTTGTCCTCATGTCCAGCACCTTGTCCTCCTATCCCAACTCCTAGTCCTCATATCCCAGCTCCTTGTCCTTATATCCCTGCTCCTTGTCCTCTTATCCCAACTTTTTGTCCTCATATCCCAGCTCCTTGTCCTCCTATCCCAGCTCCTTGTTCGGGTTTGAAGAAAGGAGCTGGGATATGAGGACAAGGTATTGGGATATTAGGACAAGGTGCTGGGATATGAGGAAATGAAGCTAGAATATGAGGACAAGGAGATGGGATACGAGGACAAGATGCTACGACATGAGGACAAGGAGCTGGGATATGAGGACAAGGAGTTGGGGTATGAGGACAAGGAGCTGGGATATGAGGACAAGGAGCTGGGATACGAGGACATTGAGCTGGGATATGAGGAGAAGGAACTGGGACACGAGGACAAGGAGTTGGGATAGGCGGACAAGGAGCAAGGACATGAGGGCAAGGAGCTGGGGTATGAGGACAAGGAGCTGGAATACGAGGACATATAGCTGGGATATGAGGACAAGGAGCTGGGATATGAGGT
>WNGS01034207.1:16620-67361 GCA_020271785.1 Procambarus virginalis | reverse complement strand
CAGTCTCAGCAGTGACCACTGGTGAGACTGACCAGTCACAACAGTGACCAGTCTCAGACAGTGACCACTGGTGAGACTGACCAGAACAACTGTGACCAGTCTCAACAGTGACCACTGGTGAGACTGACCAGTCACAACAGTGACCACTGGTGAGACTGACCAGTCACAACAGTGACCACTGGTGAGACTGACCAGTCTCAACAGTGACCAGCCTCACCAGTGACCAGTGTCAACAGTAACAGTCTCAAAATTGACCAGTGTCAACATGACCAGTTCACCAGTGACCAGTCTCACCAGTGACCAGTCTCACCAGTGACCAGTCTCAAAGTGACCAGTGTCACCAGTGACTAGTTTCAACAGTGACCAGTCTCAGCAGTGACCAGTGTCACCAGTGACTAGTTTCAACAGTGACCAGTGTCATCAGTGACCAGTCTCACCAGTGACCAGTCTCACCAGTGACCAGTCTCAAAGTGACCAGTGTCACCAGTGACTAGTTTCAACAGTGACCAGTCTCAACAGTGATCAGTGTCACCATTGACTAGTTTCAACAGTGACCAGTGTCAACAGTAACAGTCTCACCAGTGACCAGTGTCAACCAGTGACCAGTCTCAACAGTGACCAGTATCACCAGTGACCAGTCTCAACAGTGACCTGCAGTCTCACCCGTGACTAGCTTCAACAGTGACCAGTATCAACAGTGACAGTCTCACCAGTAACCAGTGTCAACAGTGATCAGTCTCACCAGTCACCAGTCTCAACAGTGACCAGTTCTCAACAGTGACCAAGTCTCTTATAACCAGTCTCAACAGTGACTAGCCTCAGAGTGATTAGTGTCAACAGTGACCATTTCAACAGTGAAAAGGCTAAACAGTCCTCAGAGCCAACAGTGACCAGTCTCACCAGTGGACCGGTCTCACCAGTGACCAGTGTCAACAGTGACCAGTCTCAACAGTGACCACTGTCAACAGGTGACCATTGTCTTCAGCGACCAGTCTCAGAATGACCAGTCTCAACAGTGACCAGTCTCACCAGGACCAGTCTTAACAGTGACCAGTGTCAAACTTGACCAGTCTCAACAGTGACCAGTCTCACCAGCGACCAGTGTCAACAGTGACCAGTGTCAACAGTGACCAGTCTCAACAGTGACCAGTCTCACCAGCGACCAGTGTCAACAGTGACCAGTCTCAACAGTTACCAGTGTCAACAGTGACCAGTGTCAACAGTGACCAGTCTCACCAGTGACCAGTCTCACCAGTGACCCGTCAGAACCGTGACCAGTGTCAACAGTGACCAGTCTCAACATTGACCATTCTCACCAGTGACCAGTCTCAACAGTGACCATTGTCATCAGTGACCAATCTCACCAGTGACCAGTGTCAACGGAGACCAGTGATAACAGTGACCAGTCTCACCAGTGACAACAGTGACCAGTCTCACCAGTAACCAGCCTCACCAGTAACCAATATCAACAGTGACCAGTGTCAACAGTGACCAGTTTCACCAGTGACCAGATTCAACAGTGACCAGTCTCACCAGTGAACAGTCTCAACAGTGACCAGTCTCAAAAATGACCATTGTCATCAATGACCAGTCTCACCAGTGACAAGTGTCAACAGTGAACAGTGTCAACAGTGACCAGTCTTACCAGTGACAAGTGTCAACAGTGTCAACAGTGACCAGACTCAACTGTGACCAGTGTCAACAGTGACCAGTGTCAACAGTGACCAGTCTCACCAGTGACCAAAGCCAACAGTGACCAGTCTCAACTGTGACCAGTGTCAAAAGTGACAAGTGTCAACAGTGACCAGTGTCAACAGTGACCAGTCTCACCAGTGACCATTCTCGCCAGTGACCAGTCGCAACAGTGACCAGCGTCAACAGTGACTAGCTTCAACCGTGACCAGTATCAACAGTGACATTCTCACCAGTGACCAGTGTCAACAGTGATCAGTCTCACCAGTAACAACAGTGACCAGTTTCACCTGTGACCAATCTCAACAATGACAAGTGTCAACAGTGACCAGTTTTACCAGTAACCAGTTTCAACAGTGACCAGTCTTACCAGTGACCAGTCTCATCAGTGACCAGCCTCACCAGTAACCAATCTCAACAGTGACCAGTGTCAACAGTGACCAGTTTCACCAGTGACCAGTCTCAACAGTGACCAGTCTCAACAGTGACCAGTCTCAGCAGTGATCAGTCTCAACAGTGACCAGTCTCACCAGTGACCAGTGTCAACAGTGACCAGGCTCAGCAGTGACCACTGGTGAGACTGACCAGTCACAACAGTGACCAGTCTCAACAGTGACCACTGGTGAGACTGACCAGTCACAACAGTGACCAGTCTCAGCAGTGACCACTGGTGAGACTGACCAGACACAACTGTGACCAGTCTCAGCAGTGACCACTGGTGAGACTGACCAGTCACAACAGTGACCACTGGTGAGACTGACCAGTCACAACAGTGACCACTGGTGAGACTGACCAGACACAACTGTGACCAGTCTCAGCAGTGACCACTGGTGAGACTGACCAGTCACAACAGTGACCACTGGTGAGACTGACCAGTCACAACAGTGACCACTGGTGAGACTGACCAGTCTCAACAGTGACCAGCCTCACCAGTGACCAGTGTCAACAGTGACCAGTCTCAAAATTGACCAGTGTCAACAGTGACCAGTCTCACCAGTGACCAGTCTCACCAGTGACCAGTCTCACCAGTGACCAGTCTCAACAGTGACCAGTGTCACCAGTGACTAGTTTCAACAGTGACCAGTCTCAACAGTGACCAGTGTCACCAGTGACTAGTTTCAACAGTGACCAGTGTCAACAGTGACCAGTCTCACCAGTGACCAGTCTCACCAGTGACCAGTCTCAACAGTGACCAGTGTCACCAGTGACTAGTTTCAACAGTGACCAGTCTCAACAGTGATCAGTGTCACCATTGACTAGTTTCAACAGTGACCAGTGTCAACAGTAACAGTCTCACCAGTGACCAGTGTCAACCAGTGACCAGTCTCAACAGTGACCAGTATCACCAGTGACCAGTCTCAACAGTGACCTGCAGTCTCACCCGTGACTAGCTTCAACAGTGACCAGTATCAACAGTGACAGTCTCACCAGTAACCAGTGTCAACAGTGACCAGTGTCAAGCAGGACCTTGTCAACACTGTTGACAAGCTCCTGCTTGTCCGCATATCCCAAATCCTTATCCATTTTATCCCAGCTCCTTGTCCTCAGATCCCAGTTCCATGTCCTCGTATTCCAGCTCCTTGTCCTCATTTCCCAGCTCCTTATCCGCATATCCCAGCTCCGTGTCGTCATATTTCAGCTCCATATCCTCATATCCTAGCTCCTTATCCTCATATCCTAGCTTCTTGTCCTCATATCCCAGCATCTTGTCCTAATATCCCAGAAACTTGTCCTCATATCCAAGCTCTTTGTTCTCGTATCCCAGCTCCTTGTCCTCATCTCCCAGCTCCTTATTCGCATATTGCAGCTCCTTGTGCTCATATCCCAGCTCCTTGTCCTCATATCCCAGCTCCTTGTCCGCCTATCCCAACTCCTTGTCCTCGTGTCCCAGCTCCTTTTCCTCATATCCCAGCTCCATGTCCTCGTATCCCGACTCCTTGTCCTCAAATCACAGCTACTTATCCGCATATGACAGCTTCTTGTTCTCATTATCCACCTCCTTGTCCTCATATCCCAGCTCATTGTCATCAAATCTCAGTACCTTGTTCTCATATCCCAACTCCTTGTCCTCATGCCGCATCTCCTTTTCCTCGTATCCCAGCTCCTTGTCCTCATATCGTACCTGCTTGTCCTCATATCCCAGCACCTTGTCCTAATATCCCAGTTCCTTGTCCTCATATCTCAGCTCCTTTCTTCAAATCCAAACACCTGTCCTCGTATCCCAGTCCATGTACTCATATCCCAGCTCCTCTTTCATGTATCCCAGCTCAATGTCCTCAGATCCTAGCACCTTGTACTCAATCCCAGCTCATTGTACCTATATCCCAGCTCCTTGTCCTCTTATCCCAGATCCTGCCTTCAATTCCCNTTTCAACAGTGACCCGTCTCACAAGTGAATAGTCTCAACAGTGTCCAGTCTAAACAGTGACAAGACACACCAGTGACCTCTCTCAACAGTGACAATTCTCAACAGTGATCAGTCTCAACAGTGACCAGTCTCAACAGTGACAAGTCTCACCAGTGACCAGTCTCAACAAAGACCAGTCTCAACTGTGACCAGTCTCACCATTGAATTCTCTCAACAGTGACCAGTCTCAACAGTGACCAATCTCACCAGTGACCAGTCTCACCAGTGACCAGTGTCAACAGTGACCAGTCACCAATGACCAGTGTCAACAACAGTGATCAGTCTCACCATTGACCAGTCTCAACTGTGACCAGTCTCAACAGTGACCAGTCTCACCAGTAACCAGAGTCAACAGTGAACAGTGTCTACAGTGTCGAGGTTCAACAGTGAAAAGGCTCAACAGTGACCAGTGTCAAAGGTGACCAGTCTCACCAGTAACCAGTATCACCAATGACCTGTCTCAACAGTGAACTGTGCCAACAGTGATCAGTCTCACCAGTGACCAGTGTCAACAGTGATCAGTCTCACAAGTGACCAGTCTCAACAGTGACCAGTCTCCACAGTGACCATTGTCCCCAGTGACTAGTTTCAACGGTGACCAGTGATAACAGTGACCAGTCTCAACAGTGATCAGCCTCAGCAGTGGCCAGTCTCAACAGTGATCAGCCTCAGCAGTGACCAGCCAGTCTCATCAGTGACCAGTCTCAACAGTGACAAGTCTCACCAGTGACCAGTCTCAACAGTGACCTCTCTCAACAGTGACCAGTCTCACCAGTGACAAGTCTCACCTGTGACCAGTCACCAATGACAAGTGTTACAGTGACCAGTCTCACAAGTGAAACGTGTCAAAAGTGACCAGTTTCAACAGTGAACAGTCTCAACAGTGACCAGTCTCACTTGTGAAACGTGTGAACAGTGACCAGTTTCAACAGTGAACAGTCTCAACAGTGACCAGTATCAACAGTGACCAGTCTCACCAGTGACCAGTCTCAACAGTGATCAGTCTCACCAGTGACAATTGTCAACAGTGACCAGTGTCAACAGTGAGCAGTGTCAACAGTGACCAGTCACACCAGTGACCAGTCTTACCAGTGACCAGTGTCAACAGTGACCAGTCTCTCTAGTGACTGTCTCAACAGTGACCAGTATCACCAGTGACCAGTCTCAACAGTGACCAGTCTCACCAGTGACCAGTCTCAACAGTGACCAGTCTCTCTAGTGACTGTCTCAACAGTGACCAGTGTCACCAGTGACCAGTCTCACCAGTGACCAGTCTCACCAGTGCAGTCTCAACAGTGACCAGTTTCACCAATGAATAGTTTCAACAGTGTCCAGTCTAAACAGTGACAAGACACACCAGTGACCTCTCTCAACAGTGACAATTCTCAACAGTGATCAGTCTCAACAGTGACCAGTCTCACCAGTGACCAATCTCACCAGTGACCAGTCTCACCAGTGACCAGTCTCACCAGTGACCAGTGTCAACAGTGACCAGTCACCAATGACCAGTGTCAACAGCAGTGATCAGTCTCACCATTGACCAGTCTCGTAAGTGGCAATGTCAACAGTGACCAGTCTCACCAGTAACCAGAGTCAACAGTGACCAGTGTCAACAGTGACCAGTTTCAACAGTGAAAAGGCTCAACAGTGACCAGTGTCAACGGTGACCAGTCTCACCAGTGACCAGTGTCAACGGTGACCAGTGATAACAGTGACCAGTCTCACCAGTGAGCAGTGTCAACGGTGACAAGTGATAACAGTGACCAGTCTCACCAGTAATAACAGTGACCAGCGTGACCAGTGACAACAGTGACCAGTCTCACCAGTGACTAGTGTCAGCAATGACCAGTCTCACCAGTGACCAGTCTCAACAGTGATCAGGGTCAACAGAGACCAGTCTCAACAGTGACCAGTCTCACCAGTGAATAGCCTCACCAGTGACCAGTGATCAGTGTTGAGACAGTCACCAGTCTCTCTAGTGACTGTCTCAACAGTGACCAGTGTCACCAGTGACTAGTCTCAACAGTGACTAGTCTCAACAGTGACCAGTCTCACCAGTGACCAGTTTCAACAGTGACCAGTCTCACAAGTGAATAGTCTCAACAGTGTCCAGTCTAAACAGTGACAAAACACACCAGTGACCTCTCTCAACAGTGACAATTCTCAACAGTGATCAGTCTCAACAGTGACCAGTCTCAACAGTGACAAGTCTCACCAGTGACCAGTCTCAACAATGACCAGTCTCAACAATGACCAGTCTCAACAATGACCAGTCTCAACTGTGACCAGTCTCACCATTGAATTCTCTCAACAATGACCAGTTTCAACAGTGACCAATCTCACCAGTGACAAGTCTCACCAGTGACCAGTGTCAACAGTGACCAGTCACCAATGACCAGTGTCAACACCAGTGATCAGTATCACCATTGACCAGTCTCAACTGTGACCAGTCTCAACAGTGACCAGTCTCGTAAGTGGCAATGTCAACAGTGACCAGTCTCACCAGTAACCAGAGTCAACAGTGAACAGTGTCAACAGTGTCGAGTTTCAACAGTGAAAAGGCTCAACAGTGACCAGTGTCAACGGTGACCAGTCTCACCAGTAACCAGTATCACCAATGACCTGTCTCACCAGTGAACTGTGCCAACAGTGATCAGTCTCACCAGTGACCAGTGTCAACAGTGACCAGTCTCACGAATGAGCAGTCTCAACAGTGACCAGTGTCAACAGTGACCAGTCTCCACAGTGACCATTGTCCCCAGTGACTAGTTTCAACAGTGACCAGAGTCAACAGTGACCAGTCTCACCAGTGACCAGTGTCAACGGTGACCAGTGATAACAGTGACCAGTCTCACCAGTGATAACAGTGACCAGCGTGACCAGTGACAACAGTGACCAGTCTCACCAGTGACCAGTCTTACCATTAACCAATCTCAACAGTGACCAATGTCAACAGTATCCAGTCTCAACAGTGACCAGTCTCGACATTGAACAGTCTCACTAGTGACCAGTGTCAAAAATGACCAGTCTCACCAGTGACAAGTGTCAACAGTGACCAGTCTCAACAGTGACCACTGTCAACAGTGACCAGTCTCACCAGTGACTAGTGTTAACAGTGACCAGTCTCAACAGTGAATAGTGTCAACAGTGACTAGTGTCAACAGTGATCAGTCTCACCAGTGACAAGTGTCAACAGTGACCAGTGCTAGCAGTGACCAGTGTCGACAGTGACCAGTGTCAACAGTGACCAGTGTCAACAGTGACCAGTCTCAACAATGACCAGTGTCAACAGTGACTAGTTTCACCAGTGACCAGTGTCAACAGTGACCAGTTTCACCAGTGGCCAGTCTCACCAGTGACCAGTCTCAACAGTGACTAGTGTCAAAAGTGACTAGTCTCAACAGTGACCAGTGTCAACAGTGACCTGTCTCAACAGTGACCAGTGTTGTGGAGTATAGGATACAGTCTCACCAGTGACCAATCTCACCAGTGACCAGTGTCAACAGTGACTAGTCTCAACAGTGACCAGTGTCAACAGTGACCAGTCTCAACAGTGACCAGTCTCAACAGTGACCAGTCTCAACAGTGACCAGTGTCAACATTGACCAGTCTCAACAGTGACCAGTGTCAACAGTGACCAATGTCAACAGTGAACAGTCTCACCTGTGACCAGTTTCACCAGTGACCAGTCTCAACAGTGACCAGTCTCACCCATAACCAGTGTCAACAGTGACCAGTCTCAACAGTGACCATTCTCAACAGTGACCAGTCTCACCATGCAGTGACCAGTCTCAACAGTGACCAGTATCACCAGCGACTAGTTTCAAATGAGACCAGTGACAACAGTGACCAGTCTCACCAGTGACCAGTCTCTCCAGTGACTAGTCTCAACAGTGACCAGTATCAACAGTGACCAGTCTCACCAGTGACCCGTGTCGACAGTGACCAGTCTCACCAGTGACCAGTTTCAACACTGACCAGTCTCACCAGTGACCAGTGTCAACAGTCACTAGTCTCAGCAGTGACTTGTGTCAACAGTGACCAGTCTCAACAGTGACCAGTCTCACCAGTGACCAGTCTCACCAGTGACCAGTCTCTCCAGTGACCAGTGTCAACAGAGACTAGTCTCAACAGTGACCAGTGCTAACAGTTACCAGTGTCGACATTGACCAGTGTCAACAGTGACCAGTGTCAACAGTGACCAGTCTCAACAATGACCAGTGTCAACAGTGACCAGTGTCATCACTGACCAGTGTCAACAGTGACCAATGCCAACAGTGAATAGTGTCAACAGTGACCAGTGTCAACAGTGACCAGTCTCACCATTGACCAGTGTCACCAGTGACCAGTCTCAACAGTGACCAGTCTGAACAGTGACCAGTCTCACCAGTGCAGTCTCAACACGGACCAGTTTCACCTGTGAATCGTCTTAACAGTGTCCAGTCTAAACAGTGACAAGACTCACCAGTGACCTCTCTCGACAGTGACTATTCTCAACAGTCATCAGTCTCAACCATGACCAGTGTCACCTGTGACCAGTCTCACCAGTGACTTCTCTCAACAGTGGCCAGTCTCAACAGTGACTTCTCTCAACAGTGGCCAGTCTCAACAGTGACCAATCTCACCAGTGACCAGTCTCACCAGTCACCAGTGTCAACAGTGACCAGTCACCAATGACCAGTGTCAACAGCAGTGATCAGTCTCACCAGTGACCAGTCTAAACAGTGACCAATCTCAACAGTGACCAATCTCAACAGTGACCAGTCTCGTAAGTGGCAGTGTCAACAGTGACCAGTCTCACCAGTAACCAGAGTCAACAGTGACGAGTCTCAGCAGTGACCAGTGTCAACAGTGAAAAGTTTCAACAGTCAAAAGTCTCAACAGTGACCAGTGTCAACAGTTACCAGTGTCAACAGTGACCAGGTTCACTAGTAACTAGTATCACCAATAACCTGTACGACAGTGAACTGTGCCAACAGTTACCAGTCTCACCAGTGACCAGTGTCAACAGTGACCAGTCTCACCAGTGAGCAGTATCAACAGTGACCAGCGTCAACAGTGACCAGTCTCAACAGTGACCTTTCTCATCAGTGACCAGTTTCATCAGTGACCAGTCTCAAGAGTGAAAAGTGTCAACAGTGACGAGTGTCAACAGTGACTAGTGTCAACAGTGACCACTCTCACCAGTGACCATTCTCACAAGTGACCAGTGTCAACAGTGACCAGTCCCAACAGTGATCAGTGTCAACGTTGTCCACTCTCACCAGTGACCAGTCTCAACAGTGACCATTGTCCCCAGTGACTAGTTTTATCAGTGACCAGAGTCAACAGTGACCACTCTCACCAGTGACCAGTGTCAACGGTGACCAGTGATAACAGTGACCAGTCTCACCAGTGATAACAGTGTCCAGCGTTACCAGTGACCAGTCTCACCAGTGATAACAGTGTCCAGCGTTACCAGTGACAACAGTGACCAGTCTCATCAGTGGCCAGTCTTACCAGTGACCAATCTCAACCGTGACCAATGTCAACAGTGACCAGTCTCAACAGTGACCATCCTCAACATTGATCAGTCTCACCAGTGACCAGTGTCAACAATGACCAGTCTGAACAGTGACCAGTCTCACCAGTGAAGTCTCGACAAGAATCAGTTTCACCAGTGAATAGTCTCAACAGTGTCCAGTCTAAACAGTGACAAGACTCACCAGTGACCTCTTTCGACAGTGATTTTTCTCAACAGTGATCAGTCTCAACAGTGACCAGTGTCACCAGTGACCAGTCTCAGCAGTGACCAGTGTCAACAGTGACCAGTTTCAACATTGAAAAGGCTCAACAGTGACCAGTGTCAACAGTGACCAAGTACACTAGTAACCAGTATCACCAGTGACCTGTCTCGACAGTGAACTGTGCCAACAGTTACCAGTCTCACAAGTGACCAGTGTCAACGGTGACCAGTCTCGCCAGTGAGCAGTATCAACAGTGACCAGTGTCAACAGTGACCAGTCTCAACAGTGACCTTTCTCATCAGTGACCAGTGTCAACAGTCACCAGTCTCAACAGTGAAAAGTGTCAACAGTGACGAGTGTCAACAGTGACCACTCTCACCAGTGACCATTCTCACCAGTGACCAGTCTCAACAGTGACCATTGTCCCCAGTGACTAGTTTCATCAGTGACCAGAGTCAACAGTGACCAGTCTCACCAGTGACCAGTCCCAACGGTGACCAGTGATAACAGCGACCAGTCTCACCAGTGATAACAGTGACCAGTCTCACCAGTGGCCAGTCTTACCAGTGACCAATCTCAACAGTGACCAATGTCAACAGTGACCAGTCTCAACAGTGACCATCCTCAACATTGATCAGTCTCACCAGTGATCAGTGTCAACAATGACCAGTTTCAGCAGTGACAGGTGTCAACAGTGACCAGTCTCAACGGTGACCAGTGTCAACAGTGACCAGTCTCACCAGTGACCAGTGTCAACAGTGACCAGTCTCAAAACAATGACCAGTGTCAACAATGACCAGTCTCACCAGTGACCAGTGTCAACAGTGACCAGTCTCAACAGTGTATAATGTCAACAGTGACCTGTGTCAACAGTGATCAGTCTCACCAGTGACCAGTGTCAACAATGACCAGTCTCACCAGTGACAAGTGTCAACAGTGAATAGTGCTAACAGTGAACAGTGTCGACAGTGACCAGTGTCAACAGTGACTAGTGTCAACAGTGACCAGTCTCAACAATGACCAGTGTCAACAGCGACTAGTCTCACCAGTGACCAGCATCAACAGTGACCAGTCTCACCAGTGACCAGTCTCACCAGTCTCAACAGAGACCAATCTCACCCGTAACCAGCGTCAACAGTGATCAGTCTCAACAGTGACCAGTCTCAACAGTGACCAGTCTCACCAGTGACCAGTCTAAACAGTGACTAGTGTCACCAGTGACAACAGTGACCAGTCTCACCAGTGACCAGTCTTACCAGTGACCAATATCAACAGTGTGACGATAATCTCTTTCCAGAGATTTAGCCTGCTATATCTTCCCATCGTCCCATTCTCAACAATATGCAAGATACGTTTTATAGTGGCTTAACGTATATATCAAGACAGCCACACGCACCTGCAACTCCCTTCTTCCCCCCACTTCTGCACACCTGGTCGCGCCGACGGCTACAGTCCGAGACAAACTGCTTGTTACTGGACGCCCTGCGTTCTCATTGGCCGCTAACCAACACACCACTCCAGCTCCACGCCAATCACATTCCTCGCTAGCCATTGTCAAGACTGCCCAGCCATTCTCTCACCAGAATATATCCAGTGCTCATGCTATGAACACCTAAGTTGACTCACCTCGTGTGATCAAATAGAGGTTTATAGCTACCTGGTTGATACCTGGTTGATGGGGTTCTGGGAGTTCTTCTACTCCCCAAGCCCGGCCCGAGGCCAGGCTTGACTTGTGAGAGTTTGGTCCACTAGGCTGTTGCTTGGAGCGACCCGCAGGCCCACATACCCACCACAGCCCAGCTGGTCCGGAACTCCTTGGAGGAATAAATCTAGTTTCTTCTTGAAGATGTCCACGGTTGTTCCGGCAATATTTCTTATGCTTGCTGGGAGGACGTTGAACAACCGCGGACCTCTGATGTTTATACAGTGTTCTCTGATTGTGCCTATGGCACCCCTGCTCTTCACTGGTTCTATTCTGCATTTTCTTCCATATCGTTCACTCCAGTACGTTGTTATTTTACTGTGTAGATTTGGGACCTGGCCCTCCAGTATCTTCCAGGTGTATATTATTTGATATCTCTCTCGTCTTCTTTCTAGTGAGTACATTTGGAGAGCTTTGAGACGATCCCAATAATTTAGGTGCTTTATCGCGTCTATACGTGCTGTATATGTTCTCTGTATTCCCTCTATTTCAGCAATCTCTCCTGCTCTGAAGGGGGAAGTGAGTACTGAACAGTACTCAAGACGGGACAGCACAAGTGACTTGAAGAGTACAAGCATTGTGATGGGATCCCTGGATTTGAAAGTTCTCGTAATCCATCCTATCATTTTTCTGGCTGTCGCAATATTTGCTTGGTTATGCTCCCTAAACGTTAGGTCGTCAGACATCATTATTCCCAAATCCTTTACATGTTGTTTTCCTACTATGGGCACATTTGATTGTGTTTTGTACCCTGTATTATGTTTAAGGTCCTCATTTTTACCGTACCTGAGTACCTGGAATTTGTCACTGTTAAACATCATATTATTTTCTGATGCCCAGTCGAAAACTTTATTAATATCAGCTTGAAGTTTTTCAATGTCTTCAGCCGAGGTAATTTTCATACTGATTTTTGTGTCGTCTGCAAAGGATGATACGAAGCTGTGACTTGTATTTTTGTCTATATCTGATATGAGAATAAGGAAAAGCAGCGGTGCAAGGACTGTACCCTGAGGTACAGAGCTTTTAACTGCACTTGGACTAGATTTTATATGGTTGACCGTTACTCGCTGAGTCCTGTTTGACAGAAAACTGAGTATCCAGCGTCCTACTTTACCGGTTATTCCCATTGACTTCATTTTGTGTGCTATCACGCCATGGTCACATTTATCGAAAGCCTTTGCGAAGTCCGTGTATATCACATCAGCATTCTGTTTTTCTTCTAATGCCTCAGTGACTTTATCGTAGTGCTCAAGTAGCTGTGAGAGGCACGATCTTCCCGCTCGAAATCCATGTTGGCCTGGGTTGTGAAGGTCATTGGTCTCCATGAAATTGGTGACCTGACTCCTAATCACTCTCTCAAATACTTTTATTATGTGCGATGTTAGTGCAACTGGTCTATAATTCTTTGCCAATGCTTTGCTCCCTCCCTTGTGTAGAGGGGCTATGTCTGCTACTTTAAGTGCATCTGGTATCTCCCCCGTGTCCAAGCTCTTCCTCCACACTATACTGAGTGCCTGTGCTACCGGCACTTTGCATTTCTTTATAAATATTGAATTCCATGAGTCTGGACCTGGGGCCGAGTGCATGGGCATGTTTTCAATTTCTCTTTCAAAATTTAGTGCGCTCGTGTTGATATCAGTTATATTTACAGGGGTTTGGATATCCCGCATAAAGAAATTGTCTGGATCTTCTACTTTCATGTTGTTTATTGGAGTGCTAAACATGTCCTCATACTGCTTTTTTAGGATTTCACTAATTTCTTTGTCATCCTCCGTGTATGAACCTTCACTTGTACGAATAGGTCCAATACTGGCAGTAGTTTTTGCTTTTGATTTCGCATATGTGAAGAAGTATTTTGGATTTTTCTTTATTTCCTGAATTGCTTTCTGTTCTAACTGCCTTTCTTCAGTTTCATATGAGTGTTTCAATTTCCGCTCGATTTCTTCAATCTCCCTATTTAAATTATTCCTTCTTTGACGGGAAATTCGTGTCTGCATAAGCAGTTCCGTTATTCTTTTCCTGCGTTTATAGTGTCTTCTGCGTTCTCTTTCTACGTTGGATCTCTTTCTGGCTTTCCTCAAAGGAACATGTTTCAGACAGACTTGATACGCTTCCGAAGTCAGTTTTTCTATTCCTTCTGTAGGACTTTTATTACTTAAAACAGTTTCCCATGGAATGTTTTTAAGTTCCCTGTTTATTATCTCCCAGTCTATCCTTTTATTATTAAAATTGAATTTACTGAATAGCCCCTCTCG
This sequence comes from Procambarus virginalis, assembly GCA_020271785.1. Lineage (NCBI taxonomy): Eukaryota > Metazoa > Arthropoda > Malacostraca > Decapoda > Cambaridae > Procambarus > Procambarus virginalis. The sequence goes on along the minus strand of WNGS01034207.1, from coordinate 53,579 downwards.
CTTTATCAACGTTTTAGGTCTATTCTGAGTATTGATGGTAGTTTGCACTTCAATGAGCTTGTGATCTGAATATGTGGTATCTGATATCGTAATGTCTCTGATAATGTCTTCATTGTTCGTAAAGACCAGATCTAGAATATTTTCATTTCTCGTTGGCTCCGATATCTGCTGAGTGAGTGAAAATTTGTCACAGAATCTAAGTAGTTCTCTAATCTGTGGTTGGTTAGGTCCTGATAGATTCCCTGGTATAATATTATTGTTTGCTATTCTCCACCTGAGACTAGGCAAGTTGAAGTCACCTAAGAAGATAATATCAGGTATTGGGTTCTCCAAATTATCAAGGCTATTCTCTATTTTGTTTATCTGTTCTGTGAATTCCTCAGCCGTTGCATCTGGCGGTTTGTATATTAGAATAATCACTAAATTTATTTTCTCTATTTTTAATCCCAGTACCTCTATCACCTCATTTGTAACGTTTAGGAGCTCCGAGCACACAAGGTCTTCCCTAATATACAGACCCACTCCTCCATGTGACCTAATTTTCCTATCACACCTGTATAGGTTATATCCTGGAATCCAGATCTCACTGTCCAACAATTCCCCTGCATGGGTTTCTGTGAAAGCTCCAAATACTGCATTCGACTCCGTGAGGAGGCCATTTATGAACTGTACTTTATTGTTTGTTCTTGTTTTCAGTCCTTGTATGTTGGCAAAGATGAATGAGGTTACTCTATTAGTGATAGTTTGACTGGGAGACTTTTTCGGCAAGCCCATTATGCGTGGACATATTGAGTTTGTTCTGACCAGTGCTGATTGTTGTAGGGCAGTTGCCTGTTGTAGTTGTGGTTCCCTTTCGGTGTGTAGTTGTATCTGTAATTCTGGTATGCAAGTGGGTCTGGCATCCAGTTCCATACATTCTCCATGCTCCTCCTTTTGAATTCTCTTTCGGTCTGGTATAAAAAAATTTATCGAATTTCCTCCAAATTCATTATCCTGCTTGCCACTCTTTATGTAGCGTTCCGTGCCTTTCACGTGAAAGTATGGGCAGCTGAGGTCATAGCATTTTCTGTCCTCCAGTGAGGTTTGGCACATCTCAGGATGGAAAAACCTACATATTGATCCAAATCGACACTCACCTTTCCTAAGCATATTTAAACATTTTTTGGGATGTTGATAACTGCATTCTAATCCTTTCTTATTACCAGCATATCTATGTCTGCATATGCCCTTTGCATAAAATTTGCATAAGTCTGTCCTTCTGTTCTGACTCTCTCTATCGGGAACCGTTGTAGTGTCTGTACCTACCGAGCTGTCAGTGCTGTCTGTTACACTTTCTAGTTTACTGTCATCCACATCCGGGCCTACTGAGTCAGAGTTTACAACTTCCTGAGTTTCAGCCTCAGTTTCATCCCTGACTATAGCCTCCGCCCCTGGTATATTACAATTGTTGTTCCTTTCCCACTCCTGGATGGCTGGTAGGCTTCCAATGAACGATGTTTTCCGTTCATGCGTCATGTTATCTAGAAGGTTTTTTAGGATATTCCAAGCTGGCTGGTCATGTTTACACACCCAGAGCAAGTGGCCAGCTCTCAGTGCCGCAGTGTTACTCACTCCTGCACAAGCCGAATGAAATCTATTCTTACAGATATAACATTCAATTCCCGTTGCCTTCGACTTTAAGGAGATGTTACAGTGGCCACAAATTTGTTTATTTACTCCCATTTTGCCTTGTTTTGTTGTATATATCTATATATTTATAATATTATATGTATACCGTATGTTTGTAATAGTATATATGTTTATTTGTTCTACAGTATGGTCAGTACTTATCACACGGTCGAGGGTGAGGGAGGGTCCCAGAGGCTGTTCCGTTGACACTTGTTGTCCCAGGCCGCGGCTGGAGGCCCTCAGTTGCCAGTTACTTGTGTTATAACACTGATATATTAATTCGCTTGTATTACAATAAGGGATTTTCTGCTTTATTCCCGACTTGCTATAGTATTCACTTTCTTTATTACTAATTTCTCGATCCACATTCCCCTATTACACTTGTTGGAAACCAATTTGCTAGTAAGCACCCACACACACGGCGGCCACACAGGATGTGGGCCTAAGGGCTGGGTTCTGGCACCACGAGGTGGACTCCACACAAAATTCACTTGTTATTTCCTTAAAGCACAAAAGTCGGATGTCAATCACTATGGTATATTGTTTAATAAGTTGAGATGCACTTTATGAGTTATCTGACTGTGTTTAGTTCCTGTATCACTGAAATATCCCGAGATATATAGTGTTTTTCACAGAGCTCGTGCTCACGTGTGCTTCCCCTCCCCACACCAGTCGAACCCACACCAGCTAGCGCATATATTCCCAGCACTAATATTATTTTGCTTGTTATTTCATGTCACTTCTCCTCCCTTTAACGTAATCCAGCTTTATGTTCAGTTATTTTTCCACTTGTTGTTCTGCACCATTAAGCCAAGATTTTTGACTTTATTTCAATTTGTTTCTTAAGTGATTATTAAAATGCATTGTTTATTATTGTGTTTTATGTCTCTTCCCTTACCTTACCACAGATTATCAAACACGCAGTCATTCTTTTTTTTTTTTACTTTTTTTTTACTTTTTGTTTTTATATGTGGCCTGGCTTTGACATCTGCCAGTGGAAGACTGCCGACCACCATACTCCACTACTTAACCGTCCCAACAGTGACCAATATCAACAGTGACCAGTCTCAACAGCGATCAGTCTCAACAGTGATCAGTCTCACCAGTGATTATCTCAACAGTTACCAGTCTCACAAGTGACTAGTGTCAACAATGACCATTGCTCACAGTGACCAGTGTCAACAGTGACCAGTGTCAACGGTGACCAGTCTCACCAGTGACAAGTGTCAACAATGACCAGTCTCACCTGTGACAAGTGTCAACAGTGGCAAGTGTCAACAGTGACCAGTCTCACCAGTGACCAGTGTCAACAGTGACTAGTCTCAACAGTGACCAGTGTCAACAGTGACCAGTGTCAACAGTGACCAGTGTCAAAAGTGACCAATCTCACCAGTTACCAGTCTCACCAGTGACCAGTGTCAACAGTGACCAGTCACCAATGACCAGTGTCAACAGCAGTGATCAATCTCACCAGTGACCAGACTCAAAAGTGACCAGTCTCGTTAGTGGCAATGTCAACAGTGACCAGTCTTACCAGTAACCAGAGCCAACAGTGAACAGTCTCAGCAGTGACCGGTGTCAATAGTGACCAGTTTCAACCTTGAAAAGGCTCAACAGTGACCAGTGTCAACAGTTACCAGTGTCAACAGTGACCAGTTTCACCAGTAACCAGTATCACCAATGATCTGTCTCAACAGTGAACTGTGCCAACAGTGACCAGTCTCACCAGTGACAAGTGTCAACAGTGACAAGTGTCAACAGTGACCAGTCTCACCAGTGACCAGTCTCAACAGTGACCAGACTCATCAGAGACCAGTCTCACCAGCGACCAGTGTCAACAGTGACCAGTGTCAACAGTGACCAGTCTCAACAGTGAACAGTCTCAACATTGACCAGTCTCAACAGTGAACAGTGTCAACAGTGACCAATGTCAACAGAGACCAGTGTCAACAGTGACCAGTCTCACCAGTGACCAGTATCAACAGTGACCAGTCACACCCATAACCAGTGTCAACAGTGTTCAGTCTCAACAGTGACCAGTCTGAACAGTGACCGTTCTCAACAGAGACCAGTCTCACCAGTGACCAATCTCAAGAGTGACTAGTGTCACCAGTGACTAATTCCAACAGTGACCAGTCTCAACAGTGACCAGTGTCACCAGCGACTAGTTTCAACAGAGACCAGTGACAACAGGGACCAGTCTCACCAGTGACCAGTCTCTCCAGTGACCAGTCTCAACAGTGAACAGTGTCAACAGTAACCAGACTAACCAGTGACCAGTCTCGACAGTGACCAGTCTCACCAGTGACCAGTCTAACCACTGACCAGTCTCACCAGTGACCAGTGTCAACAGTGACTAGTCTCAGCAGTGACTAGTGTCAACAGTGACCAGTGTCAAAAGTGATCAATCTCACCAGAGACAATTCTCAACAGTGACCAGACTGACCAGTGACCAGTCTCAACAGTGACCAGTCTGACCAGTGAACAGTCTCACTAGTGAGCAGTCTCTACAGTGAGCAGTGTCAACAGTGACCAGTCTCAACAGTGACCATTCTCACCAGTGACCAGTCTCAACAGTGACTAGTCTCAACAGTGACCATTCTCACAAGTGACCAGTGTCAACAGTGACCACTCTCACCAGTGTCAACAGTGACCAGTGTCAACAGTGACCAGTGTCAACAGTGACCAGTGTCAACAGTGACCAGTCTCAACAGTGATCAGTCTCAACATTGTCCACTCTCAACAGTGACCCGTCTCAACGGCGACCATTGTCCCCAGTGACTAGTTTCAACAGTGACCAGAGTCAACAGTGACCAGTCTCACCAGTGACCAGTGTCAACGGTGACCAGTGATAACAGTGACCAGTCTCACCAGTGATAACAGTGACCAGCGTCACCAGTGACAACAGTGACCAGTCTCACCAGTGACCAGTCTTACCAGTGACCAATCTCAACAGTGACCAATGTCAACAGTGACAAGTCTCAACAGTGACCATCCTCAACAGTGACAACTCTCAACAGTGACCATCCTCAACATTGATCAGTCTCACCAGTGACCAGTGTCAACAGTGACCAGTTTCAACCTTGAAAAGGCTCAACAGTGACCAGTGTCAACAGTTACCAGAGTCAACAGTGACCAGTTTCACCAGTAACCAGTATCACCATTGACCTGTCTTAACAGTGAACAGTGCCAACAGTGACCAGTCTCACCAGTGACAAGTGTCAACAGTGACAAGTGTCAACAGTGACCAGTCTCACCAGTGACCAGTGTCAATAGTGACCAGTGATAACAGTGACCAGTGTCAATGGTGACCAGTGATAACAGTGACCAGTCTCACCGGTGATAACAGTGACCAGCGTCACCAGTGACAACAGTGACCAGTCTCACCAGTGGCCAGTCTTAACAGTGACCAATCTCTACAGTGACCAATGTCAACAGTGACCAGTCTCAACAGTGACCATCCTCAACATTGATCAGTCTCACCAGTGACAGGTGTCAACAGTGACCAGTCTCAACGGTGACCAGTGTCAACAGTGACCAGTCTCACCAGTGACCAGTGTCAACAGTGACCAGTGTCAACAATGACCAGTGTTAACAATGACCAGTCTCACCAGTAACCAGTGTCAACAGTGACCAGTCTCACAGTGAATAATGTCAACAGTGACCAGTGTCAACAGTGATCAGTCTCACCAGTGACCAGTGTCAACAATGACCAGTCTCACCAGTGACAAGTGTCAACAGTGACCAGTGCTAACAGTGACCAGTGTCGACACTGACCAGTGTCAACAGTGACTAGTGTCAACAGTGACCAGTCTCAACAGTGATCAGTCTCAACATTGTCCACTCTCAACAGTGACCCGTCTCAACGGCGACCATTGTCCCCAGTGACTAGTTTCATCAGTGACCAGAGTCAACAGTGACCAGTCTCACCAGTGACCAGTGTCAACGGTGACCAGTGATAACAGTGACCAGTCTCACCAGTGATAACAGTGACCAGCGTCACCAGTGACAACAGTGACCAGTCTCACCAGTGGCTAGTCTTACCAGTGACCAATCTCAACAGTGACCAATGTCAACAGTGACAAGTCTCAACAGTGACCATCCTCAACAGTGACAACTCTCAACAGTGACCATCCTCAACATTGATCAGTCTCACCAGTGACCAGTGTCAACAGTGACCAGTTTCAACCTTGAAAAGGCTCAACAGTGACCGGTTTCAACCTTGAAAAGGCTCAACAGTGACCAGTCTCAACAGTGAACAGTGTCAACAGTGACCAGTGTCAACAGTGACCAGTGTCAACAGTGAACAGTCTCACCAGTGACCAGTCTCAACAGTGACCAGTCACGCCCATAACCAGTGTCAACAGTGATCAGTCTCAACAGTGACCAGTCTCAACAGTGACCATTCTCAACAGTGACCAGTCTCACCAGTGACCAGTCTCAAGAGTGACTAGTGTCACCAGTGACGAATTCCAACAGTGACCAGTCTCAACAGTGTCCAGTGTCACCAGCGAATAGTTTCAACATAGACCAGTGACAACAATGACCTGTCTCACCAGTGACCAGTCTCAACAGTGAACAGTGTCAACAGTGACCAGTCTCACCAGTGACCAGTCTCGACAGTGACCAGTCTCACCAGTGACCAGTCTAAACACTGATCAGTCTCACCAGTGACCAGTGTCAACAGTGACTAGTCTCAGCAGTGACTAGTGTCAACAGTGACCAGAGTCAAATGTGATCAGCCTCACCAGAGACCAGTCTCAACAGTGACCAGACTGACCAGTGACCAGTCTCAACAGTGACCAGTCTCAACAGTGACCAGTCTGAACAGTGAACAGTCTCACTAGTGAGAAGTCTCTACAGTGAGTAGTGTCAACAGTGACCAGTCTCAACAGTGACCATTCTCACCAGAGACCAGTCTCAACAGTGACCAGTCTCAACAGTGATCAGTGTCAACAGTGACTAGTGTCAACAGTGACTAGTGTCAACAGTGACCAGACTCATCAGTGACCATTCTCACCAGTGACCAGTCTCAACAGTGACCAGTCTCAACAGTGACCAGTGTCAACAGTGACCAGTGTCAACAGTGACTAGTGTCAACAGTGATCAGTCTCATCAGAGACCAGTCTCAACAGTGACCAGACTGACAAGTGACCAGTCTCAACAGTGACCAGACTCATCAGAGACCAGTCTCACCAGTGACCAGTGTCAGCAGTGACCAGTGTCAACAATGAACATTCTCACCAGTGACAAGTGTCAACAGTGACCAGTCTCAACAGTGACCCATCTCAACAGTGACCAGTCTCCCCAGTGACCAGTGTCAACAGTGACTTGTCTCAACAGTGACCAGTGCTAACAGTGACCAGTGTCAGCAGTGACCGTTCTCAACAATGACCAGTGTCAAAAGTTACCAGTCTCACCAGTGACAAGTGTCAACAGTGATCAGTCTCAACATTGTCCACTCTCACCAGTGACCAGTCTCAACAGTGAGTATTGTCCCAGTGACTAGTTTCATCAGTGACCAGAGTCAACAGTGACCAGTCTCACCAGTGACAAGTGTCAACAATGACAAGTGTCAACAGTGACCACTCTCAAAAGTGACCAGCCTCAACAGTGACCAGTCTCACCAGTCACCAGTCTCACCAGTGACCAGTGTCAACAGTGACCAGTGTCAACAGCGACCAGTCTCAACAGTGAAAAGTGTCAACAGTGATCAGTCTCAACAGTGAACAGTGTCAACAGTGACCTGTGTCAACAGTGACCAGTTTCTCCAGTGACCAGTCTCAACAGTGATCAGTCTCAACCATAACTAGTGTCACCATTGATCAGACTCAACACTGACCAGTGTCAACTGTGACCAGTGTCAACAGTGACCAATCTCACCAGTGACCAGTGTCAACAATGACCAGTCTCACCAGTGACAAGTGTCAACAGTGGCAAGTGTCAACAGTAACCAGTCTCACCAGTGACCAGTCACCAATGACCAGTGTCAACAGCAATGATCAATCTCACCAGTGACCAGTCTCACCAGAGATCAGTCTCACCAGTGACAAGTGTCAACAGTGACTAGTCTCAACAGTGACCAGTGTCAACAGTGACCAGTCACCAATGACCAGTGTCAACAGCAATGATCAATCTCACCAGTGACCAGTCTCAAAAGTGACCAGTCTCTTAAGTGGCAATGTCAACAGTGACCAGTCTCACCAGTAACCAGAGTCAACAGTGACCAGTCTCAGCAGTTACCAGTGTCAACAGTGACCAGTTTCACCAGTAACCAGCATCACCAATGACCTGTCTCAACAGTGAACTTTAACAACAGTGACCAGTCTCACCAGTGACAAGTGTCAACGGTGACCAGTGTCAACAGTGACCAGTGTCAACAGTGACCAGTCTCAACAGTGACCAGTCTCAACAGTGAACAGTGTCAACAGTGACCAGTGTCAACAGTGACCAGTCTCACCAGTGAAAAGTCTCAACAGTGACCAGTCACACCCATAACCAGTGTCAACAGTGATCAGTCTCAACAGTGACCAGTCTCAACAGTGACCATTCTCAACAGTGACCAGTCTCACCAGTGACCAGTCTCAAGAGTGACTAGTGTCACCAGTGACTAATTCCAACAGTGACCAGTCTCAACATTGACCAGTGTCACCAGCGACTAGTTTCAATATAGACCAGTGACAACAGTGACCTGTCTCACCAGTGACCAGTCTCAACAGTGAACAGTGTCAACAGTGACCAGTCTCACCAGTGACCAGTCTCGACAGTGACCAGTCTCACCAGTGACCAGTCTAAACACTGATCAGTCTCACCAGTGACCAGTGTCAACAGTGACTAGTCTCAGCAGTGACTAGTGTCAACAGTGACCAGAGTCAAATGTGATCAGTCTCACCAGACACCAGTCTCAACAGTGACCAGACTGACCAGTGACCAGTCTCAACAGTGACCAGTCTCAACAGTGACCAGTCTGAACAGTGAGCAGTCTCACTAGTGAGAAATCTCTACAGTGAGCAGTGTCAACAGTGACCAGTCTCAACAGTGACCATTCTCACCAGTGACCAGTCTCAACAGTGACCAGTCTCAACAGTGACCAGTGTCAACAGTGACCAGTGTCAACAGTGAATAGTGTCAACAGTGACCAGTCTCATCAGTGACCATTCTCACCAGTGACCAGTCTCAACAGTGACCAGTCTCAACAGTGTCCAGTGTCAACAGTGACCAGTGTCAACAGTGACTAGTGTCAACAGTGATCAGTCTCACCAGAGACCAGTCTCAACAGTGACCAGACTGACAAGTGACCAGTCTCAACAGTGACCAGACTCATCAGAGACCAGTCTCACCAGTGACCAGTGTCAGCAGTGACCAGTCTCAACAGTGATCAGTCTCACCAGTGATCATCCTCACCAGTGACCAGTGTCAACAATGAACAGTCTCACCAGTGACAAGTGTCAACAGTGACCAGTCTCAACAGTGACCCATCTCAACAGTGACCAGTCTCACCAGTGACCAGTGTCAACAGTGACTTGTCTCAACAGTGACCAGTGCTAACAGTGACCAGTGTCAACAGTGACCAGTCTCAACAGTGACCATTCTCAACAGTGACCAGTCTCACCAGTGACCAGTCTCAAGAGTGACTAGTGTCACCAGTGACTAATTCCAACAGTGACCAGTCTCAACAGTGACCAGTGTCACCAGCGACTAGTTTCAATATAGACCAGTGACAACAGTGACCTGTCTCACCAGTGACCAGTCTCAACAGTGAACAGTGTCAACAGTGACCAGTCTCACCAGTGACCAGTCTCGACAGTGACCAGACTCACCAGTGACCAGTCTAAACACTGATCAGTCTCACCAGTGACCAGTGTCAACAGTGACTAGTCTCAGCAGTGACTAGTGTCAACAGTGACCAGAGTCAAATGTGATCAGTCTCACCAGAGACCAGTCTCAACAGTGACCAGTCTCAGCAGTTACCAGTGTCAACAGTGACCAGTTTCACCAGTAACCAGCATCACCAATGACCTGTCTCAACAGTGAACTTTAACAACAGTGACCAGTCTCACCAGTGACAAGTGTCAACAGTGACCAGTGTCAACAGTGACCAGTGTCAACAGTGACCAGTCTCAACAGTGACCAGTCTCAACAGTGAACAGTGTCAACAGTGAACAGTGTCAACAGTGACCAGTCTCACCAGTGACCAGTCTCGACAGTGACCAGACTCACCAGTGACCAGTCTAAACACTGATCAGTCTCACCAGTGACCAGTGTCAACAGTGACTAGTCTCAGCAGTGACTAGTGTCAACAGTGACCAGAGTCAAATGTGATCAGTCTCACCAGAGACCAGTCTCAACAGTGACCAGACTGACCAGTGACCAGTCTCAACAGTGACCAGTCTGAACAGTGAGCAGTCTCACTAGTGAGAAATCTCTACAGTGAGCAGTGTCAACAGTGACCAGTCTCAACAGTGACCATTCTCACCAGTGACCAGTCTCAACAGTGACCAGTCTCAACAGTGACCAGTGTCAACAGTGACCAGTGTCAACAGTGAATAGTGTCAACAGTGACCAGTCTCATCAGTGACCATTCTCACCAGTGACCAGTCTCAACAGTGACCAGTCTCAACAGTGACCAGTGTCAACAGTGACTAGTGTCAACAGTGATCAGTCTCACCAGAGACCAGTCTCAACAGTGACCAGACTGACAAGTGACCAGTCTCAACAGTGACCAGACTCATCAGAGACCAGTCTCACCAGTGACCAGTGTCAGCAGTGACCAGTCTCAACAGTGATCAGTCTCACCAGAGATCATCCTCACCAGTGACCAGTGTCAACAATGAACAGTCTCACCAGTGACAAGTGTCAACAGTGACCAGTCTCAACAGTGACCCATCTCAACAGTGACCAGTCTCACCAGTGACCAGTGTCAACAGTGACTTGTCTCAACAGTGACCAGTGCTAACAGTGACCAGTGTCAGCAGTGACCAGTCTCAACAATGACCAGTGTCAAAAGTTACCAGTCTCACCAGTGACAAGTATCAACAGTGATCAGTCTCAACATTGTCCACTCTCACCAGTGACCAGTCTCAACAGTGACCATTCTCACCAGTGACCAGTGTCAACGGTGACCAGTGATAACAGTGACCAGTCTCTAAAGTGATAACAGTGACCACCGTCACCAGTGACAACTGTGACCAGTCTCACCAATGGCCAATATTACCAGTGACCAATCTCAATAGTGACCAGTCTCAACAGTGACCATTCTCAACGCTGACCAGTCTCACCAGTGACCAGTGTCAACAATGACCAGTCTCGCCAGTGACAAGTGTCAACAGTGACCAGTCTCAACATTGACCAGTGTCAACAGTGACCAGTCTCACCAGGGACCAGTGTCAACAGTGAACATTCTCAGCAGTGACCAGTGTCAATAATGACCAGTCTCACCAGTGACCAGTGTCAACAGTGACCAGTCTCAACAGTGAATAGTGTCAACAGTGACCAGTGTCAACAGTGATCAGTCTCACCAGTGTCCAGTGTCAACAATGACCAGTCTCACCAGTGACAAGTGTCAACAGTGACCAGTCTCTACAGTGACCAGTGTCAACAGTGACCAGTCTCACCAGTGACCAGTGTCAACAGTGAACATTCTCAGCAGTGACCAGTGTCAACAATGTTCATCTCACCAGTGACCAGTGTCAACAGTGACCAGTCTCAACAGTGAATAGTGTCAACAGTGACCAGTGTCAACAGTGATCAGTCTCACAAGTGACCAGTGTCAACAATGACCAGTCTCACCAGTGACAAGTGTCAACAGTGACCAGTGCTAACAGTGACCAGTGTCGACAGTGATCAGTGTCAACAGTGACCAGAGTCAACAGTGACCAGTCTCAAAAGTGACTTGTCTCACCAGTGAACCAGTCTCAACAGTGACCAGTCTCACCCGAAATCAGTGTCAACAGTGATCAGTCTCACCAGTGACCAGTCTAAACAGTGACTAGTGTCACCAGTGACAACAGTGACCAGTCTGACCAGTGACCAGTCTTACCTTTGACCAATATCAACAGTGACAAGTGTCAACAGTGACCAGTCTCACCAGTGAACATTCTCAACAGTGACCAGTCTCACCAGTGAAAAGTCTCATTAGTGACCAGTGTCAACAGTGACTAGTCTCAACAGTGACCAGTGCTCACAGTGACTAGTGTCAAAAGTGACCAGTGTCAACAGTGACCAGTGTCAACCGTGACCAGTCTCACCAGTGACCAATGTCAACAGTGACCAGTCTCAACAGTGAAAAGTGTCAACAGAGACAAGTGTCAACAGTGACCAGTGTCAACAGTGACAAGTCTCACCAGTGACCACTCTAACCAGTGACCAGTCTCACCCGTAACCAGTGTCAACAGTGATCAGAGTCAACAGGGACCAGTCTCAACAGTGACCATTCACAACACTGACCAGTCTCACCAGTGACCTGTCTCAACAGTGACTAGTGTCAACAATGACCAGTGCTCACAGTGACCAGTGTCAACAGTGACCAGTGTCAACAGTGACCAGTCTTTCCAGTGACCAGTGTCAACAATGACAAGTCTAACCAGTGACAAGTGTCAACAGTGACAAGTGTCAACAGTGACCAGTCTCACCAGTGACCAGTCTCAACAGTGTCTAGTCTCAACAGTGACCAGTGTCAACAGTGACAAGTGTCAACAGTGACAAGTGTTAACAGTGACCAGTCTCACCAGTGAACAGACTCAACAATGATCAGCCTCACTAGTGACCAGTCTCTCCAGTGACAAGTGTCAACAGTGTCTAGTCTCAACAGTGACCAGTGCTCACAGTGACCCGTGTCAACAGTGACCAGTCTCACCAGTGACCAGCGTCAACAGTGACCATTCTCAACAGTGACCAGCCTCACCAGTGACCGGTCTCAACTGTGACTAGTATCAACAATGACCAGTGCTCACAGTGACCAGTGTCAACAGTGACCAGTGTCAACAGTGACCAGTCTCACCAGTGACCAGTGTCAACAATGACCAGTCTCACCAGTGACAAGTGTCAACAGTGACACGTGTCAACAGTGACCAGCCTCACCAGTGACCAGTGTCAACAGTAATTAGTCTCAACAGTGACCAGTGCTCACAGTGACCAGTGTCAACAGTGACCAGTGTCAACAGTGACCAGTGTCAACAGTGACCAGCGTCAACAGTGACCAGTTTCACCAGTGACCAGTGTCAACAGTGACCAGTGTCAACAGTGACCAGTGTCAGCAGTGACCAGTCTCACCAGTGACCAGTCTCAACAGTGAATAGTGTCACCAGTGACTAATTCCAACAGTGACCAGTCTCAACAATGACCAGTGTCACCAGCGGCTAGTTTCAACACAGACCAGTGACAACAGTGACCAGTCTCACCAGTGACCAGTCTCTCCAGTGACCAATCTCAACAGTGAACAGTGTCAACAGTGACCAGTCTCACCAGTGACTAGTGTCAACAGTGACCAGTGTCAAAAGTGATCAGTCTCACCAGAGACCAGTCTCAACAGTGACCAGACTGACAAGTGACCAGTGTCAACAGTGACCAGTCTCAACAGTGTCCAGTCTCACCAATGACCAGTCTCACCAGTGACCAGTCTCTACAGTGACCAGTCTCACCTGTGACCAGTATCACCAATGACCTCTCGCAACAGTGACCAGTCTCAACAGTGACCAATCTCACCAGTGACCATTCTCAACATTGACCAGTGTCAACAGTGACCAGTGTCAACATTGACCAGTGTCAACAGTGACTCGTGTCAACAGTGACTAGTCTCACCAGTGAACATTCTCACCAGTGACGCGTCTCAACAGTGACCAGTCTCACAAGTGACCAGTGTCAACAGTGACCAGACTCAACAGTGATCAGACTCAACATTGACCAGTCTCACCAGTTACCAGTCTCAACAGTGACCATTGTTCCCAGTGACTAGTTTCAACAGTCACCAGAGTCAACAGTGACCAGTCTCACTAGTGACCAGTCTCACCAGTGACCAGTCTCAACAGTGAACAGTTTCACCCGTAACCAGTGTCAACAGTGATCAGTCTCAACAGTGACCAATCTCAACTGTGACCATTCTTACCAGTGACCAGTCTCAACAGTGACTTGTGTCACCAGTGACAACAGTGACCAGTCTCACCAGTGACAACAGTGACCAGTCTCACCAGTGACCAGTCTTACCAGTGACCAATATCAACAGTGACCAATGTCAACAGTGAACAATCTCAACAGTGACCAGTCTCAACAATGATTAGTCTCACCAGTGATTATCTCAACAGTTTCCATTCTCACCAGTGACCAGTGTCAACAGTAATTAGTCTCAACAGTGACCAGTGCTCACAGTGAACAGTGTCAACAGTGACCAGTGTCAACAGTGACCAGCGTCAACAGTGACCAGTCTCACCAGCGATCAGTGTCAACAGTGACCAGTCACAACAGTGACCAGTCTCACCAGTGACCAGTTTCACCAGTGACCAGTGCCAACAGTGACCAGTGTCAGCAGTGACCAGTCTCACCAGTGACGAGTCTCATCAGTGAATAGTGTCAATAGTGACCAGTGTCAACAGTGTCCAGTGTCAACAGTGACCAGTCTCACCAGTGAAAAGTCTCAACAGTGGGTAGTGTCACCAGTGACTAGTTCCAACAGTGACATCCTCACCAGTGACCAGTGTCATCAGTGACCAGTGTCAACAGGGACCAGTCTCACCAGTGACAACAGTGACCAGTCTCACCAGTGACCAGTCTCTCCAGTGACCAGTCTCTCCAGGGACAAGTCTCAACAGTGACCAGTGTCAACAGTGACCAGTCTCACCAGTGAACAGTCTCGACAGTGACCAGTATCACCAGTGACCAGTCTCAACAATGACCAGTCTCACCAGTGACCAGTGTCAATAGTGGCCAGTCTCAGCAGTGACTAGTTTCAACAGTGACCAGTGTCAACAGTGATCAGTCTCACCAGTGACCAGTCTCAACAGTGACCAGACTGACCACTGACCAGTCTCAACAGTGACGAGTCTCAACAGTGACCTGTCTCACCAGTGATCAGTCTCAACAGTGACCAGCCTCACCAATGACCACTGTCAACAGTGACCAGACTCAACAGTGACCAATGCCAACAGTGAGTAGTCTCATCATTGACCAGTCTCAACAGTGACCAGTCTCAACAGTGACCAGTCTCACCAGTGAATAGTCTCAACAGTAACCAGTCTCAACAGTGACCAGTCTCACCAGTGACCTGTCCCGACAGTGACCAGTCTCAACAGTGACCAGTCTCTACAGTGACCAGTCTCACCTGTGACCAGTATCACCAATGACCTCTCGCAACAGTGACCAGTCTCAACAGTGACCAATCTCACCAGTGACCAGTCTCAACATTGACCAGTGTCAACAGTGACCAGTGTCAACATTGACCAGTGTCAACAGTGACTCGTGTCAACAGTGACTAGTCTCACCAGTGAACATTCTCACCAGTTACCCGTCTCAACAGTGACGAGTCTCACAAGTGACCAGTGTCAATAGTGACCAGACTCAACAGTGATCAGACTCAACATTGACCAGTCTCACCAGTTTCCAGTCTCAACAGTGACCAATGTCAACAGTGACCAGTCTCAACAGTGACCAGTCTCAACAGTGATCAGTCTCACCAGTGTTTATCTCAACAGTGACCAGTCTCACCAGTGACCAGTGTCAACAATGACCAGTCTCATCAGTGATAAGCGTCAACAGTGACAAGTGTCAACACTGACCATTCTCACCGTGAACAGTCTCATCAGTGACCAGTGTCAACAGTGACTAGTCTCAAAAGTGACCATTGCTAACAGTGACCAGTGTCAACAGTGACAAGTGTCAAGAGTCACCAGTGTCAACAGTGACCAATCTCAACAATGACCAGTATCAACAGTGACCAGTCTCACCAGTGACCAGTGTCATCAGTGACCAGTCTCAACAGTGAAAAGTGTCAACAGTGACCAGTGTCAACAGTGTCCAGTGTCAACAGTGACTAGTCTCACCAGTGAGAAGTCTCAACAGTGGCTAGTGTCACCAGTGACTAGTTCCAACAGTGACATCCTCACCAGTGACCAGTGTCATCAGTGACCAGTGTCAACAGAGGCCAGTCTCACCAGTGACCAGTCTCTCCAATGACCAGTCTCTCCAGTGACCAGTCTGAACAGTGGCCAGTGTCAACAGTGACCAGTCTCACCAGTGAACAGTCTCGACAGTGACCAGTATCACCAATGACCAGTCTCAACAATGACCAGTCTCACCAGTGACCAGTGTCAACAGTGACCAGTCTCAGCAGTGACTAGTGTCAACAGTGACCAGTGTCAACAGTGATCAGCCTTACCAGTGACCAGTCTCAACAGTGACCAGACTGACCACTGACCAGTCTCAACAGTGACGAGTCTCAACAGTGACCTGTCTCACCACTGATCAGTCTCAACAGTGACCAGACTCACCAGTGACCTGTCTCAACAGTGACCAGACTGACAAGTGACCAGTGTCAACAGTGACCAGTGTCAGCAGTGACCAGTCTCAACAGTGACCAGTATCTACAGTGACCAGTCTCACCTGTGACCAGTATCACCATTGATCTCTCGCAACAGTGACCAGTCTCAACAGTGACCAATCTCACCAGTGACCATTCTCAACATTGACCAGTGTCAACAGTGACCAGTGTCAACATTGACCAGTGTCAACAGTGACTCGTGTGAACAGTGACTAGTCTCACCAGTGAACATTCTCACCAGTGACCCGTCTCAACAGTGACCAGTCTTACAAGTGACCAGTGTCAACAGTGACCAGACTCAACAGTGATCAGACTCAACATTGACCAGTCTCACCAGTTACCAGTCTCAACAGTGACCATTGTCCCCAGTGACTAGTTTCAACAGTGACCAGAGTCAACAGTGACCAGTCTCACTAGTGACCAGTCTCACCAGTGACCAGTCTCAACAGTGACCAGTTTCACCCGTAACCAGTGTCAACAGTGATCAGTCTCAACAGTGACCAATCTCAACTGTGACCATTCTTACCAGTGACTAGTGTCACCAGTGACAACAGTGACCAGTCTCACCAGTGACAACAGTGACCAGTCTCACCAGTGACCAGTCTTACCAGTGACCAATATCAACAGTGACCAATGTCAACAGTGAACAATCTCAACAGTGACCAGTCTCAACAATGATCAGTCTCACCAGTGATTATCTCAACAGTTTCCATTCTCACCAGTGACCAGTGTCAACAGTAATTAGACTCAACAGTGACCAGTGCTCACAGAGACCAGTGTCAACAGTGACCAGTGTCAACAGTGACCAGCGTCAACAGTGACCAGTCTCACCAGTGACCAGTGTCAACAGTGACCAGTCACAACAGTGACCAGTCTCACCAGTGACAAGTCTCAACAGTGAATAGTGTCAATAGTGACCAGTGTCAACAGTGTCCAGTGTCAACAGTGACCAATCTCACCAGTGAGAAGTCTCAACAGTGGCTAGTGTCACCAGTGACTAGTTCCAACAGTGACATCCTCACCAGTGACCAGTGTCATCAGTGACCAGTGTCAACAGGGACCAGTCTCACCAATGACAACAGTGACCAGTCTCACCAGTGACCAGTCTCTCCAGTGACCAGTCTCTCCAGTGACCAGTCTCAACAGTGACCAGTGTCAACAGTGACCAGTCTCACCAGTGAACAGTCTCGACAGTGACCAGTATCACCAGTGACCAGTCTCAACAATGACCAGTCTCACCAGTGACCAGTGTCAATAGTGGCCAGTCTCAGCAGTGACTAGTGTCAACAGTGACCAGTGTCAACAGTGATCAGTCTCACCAGTGACCAGTCTCAACAGTGACCAGACTGACCACTGACCAGTCTACACAGTGACGAGTCTCAACAGTGACCTGTCTCACCAGTGATCAGTCTCAACAGTGACCAGCCTCACCAATGACCACTGTCAACAGTGACCAGATTACACAGTGACCAATGCCAACAGTGATTAGTCTCATCATTGACCAGTCTCAACAGTGACCAGTCTCAACAGTGACCAGTCTCACCAGTGAATAGTCTCAACAGTAACCAGTCTCACCAGTGACCAGTCTCACCAGTGACCTGTCCCGACAGTGACCAGTCTCAACAGTGACCAGTCTCTACAGTGACCAGTCTCACCTGTGACCAGTATCACCAATGACCTCTCGCAACAGTGACCAGTCTCAACAGTGACCAATCTCACCAGTGACCAGTCTCAACATTGACCAGTGTCAACAGTGACCAGTATCAACATTGACCAGTGTCAACAGTGACTCGTGTCAACAGTGACTAGTCTCACCAGTGAACATTCTCACCAGTGACCCGTCTCAACAGTGAACAGTCTCACAAGTGACCAGTGTCAACAGTGACCAGACTCAACAGTGATCAGACTCAACATTGACCAGTCTCACCAGTTTCCAGTCTCAACAGTGACCATTGTCCCCAGTGACTAGTTTCAACAGTGACCAGAGTCAACAGTGACCAGTCTCACCAGTGACCAGCCATTCTCAACAGTGACCAATGTCAACAGTGACCAGTCTCAACAGTGACCAGTCTCAACAGTGATCAGTCTCACCAGTGTTTATCTCAACAGTGACCAGTCTCACCAGTGACCAGTGTCAACAATGACCAGTCTCATCAGTGATAAGCGTCAACAGTGACAAGTGTCAACACTGACCATTCTCACCAGTGAACAGTCTCATCAGTGACCAGTGTCAACAGTGACTAGTCTCAAAAAAGACCATTGCTAACAGTGACCAGTGTCAACAGTGACAAGTGTCAACAGTCACCAGTGTCAACAGTGACCAATCTCAACAATGACCAGTATCAACAGTGACCAGTCTCACCATTGACCAGTGTCAACAGTGACCAGTCTCAACAGTGAATAGTGTCAACAGTGACCAGTGTCAACAGTGATCAGTCTCACCAGTGACCAGTCTCAACAGTGACCAGACTGACCACTGACCAGTCTCAACAGTGACGAGTCTCAACAGTGACCAGTCTCAACAGTGAATAGTGTCAACAGTGACCAGTGTCAACAGTGTCCAGTGTCAACAGTGACTAGACTCACCAGTGACCAGTCTCAACAGTGACCAGCCTCAACCGTAACCAGTGTCAATAGTGATCAGTCTCAACAGTGATCAGTCTCAACAGTGACCAGTCTCACCAGTGAGAAGTCTCAACAGTGGCTAGTGCCACCAGTGACTAGTTCCAACAGTGACATCCTCACCAGTGACCAGTGTCATCAGTGACCAGTGTCAACAGAGACCAGTCTCACCAGTGACCAGTCTCTCCAGTGACCAGTCTCTCCAGTGACCAGTCTGAACAGTGACCAGTGTCAACAGTGACCAGCGTCAACAGTGACCAGTCTCACCAGTGACCAGTGTCAACAGTGACCAGTCACAACAGTGACCAGTCTCACCAGTGACAAGTCTCAACAGTGAATAGTGTCAATAGTGACCATTGTCAACAGTGTCCAGTGTCAACAGTGACCAATCTCACCAGTGAGAAGTCTCAACAGTGGCTAGTGTCACCAGTGACTAGTTCCAACAGTGACATCCTCACCAGTGACCAGTGTCATCAGTGACCAGTGTCAACAGGGACCAGTCTCACCAATGACAACAGTGACCAGTCTCACCAGTGACCAGTCTCTCCAGTGACCAGTCTCTCCAGTGACCAGTCTCAACAGTGACCAGTGTCAACAGTGACCAGTCTCACCAGTGAACAGTCTCGACAGTGACCAGTATCACCAGTGACCAGTCTCAACAATGACCAGTCTCACCAGTGACCAGTGTCAATAGTGGCCAGTCTCAGCAGTGACTAGTGTCAACAGTGACCAGTGTCAACAGTGATCAGTCTTACCAGTGACCAGTCTCAACAGTAACCAGACTGACCACTGACCAGTCTCAACAGTGACGAGTCTCAACAGTGACCTGTCTCACCAGTGATCAGTCTCAACAGTGACCAGCCTCACCAATGACCACTGTCAACAGTGACCAGATTCAACAGTGACCAATGCCAACAGTGATTAGTCTCATCATTGACCAGTCTCAACAGTGACCAGTCTCAACAGTGACCAGTCTCACCAGTGAATAGTCTCAACAGTAACCAGTCTCACCAGTGACCAGTCTCACCAGTGACCTGTCCCGACAGTGACCAGTCTCAACAGTGACCAGTCTCTACAGTCACCAGTCTCACCTGTGACCAGTATCACCAATGACCTCTCGCAACAGTGACCAGTCTCAACAGTGACCAATCTCACCAGTGACCAGTCTCAACATTGACCAGTGTCAACAGTGACCAGTGTCAACATTGACCAGTGTCAACAGTGACTCGTGTCAACAGTGACTAGTCTCACCAGTGAACATTCTCACCAGTGACCCGTCTCAACAGTGAACAGTCTCACAAGTGACCAGTGACAACAGTGACCAGACTCAACAGTGATCAGACTCAACATTGACCAGTCTCACCAGTTTCCAGTCTCAACAGTGACCATTGTCCCCAGTGACTAGTTTCAACAGTGACCAGAGTCAACAGTGACCAGTCTCACCAGTGACCAGCCATTCTCAACAGTGACCAATGTCAACAGTGACCAGTCTCAACAGTGACCAGTCTCAACAGTGATCAGTCTCACCAGTGTTTATCTCAACAGTGACCAGTCTCACCAGTGACCAGTGTCAACAATGACCAGTCTCATCAGTGATAAGCGTCAACAGTGACAAGTGTCAACACTGACCATTCTCACCAGTGAACAGTCTCATCAGTGACCAGTGTCAACAGTGACTAGTCTCAAAAAAGACCATTGCTAACAGTGACCAGTGTCAACAGTGACAAGTGTCAACAGTCACCAGTGTCAACAGTGACCAATCTCAAAAATGACCAGTATCAACAGTGACCAGTCTCACCATTGACCAGTGTCAACAGTGACCAGTCTGAACAGTGAATAGTGTCAACAGTGACCAGTGTCAACAGTGATCAGTCTCACCAGTGACCAGTCTCAACAGTGACCAGACTGACCACTGACCAGTCTCAACAGTGACGAGTCTCAACAGTGACCAGTCTCAACAGTGAATAGTGTCAACAGCGACCAGTGTCAACAGTGTCCAGTGTCAACAGTGACTAGACTCACCAGTGACCAGTCTCAACAGTGACCAGCCTCAACCGTAACCAGTGTCAATAGTGATCAGTCTCAACAGTGATCAGTCTCAACAGTGACCAGTCTCACCAGTGAGAAGTCTCAACAGTGGCTAGTGCAACCAGTGACTAGTTCCAACAGTGACATCCTCACCAGTGACCAGTGTCATCAGTGACCAGTGTCAACAGAGACCAGTCTCACCAGTGACCAGTCTCTCCAGTGACCAGTCTCTCCAGTGACCAGTCTGAACAGTGGCCAGTGTCAACAGTGACCAGACTCACCAGTGAACAGTCTCGACAGTGACCAGTATCACCAATGACCAGTCTTAACAATGACCAGTCTCACCAGTGATCAGTGTCAACTGTGACCAGTCTCAGCAGTGACTAGTGTCAACAGTGACCAGTGTAAAAAGTGATCAGCCTTACCAGTGACCAGTCTCAACAGTGACCAGACTGACAACTGACCAGTCTCAACAGTGACGAGTCTCAACAGTGACCTGTCTCACCACTGATCAGTCTCAACAGTGACCAGACTCACCAGTGACCAGTGTCAACAGTGACCAGTCTCAACAGTGACCAATGCCAACAGTGACCAGTCTTATCAATGACCAGTCTCAACAGTGACCAGTCTCTCCAGTGACCAGTCTCACCAGTGACCTGTCTCGACAGTGACTAGTCTCAACAGTGACCAGTCTCTACAGTGACCAGTCTCAACAGTAACCAATCTCCCCAGTGACCAGTTTCACCAGTGACCAGTTTCAACAGTGACCAGTCTCCAATGACCAGTGTCAACAGAGATCAGTCTCAACAGTCACCAGTCTCAACAGTGACCAGTCTCAACAGTGACCAGTCTCATTAATAAACAGTCTCAACTGTGACCAGTCTCTCCAGTAACCAGAGTCAACAGTGACAATCTCACCAGTGACCAGTCTCACCAATGACCAGTCTCAACAGTGACCAGTCTCAACAGTGACCACTGTCAACAGTGACCATTGTCTTCAGCGACCAGTCTCAGCAATGACCAGTCTCAACAGTGACCAGTCTCACCAGTGACCAGTCTTAACAGTGACCTGTGTCAACATTGACCAGTCTCAGCAGTGACCAGTCACACCAGCGACCAGTGTCCCCAGTGACTAGTTTCAACAGTGACCAGATTCAACAGTGACCAGTCTCACCAGTGACAACAGTGACCAGTCTTACCAGTGACAAGTCTTACCTGTGACCAGTGTCAACAATGACCAGTCTCATCAGTGATAAGTGTCAACAGTGACAAGTGTCAACAGTGACCAGTCTCATCAGTGAAAAGTGTCAACAGTGACAAGTGTCAACATTGACCATTCTCACCAGTGAACAGTCTCTCCAGTGACCAGTGTCAACAGTGACTAGTCTCAAAAGTTGCCATTGCTAACAGTGACCAGTGTCAACAGTGACAAGTGTCAACAGTCACCAGTGTCAACAGTGACCTGTCTCAACAATGACCAGTCTCAACAGTGACCAGTCTCAAGCGTATCCAGTGTCAACAGTGATCAGCCTCAACAGTGATCAGTCTCAAAAGTGACCAGTCTCACCAGTGAGAAGTCTCAACAGTGGCTAGTGTCACCAGTGACTAGTTCCAACAGTGATATCCTCACCAGTGACCAGTGTCATCAGTGACCTGTGTCAACAGAGGCCAGTCTCACCAGTGACAACAGTGACCAGTCTCACCAGTGACCAGTCTCTCCAGTGACCAGTCTCTCCAGTGACCAGTCTCACCAGTGACCAGTGTCAACAGTGACCAGTCTCACCAGTGAACAGTCTCGACAGTGACCAGTATCACCAGTGACCAGTCTCAACAATGACCACTCTCACCTGTGACCAGTATCACCAATGACCAGTCAACAGTGACCAGTGTCAAAAAGTGATCAGTCTCACCAGAGACCAGTCTCAACAGTGACCACGCTGACCACTGACCAGTCTCAACAGTGACGAGTCTCAACAGTGACCTGTCTCACCAGTGATCAGTCTCAACAGTGACCAGCCTCACCAGTGACCACTGTCAACAGTGACCAGTCTCAACAGTGACCAATGCCAACAGTGACCAGTCTCATCATTGACCAGTCTCATCATTGACCAGTCTCAACAGTGACCAGTCTCAAAGAGTGACCAGTCTCAACAGTGACCTGTCTCACCAGTGACCAGTTTACACCAGTGAATAGTCTCAACACTAACCAGGCTCACCAGTGACCAGTCTCACCAGTGATCTCTCTCGACAGTGACCAGTCTCAACAGTGACTAGTCTCTACAGTGACCTGTCTCACCTGTGACCAGTATCACCAATGACATCTCGCAACAGTGACCAGTCTCAACAGTGACCAATCTCACCAGTGACCATTCTCAACACTGACCAGTGTCAACAGTGACCAGTGTCAACATTGACCAGTGTCAACAGTGACTCGTGTCAACAGTGACTAGTCTCACCAGTGAACATTCTCACCAGTGACCCGTCTCAACAGTGACCAGTCTCACCAGTGACCAGTTTCACCAGTGACCAGTGTCAACAGTGACCAGTGTCCAATGACCAGTGTCAAGAGTGATCAGGCTCACCAGTCACCAGTCTCAACAGTGGCCAGTCTCAACAGTGACCAGTCTCATTAATAACCAGTCTCAACTGTGACCAGTCTCACCAGTAACCAGTGTCAATAGTGACTAGTCTCAGAGTGATTCGTGTCAACAGTGACCAGTTTCAACAGTGAAAAGGCTAAACAGTAACCAGAGTCAACAGTGACCAGTGTCAACAGTGACCAGTCTCACCAGTGAACAGTCTCAACAGTGACCAGTCTCAACATGGACCACTGTCAACAGTGACCATTGTCTTCAGCGACCAGTCGCAGCAATGACCAGTTTCAACAGTGACCATTCTCACCAGTGACCAGTCTTAACAGTCACCAGTGTCAACATTGACCAGTCTCAACAGTGACCAGTCTCACCAGCGAACAGTGTCAACAGTGACCAGTCTCAACAGTTAACAGAGTCAACAGTGTCCAGTGTCAACAGTGACCAGTGTCAACAGTAATTAGTGTCAACAGTGACCAGTCTCACCAGTGACCAGTCTCACCAGTGACCCGTCTGAACAGTGATTAGTCTCACCAGTGACCAGTGTCAACAGTGACCAGTCTCAACATTTACCATTCTCACCAGTGACCAGTCTCAACAGTGACCATTGTCATCAGTGACCAATCTCACCAGTGACCAGTGTCAACGGAAACCAGTGATAACAGTGATCAGTCTCACCAGTGACAACAGTGACCAGTCTCACCAGTGACCAGCCTCACCAGTGACCAATCTCAACAGTGACCAGTGTCAACAGTGACCAGTTTCACCAGTGACCAGACTCAACAGTGACCAGTCTCACAAGTGAACAGTCTCAACAGTGAGCAGTGTCAACAGTGACCAGTGTCAACAGTGACCAGTCTCACCAGTGACCATTCTCGCCATTGAACAGTCTCAACAGTGACCATTCTCACACGTAACCAGTGTCAACAGTGACAAGTCTCAACAGTGACCTGCAGTGTCACCAGTAACCACTCTCAACAGTGACCAGCGTCACCAGTGACTAGCTTCAACCGTGACCAGTATCAACAGTGACAGTCTCACCAGTGACCAGTGTCAACAGTGACCAGTCTCACCAGTGACAACAGTGACCAGTTTCACCAGTGACCAGTCTCAACAATGACAAGTGTCAACAGTGACCAGTTTCACCAGTGACCAGTTTCAACAGTGACCTGTCTCGACAGTGACCAGCCTCAACAGTGACCAGTCTCTACAGTGACCAGTCTCTACAGTAACCAGTCTCACCTGTGACCAGAATCACCAATGACCTCTCGCAACAGTGACCAGTCTCAACAGTGACCAATCTCACCAGTGACCAGTTTCACCAGTGACCAGTGTCAACAGTGACCAGTCACCAATGACCAGTGTCAACAGTGATCAGTCTCACCAGTCACCAGTCTCAACAGTGACCAGTCTCAACAGTGACCAGTCTCATTAATAACCAGTCTCAACAGTGACTAGTCTCAGAGTGATTAGTGTCAACAGTGACCAATTTCAACAGTGAAAAGGCTAAACAGTCCTCAGAGCCAACAGTGACCAGTCTCACCAGTGACCGGTCTCACCAGTGAACAGTGTCAACAGTGACCAGTCTCAACAGTGACCACTGTCAACAGTGACCATTGTCTTCAGCGACCAGTCTCAGCAATGACCAGTCTCAACAGTGACCAGTCTCACCAGTGACCAGTCTTAACAGTGACCAGTGTCAACATTGACCAGTCTCAACAGTGACCAGTCTCACCAGCGACCAGTGTCCCCAGTGACTGGTCTCACCAGTGACCTGTCTCGACAGTGACCAGTCTCACCTGTGACCAGTATCACCAATGACCTCTCGCAACAGTGACCAGTCTCAACAGTGACCAATATCACCAGTGACCAGTTTCACCACTGACCAGTGTCAACAGTGACCAGTCTCCAATGACCAGTGTCAACAGTGATCAGTCTCACCAGTCACTAGTCTCAACAGTGACAAGTCTCAACAGTGACCAGTCTCAACAGTGACCAGTGTCAACAGTGACTAGTCTCAGAGTGATTAGTGTCAACAGTGACCAGTTTCAACAGTGAAAAGGCTAAACAGTAACCAGAGTCAACAGTGACCAGTCTTGTCGGGAAACCGACACACAAATAGTATAGTCTTCCCTTAACAGTATCCTCTTAAAATTAGAGAATGGGAGACTCCGTGACGTCATCGACGTCGCCGCAGTATTTACATTATTAAACCACTGTTCATACAACAGTTTAATGTCTAAATTGAATAAAAAAGTGTTCAATAAGACTGAATATAATTATTAACACCAAAATATAGCTTGATTCCCTTGTTAACGTAAATTTAACTTAGAAGTACACAATATTGGAACAAGGGAGGCAGAGCGTCTCTTACAGACGCCACGCTCACACGAAAAACAATAACAATGGAGCTCGCGTGTGTGTTGTGATAATGGCCACAGGATAGACCTACTCTGCCTTAAGAAACTGCCACAGCAACATCACTACTACAAATAAGAGCACTCCAGTATCCGTCTTACCAAGTATTTGTTTATTATTCTAGTGCACTGATTAATATCCAAATGGTAGTGGCGGTCATGATATATGAACAACACCAACACCATGTACGTGTACCCCATTTTTACAGCCCTCACATACCATGTTATACCTGTATTGATATGTTTAGGGAAATGTACTAACTCCTTGCATCCCAAACAGGTAAATTGTGACTTGGAACAGCAAGTAGCTGAGCAGTAGAACTACACATGTACCTAGCTGTTGCCAGCCTTGAAGGCCTCCACAGCCGCCATTGGCACCATGAGGCACAGGGCCACACCCACATAGATGCTACCATGACACAGCCTTAGTGGGCCCTTACTACAGGCTCAGATAAGGCCATTCTAGTTATTGTAGTAGTAATATTCATAACTAGTAATAATTGTTGAAATAATAGTAGATTAGACCACCATATGTGGTATGATAAAATATTATTATAATTAAACTTAGGTAAACAATTTGCAGTTTGAGAAGGAGCCATTACAAAGTGGTTTAAGCTACAAATTGTCCCTCCAATTTGTGTGAGATTAATTTCAGGCAGTTTTAACAAGTACATACAGTCCACTCAATTTCTTACCTACTAAGAAAAAATAAGATAAACTTTAATTTATTGAAGTCAATTAAAAGAAGATATACTGCCTGGAGTTTTTACCACATAAATTATGGTCCTTTGAACCTAGATGATTATTACAGTTAACCAGTAGGTACATTGCATCTAGTTATAAAATCCTGATATACATTAGTAGTGCAATATTATAGCAGAAAGACATTGCTATATTTACATTTTCTAGCCTAACTTTTCAATCTCATAGCAAGCAAAACTACAACAAAGCACAATTATTGTTCTGAGGCCTATGCCAAAGAACTATTGTGCCCTTTTCATTACAAGAGGTTGATAAGAGGCTACTTTACTTATAAGTTACTTATAAATGTTTTTAATTTAAGTATAACCATTACTTTAATATTGCACCAATACATACTGCATACCACATTGTTTACAGCAAATTCTTGCACAAGGGTAGGACATTTTAGGCTGGTGTTGTACAGCAACCTAGTTTAATTTATTGTGCTAACCTGGTGTAAGGGTAAGAATTTTTTACACTTGTCTAGAGTTGAACATATATTACAACCTAGCAAGTACATATTTTTATGCAGTATTCATGACAACCCGAGTTGTGTTGTCAACCTGATATTCATACATATAATTATAGGTATAATTTAACTATAATCATTTCACCTTTGAGTGTTAACCTGTGTCTCTGTACCAACCAAGAGTGATAATGACGGGCTAACTTGCGGAATACCAGCATTGATACAGGCTTACCACTCAAATTATAGCGTGTATGATTATACAGTAGTATATTTTTTAAATGATAAACAGCTCTAGTTCGGAAACTAGTTGCTTTATTAATTCAAGTGCCAAATAGTTAAAAGTCCATACGACTAGCGAGTACTTTCAAGATGTCTACACTCCAAAATGTAAAATTAACCCTTAGGGCCTTAAAGGGGCATCTCACAAGGCAGATTAACAAATGTGAAGACATGAGTAATCAAACTCCAGTTAATTATGCAGCACTGGAAAACTATCTTAAGCTCACACGGAACAAATATGACCGTGTGTTGCAACAAATGAAAGAGTATCAAGATATACTGAACAATTCTAGTATTGATGAAGATACGATGAACAACATTCTCCAAGAACACTCTGATTATGAAGATGCAATGTTTGTACAATTACAAATCTATGAAGATTTGATAAACGCCCATAAGGCCAATATAAATATTGCAGCTACAACTACCCAGAATCAGACAGCACCAGAAGTCAAATTACCATCACTCAGTCTTCCAACTTTTTCTGGAACAGAGGACGAGAATTGGGACAATTTCTGGAGCAAATTTGTCGATTCTGTGGATTCTAATGTCAATGTACCAAAGACGACAAAGTTTACGTATTTACAGAGTGTCTTGAAGAATGAAGCCTTTCAGGTAGTCTGTAATCTGAATCACACAGATGACGATTATGACAATGCTGTACAACTACTCAAGGACAACTATGCGAAGCCTGAAAGGACTATCAGAATTTTAACCCAGAAGCTGTTAGATATTAAACATCCAAATAATACAGCAGTCTCACTCCAAGCCTTTAGATTGGAGCTTGAGTCTTTGCTTAAGGCACTTAAAAATAAAGTAAACTTGGATGAATCAGACTGGATAATCCAAGTCCATATGACTCGCAAATTACCCAGGGACATCCTGGATAAGTTGTTTGTGTTGTATGGAAAGTCATATCTGACAGTAACAGAGATTACAAAGGGGTTACAAACCATCATAGAACGAGAAAGAGTTATCCCAGATGAAAAGGCGACATCTAAACCTTCGTCTACTACTAATAGTAAACAACAGAGTACAAACAGTACTCCAAACAAATCTAAAACAACTTCTCCCTCCCCAAAGTGGAGACAAGGCAGTGTGGGCACATACGCAGTTGGTACCTCCAAACCTACAGGTAACGCGTCACCCAAATCGGTGACTCCTCAAGATACTGTTAACGTCTGGAGACCATGTCTGTTCTGTGAACAATCACATTCCATGTACAATTGCAGACGATACCCCGATAGTGCAACACGCATAAAACGACTCAAGGAGTACATAGATGTACCAAGTGTATAAGGGAACATCATCCCGACAGCTGCACATCAACAATACGCACCTGTTATAGGTGCCATAAGGGTCGACACCATACAGCACTTTGTGGGGATTCAAGTACAAAGTCTGCCAAACCACAGGAGGAGGAAGGAACTAACACCTCAGTACAGCTTTGTACTGTGCTACCTGACATAAGTGTTTTCTCAACAAGGTCTAAACATAAATCAGCTCTACCTACTGCACGATTGATCATTAGAAATGGAGAGAACAAAGCCACCGTACGTGGATTATTTGATCAAGGGTCCCAATTGACCTTTATATCCAAAGAGTTGGTAGATACCCTGAAACTTACACCTGTAGAGGAGACACGAATAAACATAGCAGGATTCCTGACTGACTCAGGAGCCCGAGTTTTCAAGGTAGTACAACCCAAAGTACGATTAGGAGGTTACGAACAAAATGTACAAGCTCTAGTAGTAGATAGATTCCCAACAGATCTATATGTATATGGTCTGGGGACAACAGCCAAATTCCTAGAAAAAAGGGGAATTCATTTGGCTGATAATATCACAACAGATAACCTTTCCAATATTGGAATCCTTATGGGATCAGATGTCTACCATAAGTTTATCAAAGGAAAGGAATACAAACACGGTATGAACGTGTTACCATCTGCAGGTGGCTATTTGCTAACAGGCCCTGTATTACGGCTAAACCAACCCGCACCTGTAGAACACCAACATGCCAACCCAGTAATGGTTGCATGACTAGGAGACCAGTCTCCACTGCAACTCAGAGACATGTCCGAGGAAGAGCTTGATCCCCCTGTACACAAGTTATGGGACCTGGCAACTCTCGGCATTGTCCCTGAACAACCTAGCCCAGATGATGACTGGACTTACAAACAATACCTGGACTCAGTTATATACAGAGATAATCAATACTGGGTCAGGTTACCATGGAAGCTGAATCACCCTCAGCTACCCGTCAACCATTTTATGGCACAAAACCAATTGAGATCACAGGTGTTGCGCTTACAAAGACAACCTGAGAACTTGAAGTTGTACCATGAAATAATACAGAAGCAACTCGATGACAAATTTATCGAAGTTGTTACAAATGATAACCCAAAGGAAGGTCACTACTTACCACATCATTGTGTACAGAAGAATTCTGCAACTACCCCATTACGGATAGTATTTAATTGCAGTGCTAAAATGAGGCCGAGTAGTGTTTCGTTAAACGACTGTCTTCAAACTGGCCCTAGCCTAACACAAAGGCTTTACGACGTGCTGTTAAAGTTCCGTATTGGGACTTATGCATATACGGCCGACATCAGCAAGGCATTCCTTAGGGTAGGTCTTCAAGAAGAAGACCGGAACTACACAAAGTTCCTATGGATTAAGGATCCTAACGATCCGAACAGTGAATTAATCACTTACCGTTTTGCCTCTGTCCTTTTTGGCGCCACGTCATCTCCTTTCTGCTCCAAGCTACCTTGGATACGCACTTGAAGAAGTCCAATAGCCCAAACAAGACAGAAATTAGCAAAAACCTGTATGTGGATAATTTTCAAGGTACAACCAACAGTGAAAGTAAACTGTTGGACATATACCATGAGGCCAATCGAGAATTAATGGGAGCCAATATGCCTCTCCATCTTGGGTCTCTAACAATGAAAAATTAAATCAACTGATCTCAACTGAATTTCCCGATTACCAGGTACCCGAGATGACAAAGGTACTAGGTGTCGAATGGAACACGACAACAGATCAGTTGACAATCAAGTCAGTGGAGCCTGATACCACTAACTTAACAATGAGAAAATTACTATCACAAGTCAGCAAACCCTTCGACCCATTAGGACTATTAAGCCCAGTACTGATTAATGGGAAGTTGATAATACAGGAATGTTGGCAACAAAAGATAGGCTGGGATGATCTTCTAACACCTGCTCTACAAGAAAAATGGCAAGGGTTAGTAAAAGATTTAAGTACCTAGAGTCTGTCAAGTTCCCCAGGAAACACAGTAGTAAATGAAAAAGAACCAATTAAGCTACATGTATTCTGTGATGCCTCAGGAAAGGCTTATGGAACAGTAGCTTACCTGGTCACAAATGGGCAAGCCAATTTGCTCACATCAAAGGCCAGAGTGGCACCTTTAAAGAAAAGATCACTGCCACAACTGGAATTAACAGCCTTACTGTTAGGAGTAAGATTGGCTCATTATTTGATCAAGGCCTTACGCCACATCCACTTTAAGAAACAGTAGTTTGGTCAGATAATGAGGCAGTACTACAGTGGGTAAGAACAATAACAGTAAGAATCCTTACGTGAGTAACCGCGTTAAGGAAATACGAGAGTTGTCAGCAGGGTATAAACTAAGATATGTACCCACAAAAGAAATCCAGCTGACTATCTCTCCGAGGACTGACTTTACGGCAATTAACAAAGGCAGAGATGTGGTTCAATGGACCTCAGTGGCTAATCAGCGACCAGTGGCCTGAACAAAAGCCACAAGTCATTGTGACCAATGTTACTGTTCCCACTGAGAACCCAGAACCACCTCGGACTTTGGTAATTGATCCTACTCGGTACTCTGAACTGAACAAACTTATAGGTGTCACCCAAGTAGTGTTTGATTTTCTAAAGAAAATAGGAATCAAGCATAAATTCCCTAATGCCCTAAGGTGTGGGTTAGACATATGTCGTACCTAGTAGCCAGAACGCACTACTCAGCCTACTATGCAACGGCCGATGTGCCTAATAAGCCAAGTTTTCACGAATTAATTGTTTTTCGACTACCTAACCTACCTAACCTAACCTAACCTAACTTTTTCGGCTACCTAATTTAACGTAACCTAACCTATAAAGATAGGTTAGGTTAGGTTAGGTTAGGTAGGGTTGGTTAGGTTCGGCCATATAACTACGTTAATTTTCACTCCAATAAAAAAAATTGACTTCATACATAATGAAATGGATAGCTTTATCATTTCATAAGAAAAATTTGTGAAAATATATTAATTCATGAAAACTTGGCTTATTAGGCAAATCGGGCGTTGCATAGTAGGCCGAGTACGACGTTCTGGCTACTAGGTACGACATATATATATGTCGTACCTAGTAGCCAGAACGCACTTCTCGGCCTACTATGCAAGGCCCGATTTGCCTAATATGCCAAGTTTTCATGAATTAATTGTTTTTCGACTACCTAACCTACCTAACCTAACCTAACCTAACTTTTCTGCTACCTAACCTAACCTAACCAATAAAGATAGGTTAGGTTAGGTTAGGTAGGGTTGGTTAGGTTCGGTCATATATCTACATTAATTTTAACTCCAATAAAAAAAAATTGACCTCATACATAATGAAATGGGTATCTTTATCATTTCATAAGAAAAAAATTAGAGAAAATATATTAATTCAGGAAAACTTGGCTTATTAGGCAAATCGGGCCTAATAAGTTCCAATTGCAATGGCATTGTGGAACGGAATTTAATTGAGTCTGCGCGAATTAGTCAATGTCCAAATCTTCTCAATTTTATTACTGGTATGTACAAACTTGACCCAGTTTTAAGTTACAATATTACACAACAGTTTAAGAAAAAACTTTGATAAGGGAGGCATACAATGTCTCATTACAATTTATATTCCTTTATTGTGTGTTCATGAGGCTTTTCCTTAATCTTCATCCTTATTCTCTGACGCTTAATCCTCTTTGAGCTTTCCTGTTTCTGCTAATCCTTTCCCATAGATGGGTTGGTCAGGTCCAGGTGCTGACCTGCACCCTCTCTCTACTTCTCTCAGTCAATCTGATGTTGACAACGGCTTTCACGAGTCGAAACGTTCATCTCTCTTCTCCATTTCTTTGTGGTTTTTCCGCATACAAAAGATCAGTGTTTAGTGATAGTGATCGTCAATTGCATATATATATATATATATATATATATAATATATATATAGATATATATATATATATATATATATATAATATATATATATATATATATATATATATATTGTGACGATAATCTCTTCCCAGAGATTGAGCCTGATATATCTTCCCATAGTCACATTCTCAACAATTTGCAAGATACGTTTTATAGTGGCTTAACGTATATATCAAGACAGCCACACGCACCAGCAACTCCCTCCTTCCTCCCACTTCTGCACACCTGGTCGACCTGCCAACTGCTGCTCCCAGCCAAACTAGCGACTTGCGGCCGTCCTGCGTTCTCATTGGCCGCTAACCAACACACCACTCCCGTTCCACGCCAATCACAATCATCGCCAGTCATTGTTGGAGTCCCTTGCAGCTTTGCCAGCCAGAATATATCCTGTGCTCCTGCTATGAACACCTAATTTGACCCACCTAGTGTGATCAAATAGAGGTTTATAGCTAGCGCATATATTCCCAGCACCATTTATCTTTGTTAAAGTAACCAGTTCCCCTTTTCAATTCGTTATATTTTTACATGTTTTACATTTACATTATTTTAAATGCAAGGAATTGTCTTTATTTATTTTGTTTTCAGATTAAGTAAAGTTCATTTTTTTTATTTTGTGTTTCGTGTATCTTACCTTACCACAGATTATAGACAAGCAGTCACTCTTTTTTTTTCCTTTTTTTTATAACTCAAATGTATGTGGCCCAGCATTGACATCTGCTATTTGGAAGACTGCCGACCACCATTTCCAACACGTTACCGTCACAATATTATATTATATATATATATATATATATATTATATATATATATATTATATATATATATATATATATATATATATATATATATAGGGGGGTACCACCTCTGGTGCAATTATAGGGACCCACAGCCTCAGAGGAGGGAACACAGAGCATTCAGGGAAAAACTTGCCATTTAAATTAACTCTGAATACATAAGAATGTTCGCTTCTCCTACCACCCCCGATTTTTTATTGTGTACACTTTATTATGCAAGGTTATACAGTTACATATCTGATTGTATACAAAAAATGAACATTAAGAGGACACACAAAAAAAAAGTTCGCTTCCTAGAGGCTGTAGATTTCCTGGAACTCCTCCGACATCGGGCAGGAACCGAGGATGCAGCGAGCATTCCCCCTCTGGGTCGCGACACTGAGGCGCTTGAACAGAGAGAAATCTTGCCGCTCTAGGGTCTCTTGTGGTGTCAATGAGCTTGGAACCAAGATCCTTAAGAAACCTTCTTGCACTCTCTCCCCATGGGGATAGGGTCTCAGACCCTATTGGAACGAAGTTGTACCGATGATCTAATTGCCTGTACTTGGCTGACTTGTCTCTTTCTCTGTGTGTCGCCGCGGCTCCTGCTGTGCCGGCAGAGAGGTTGATGTATGTGGCTGCCAGGGTGGATACGCAAGTATAGTCCCATGCCAACTTTCTGCCACCCTTCCATGGACGCAGTGTGATTCCATCTGGTCGGCCGGCAAAGCTAACAGAGTCACGGTTCAGAAGGTTGCGGGGGCTTCCTCTCTCCACTGGACATCTGAGCAGAGGCAAGGCTTCTTTTAATGATGTCGTTGACTTCGTCGTGATCATAGTGTGCCAACCACCAGATTTTCCACAGTGCAGGCCATGCAATCCATATTCGTCAGTATCTGCCTCGCCACAAATACACTTATGAACAGTGTGGATAGGGGCAGCAAGACAGAGAGGATATGACGGATATATATTATATATATATATATATATATATAGTATATTATATATATATATATATATATTATATATATATATATATAAGAGAGAGGAGAGAGGAGAGAGAGAGAGAGAGAGAGGATATGGTGTATACTGGCAGCAGGTTTTTCTTTTAAACATGTCTCTTTGAATATGACGCATATTCTGTATTTACTATCTTCTGCTATTTAGGGCTTCTATCCCTCTAACTATTTTCTTAGCATCAGGGCTTAGCTTAAATAGGAGTTCTCCAAAACTCATTTTCGTAATTTCCGGGTGAAGAAAAGAGGTGAATTACTATAGAATGTATTTACACTTATTTAAACAATTTGCACAACGTTTCGAACCTCCATGTTTCATTCTCAAGTAAAGAAATGTTACAATGTGGTTGATTATATACCCGCACTGGTCAGGTGATAAGACAATAAAGGTGAAAACATAGGGGATACATAAGGGATAAATGTGGGGTGAAACATATGACACATAAGAAATAGAGGTAACGCAGAAGGCCCATTGGCCTATACGAGGCAGCTGGCATCTACATACAAAGATTAATCCAGTGTAATTGGCCTGTTATGTTGAACATGTCTTCTGTGTTGGCATCGTTATGTTCTGGTCTTGTCCTTACTCTCATGTGTGGAGAGTTAATAGTTCCTGATTTGGATGTTCATGGTAGGTTGTTCTGTTCTTATGTGAATTGCTTCAGAATTTGTAATCTTCTTGCATCTTGGGTTCTGTCTATTAGGCATGTATTTTTGTTCAACATTTCTCTTGTTATATATTATATATATATAATATATAATATATTATATATATATATATATATATATATATATATATATATATATATAGATAAATAGGAAAACCAAGGATATACTGAACATCTTGTTTCAGATTCTTTACTTTAAAATGATAACGTTTCGAATACTTCTTGTATTCATCATCAGATCTAAAAGAAAATAGAAATCACAATCAAATAATAGCAAACACAAGAACTCATACTGAATATGACTGCCTATCAAAGAAAGGAAAATTATTAAAAAACAAAACACTTAAGCTTACTTAAAGTGATCAATACAATAAAACTTATAACTGTCACATAGATAAAAGCTTATTCAAAAACATTCAATTACACAAGAATTTTATACTACTACAACAAACCATACATTAAACTTACGCATGAAGTGATCAACTGGAATGAAACTTGATAGCTACCACATAATACTAAACACTATAACAATATATTCAAATCATGACATACAATCTACAAAAAATGTATATAAAAATACAAACAGAGTAAGCGACAATTATAAAATACTACTCAAAATCTTGTATACTTGTATAAATGGCCAGTCAGATTTGAGACATAATGGAATCCTTATATATATAAAGGAGCTGCGGACCTTATTAAATAGCAACCTTTCGGCGTGTTCAATTGTACACTGTGTAGTGCACAGTAGGCCCTGTAATTTGCTTTAGTTATAGTTCATTCTGGTAGTTATTTTATTATAATTTGCTTTAGTCTACCATGTTTTGCCTTTTCTTACTTATTTCGGGCTTGACATTGTACATTATTATACATCTTTTCTATTTAGGACACATATACATTTTTTGTTATTTAGTTTTTATTAATATTTGAGTTTTTATACGATTTTGAGTAGTATTATATAATTGTCGCTTACTCTGTTTTGTATTTTTATATACATTTTTTGTAGATTTGTAGTCATGATTTGAATATTTGTTATAGTGTTAGTATATATGTGGTAGCTATCAAGTTTCACTACAGTTGATCACTTCACGTAAGTTTTAATAGTATGGTTTGTTGTAGTCAGTTATAAAATTCTTGTTGTAATTGAATGTTTTTGAATTAGCTTTTATCTATGTGACAGTTAATAACGTTTTAATTTGTATTGATCACTTTAAGTAGCTTAAGTGTTGTTGTCTTTTTAATAATTTCCTTTCTTTGATAGGCCAGTCATGATTCAGTATGAGTTCTTTGTTTTGGCCTCTTATTTGATTGTGATCTATGTTCTTTTAGATCTGATGATGAATACAAGAAGTATTCGAAACGTTATCCATTTTAAAGTAAAGAATCTAAAACAAGATGTTCAGTATTTCCTTGGTTTTCCTATTATTTTAAAATTAAGATTCCCGAAGGGAACATCGATCATATATATAATATATATATATATATATATATATATATATATATATATATATTTACTATATATAATATATTATACTATATAATAGATAAATAAATATATATAAGACTCACACCCCAGAAGACTCGCCTACCCCAGACACAATGTTCAGAGTCTAACCCACTGACCTCACGACGACATGGAGTTACCTAGATGACTCCCAGCCGCATGAGTGTACTTGGATACTTTCCATTGGGGCAGTAGGCAAATGGAACAAGCCTATGGCCGGCTTTAAGCATGAAATACACCCCAGGCTCACTACTCCGAAGCGCAACAACTGTTTACAGGCGAACCAGTAGACGAATAAGAAGTGATAGCCTGAGCTATTTTGAACACTCCCCGCCGGCACCTGGATGTGTTATCTTGGGCATAGCGTTTTATCAATCACCTCATTTTTGGGGGGCAACACTGAGGAACACAAATGCGAACAAGCCTGAATGGT
>WNGS01034207.1:0-16595 GCA_020271785.1 Procambarus virginalis | reverse complement strand
CCCCAGGACTATAAGCGAATGAAAATTCACACCCCAGAAGTGACTCGAACCCATACTCCCAGGAGCAACGCAACTGGTATGTACAGGGACGCCTTAAACCACTTGACCATCACGACCGGACATAAGGAAGTGATAGCCTGAGCTATTTGAACCACTTCCCCGCCGGCATCTGGATGGTTATCTTGGGCATAGCATTTTATCAAATCACCTCATTTTTGGGGGGGCAACACATGAGGAACACAAATGCGAACAAGCCTGAATGGTCCCCAGGACTATATGCGAATGAAAACTCACTCTACCTTAAGAGAGGGAGGTAACTGAGGCAGCGCGGGTCTCCATGCCCGCAACGCCTAGTTTCGGGCCAGTGCGTACCCATATCCGCAGCCTGTCTCCAAGGTAAGCTTGGACTGTTTTATTAACAATCCTGTTTTTTCCTGTTAATCTTGTTTTATTAACATTATCTTGGTGGTGGATGTAGATGCAGAATGCTCACTAATGAGTCCCATTCCTCAACGGCTTTTCTAATCATTGTAGTCGCGGTGGAATGTGCATCTAATGCAGCTGCTGTCGTTGGATTAATGTTGAGTTTGATGCGCAAGGGTTCCAATGTGTGTGTGTGTGTGTGTGTGTGTGTGTGTGTGTGTGTGTGTGTGTACTCAGCTAGTTGTGCTTGTGAGGGTTGAGCTCTGGCTCTTTTGTCCCCGCCTCTACACTGTCAATCAACTGGTGTACAGGTTCCTGAGCCTAATGGACTCTATCATATCTACATTATAAACTGTATATGGAGTCAGCCTCCACCACATCACTGCCTAAGGCATTCCACCTGTTAACTACTCTGACACTGAACAAGTTCTTTCTAACGTTCCTGTGGCTCATTTAGATACTCAGTTTCCACCTGTGTCCCCTTGTTCGAGTACCACAAGTGCTGAATAGTTTATCCTTGTCTACCCTGTCAATTCCCCTGAGAATTTTATAGGTTATCTTGAGGTTATCTACAGATGATTTCGAGGCTTTTAGTGTCCCCGCGGCCTGGTCCTCGACCAGGCCTCCGCCCCCAGGAAGCAGCCCGTGACAGCTGACTAACACCTAGGTACCTATTTTACTGCTAGGTAACAGGGGCATAGGGTAAAAGAAACTCTGCCCATTGTTTCTCGCCGGCGCCTGGTATCGAACCCAGGACCACAGGATCACAAATCTAGCATGCTGTCCGCTCGGCCGACCAGCGCCCTAGGTGGTGATCATGTCTCCCCGAAATCTTCTGTCTTCCAGCATTCCTCCAGTGATAAATAATATTTACCCCTTGGGTTGGGAAGTTTTCAAGCCAGTGAACTGCTTAATAATATGTTATGACTAACGAAAGATGTAAATGTTTCGTAAGAGATGGAGTAATTGCTTGGTGAATCTTGGTGTGCTTTTCGAGTCCCTGGTCCAAGGTACCGAGGAGGGTCAAGAACCTGTTTTTATCAGGTTATTGAGATAATAGGTAGGGAGAGATTGCTCTGTGAACTCTATGCTCTATGCTTCTGAGAGTCTACCTTGCTTCATATGCTCCTCAGCGCTCCATGTTGGTACAGCGTTGTTGTGTGACGTTGGTACAACGTTGTGGTGTGACGTTGGTACAACGTTGTGGTGTGACGTTGGTACAACGTTGTGGTGTGACGTTGGTACACCGTTGTGGTGTGACGTTGGTACAGCGTTGTTGTGTGACGTTGGTACAACGTTGTGGTGTGACGTTGGTACACCGTTGTGGTGTGACGTTGGTACACTTTTGTGGTGTGTCGTTAGTACAACGTTGTGGTGTGACGTTGGTACACCGTTGTGGTGTGACGTTGGTACACTTTTGTGGTGTGTCGTTAGTACAACGTTGTGGTGTGACGTTGGTACACTTTTGTGGTGTGTCGTTAGTAGTAAGCTGGGGGCTGGGGCTAGGAGCTGGGGGCTGGGGCTGGCCGCTGGGGGATGGGGTTAGGAGCTGGGGGATCAGGCTAGAAGCTGGGGGCTGGGGCTGGCCGCTGGGGGATGGGGCTAGGAGCTGAAGGGTGGGGCTAGCAGCTGGGGGCTGGGGCTAGGAGCTGGGGGCTGGGGCTAGGAGCTGGGGGCTGGGGCTAGCAGCTGAAGGGTGGGGCTAGCAGCTGGGGGCTGGGGCTAGGAGCTGGGGGCTGGGGCTAGGAGCTGGGGGCTGGGGCTAGGAGCTGGGGCTGGCCGCTGGGGGATGGGGCAAGAAGCTGTGGGCTGGGGCTAGGAGCTGGGGGCTGGGGCTTGCCGCTGAGAGGTGGGGCTAGCAGCTGGGGGGTGGGGCTGGCCGCTGGAGGATGGGGCTAGAAGCTGGTAGCTGGGGCTAGAAGCAGGGGGGCTGGGGCTAGCAGCTGGGGGGTGGGGCTGGCCGCTGGGGGATGGGGCTAAAAGCTGGGGGCTGGGGCTGGGGCTAGCAGCTGGGGGGTGGGGCTGGCCGCTGGGGGCTGGGGCTAGAAGCTGGGGGCTGGGGCTAGAAGCTGGGGGCTGGGGCTGGGGCTAGCAGCTGGGGGCTGGGGATGGCCGCTGGGGGCTGGGGCTAGAGGCTGGGGGCTGGGGCTAGAAGCTGGGGTCTTACTGAGAGTACTTGTATCCGGCTCTTAGTGAGAGTACTTGTATCTGGATCATACTGAGAGTGTTTGTTTCCGGCTCTTACTGAGAGTACTTCTATCCGGCTCCTACTGAGAGTACTTCTATCCAGCTCTTACTGAGAGTACTTCTATCCGGCTCCTACTGAGAGTACTTCTATCCGGCTCTTACTGAGAGTACTTCTAACCTGCTCTTACTGAGAATACTTCCATCCGGCTCTTACCTAGAGTACTTCTATCCGGCTCTTACTGAGAGTACTTCTAACCTGCTCTTACTGAGAATACTTCCATCCGGCTCTTACCTAGAGTACTTCTATCCGGCTCTTACTGAGAGTACTTCTATCCGGCTCTTACGAAGATTTCTTCTATCCGACTCTTGCTGAGAGTAGTTCTATCAGGCTCTTACTGAGAGTACTTCTATCAGGCTCTTACTGAGAGTACTTCTATCCAGCTCTTACTGAGACTACTTCTATCCGGCTCTTACTGAGAGTACTTCTATCCCGCTTTACGGATAGTACTTCTATCCGGCTCTTACTGAGAGTACTATCTGGCTCTTACCGAGAGTACTTCTATCCAGCTCTTACTGAGGGTACTTCTATCCGGCTCTTACTGAGAGTACTTCCACCTGGCTTTATTGAGAGTACTTCTATCCGGCTCTTATTGAGAGTACTTCTATCCGGCTCTTACTAAGAATACTTCTA
Organism: Procambarus virginalis; assembly: GCA_020271785.1. Taxonomy (NCBI): domain Eukaryota; kingdom Metazoa; phylum Arthropoda; class Malacostraca; order Decapoda; family Cambaridae; genus Procambarus; species Procambarus virginalis. The sequence goes on along the minus strand of WNGS01034207.1, from coordinate 13,294 downwards.
TGCGGCTCTTACTGAGAGTACTTCTATCCAGCTCTTACTGAGAGTACTTCTATCCGCTCTTACTGAGAGAATTTCTATCGACTCTTACTGAGAGTACTAGTAATTAGCCCAAAAAATATATGTACTGATTACCTTTGTAAATAAATGAGACAGGTGAATAATTTTGTAAATTAATCAGACTTTTTATATGAGGTTATTGAGACAATAGGTAGGGAGAGATTGCTCTGTGAACTCTATGCCCTTTGCTTCTGAGAGTCTACCTTGCTTCATATGCTCCTCAGCACCCCATGTTGGTACAGCGTTTTTGTATGACGTTGGTACACCGTTGTGGTGTAACGTTGGTACAACGTTGTGGTATGAGGTTGGTACACCGTTGTGGTTTGACGTTGGTACACCGTTGTGGAGTGACGTTGGTACAACGTTGTGGTGTGACGTTGGTACACTTTTGTGGTGTGTCGTTAGTACAACGTTGTGGTGTGACGTTGGCACAACGTTGTGGTGTGACGTTGGTACACTTTTGTGGTGTGTCGTTAGTACAACGTTGTGGTGTCACGTTGGAACAACGTTGTGGTGTGACGTGGGCACAACGTTGTGGTGTAACGTTGTGACAACGTTGTGGTGTAACGTTGTGACACCGTTGTGGTGTAACGTTGTGACAACGTTGTGGAGTAACGTTGTGACAACGTTGTGGAGTAACGTTGGCACAACGCTGTGGTGTGACGTTGGTACTACGTTGTGGCGTGACATTGGCATATTGTTGTGGTGTGGAGTTGGCACAACGTAGTGGTGTCACGGTAATACAACGTTGTTGTGTGACATTGGTACAACGTTGTGGTGTGACGTTGGTACAACGTTGTGGAGTGACGTTGGTACACCGTTGTTGTCACGTTGGTACAACGTTGCTGTGTCACGTTGGAATAACGTTGTGGTGGCACATCGGTATAACGTTGTGTTGTGACTTTGGTACAACGTTGTTGTGTGACGTTGGTGTAACGTTGTGGTGTGACGTTGGTACAACGTTGTGGTGTGACGTTGGTACAACGTTATTGTGTCATGTTGGTAAAACGTTGCCTAAGGTTGTTTGAGGGGATCCCATTAGGCCTGTGAAGTACTGTACTGGGAGGATCCACATTGAGTGTTCTTTTTGCGGGGCTGGGGCTAGCAGCTGGAGGGTGGGGCTGGCCGCTGGGGGATGGGGCTAGAAGCTGGGGGATGGGGCTAGAAGCTGGGGGCTGGGGCTAGGAGCTGGGGTCTAGACTTGAGTCGCAGTTTGCCTTCTGCTGTGGTTAACACTTTTTGTGGGTATCCCTTCGCTCAAAACAATTCCCAGAGGTCTCATGATTTGGGTCTCCAAAATGTCATCCTTGCTGTTTATACGCTTCAGTCTGAGGGCCCAAGGAATAGGGCAGAGAGTTCTTCAAGGCGGAGGGGTGGCACGAGTCATACCTTAAGTATGTGTGTAGGTTGGTTGGTTAGGAATAGGCACGTGTGTGTAGGAGCCTATCATCCTTCCCAATGAAGACTGGTGTTCAGAAAGATGATTTCTGTTTTGCTGGTTTCTAAGGTGAAGGAAAGGTTCAGGTGTGCCGTGTTGGTCCAGGAGTAGAAGGATTCTAGGCGACTGTCATGACTCCATATATGTCGTCGATGTAACGAAAGTAGATGTCTGGTTTGTCCGAGATGAGTGCATGGCGGGACTCGAACGCCACATGTACGAAGATTTCCGCTATAGCCACGCTGCTTGAAGCTCTAATGGCTGTTGTCCCTTTAATCTGCCTTTAGGTCTTCGAGTTGTAGGTGAGGATAGAATCCCTCATGGCGTGGAGGATTGCTTCCTCCAGGAGGCGTCTGTGTAGAGGTCTCTGTACTCCAGCGTCTCTAAGGGGCTGTCTTATCCTGTGCTTATTGTCGTCAAAGTAGGTAGATTCCAGGCATGCTGCTTCTCTCTGGGGGATGCTGGGGTAGAGGGACACCACGTCCAATGAGAACAGGGTTGTATCCTTCGGAACAAGTTCCCAGTTCGTGTTCATCTGTCAGCTTCGACAGGAGGTCTGTTGTGTCCTTCAGACGTTCCTGGAGTAGGAAGAACATAACCGGTCTATGGGCCGAGTTGGAGCTCTGCAACCACTTAACACTGGTTTGCCTTACCATCTTCCTGTGAAGGGGGTGTAAGGGTTTTGTGAATTTTCGGTAGGCGGTAAATATAAGATATTTCTGATTTGAAAGTTAAGTAGTAGTCTCTCGTAGCTGCCTTAAGTATACCTCCCATGGAGCCTGCTTGGAAGTAATTGAAGAATTTGAGCATCAAGTGTTTACTCCTTGTTCTGGCTTCTCTAAGGCTGTACTGCTCCGTTGTATTTCTGTGTACGTTGAGGTGACTGAGCATTTCCTTAGCGTACTTCTTTCCATGATATCACAGCATCACCTTTGTCGGCAGGTTTTATGATAATGTCTGGGCGGTTCTTGAGGTTTTGTAAAGCCTCTTTGTGAGCCTGTGGTAGGTTACATGGTGGTCTATGTCTTAATAGGACCTTCAAAATGTCCATGGATTCTTGAATTAAGGTTGGAGGCTATTTTAGATGGAATGGCTAAACTGTCTTTGTGGAGGTCGGGTTTGGATACTTAGCAGAGAAAGATTTCAGTGTCTTTCCGCTTATTTCCTGGCGTATTTGGGCCCCCTGGTATGAGTCTGTTCCAAGCTGTGCTTATTTGTTATTCCAGAAAGTTGACAGTCAAATCACTATTTGTTGTCTCTTAAGTACTACTGGGGGCCCTATCACGAACGATACGCCCCTTCCTCGGCGGTCTCTCTCTGTGGGGCTTAACTGGGACCTCCGATAATACAGTTTGCCTTTTGAATTTTGATTTGTTTCCTGCAATGCGTTTGAGGTTGAGCTTTGGTGCCTGCCAGAGTTCCACCCATTGCCTGCGCCTTGTCCTGGAGGGAAGGGGTGTTTGTGTCTGCCTCTCCCCTCCTCTTGGACTGTAGTAAGGCCTCAGAAACGGGGGTTATGGAGCCACTGTTGGTGTACAGGACCTAAGTTGGTAGACCTTGGGGTGGGGCGTTCTGCAGGTAAGACAGCTATATATTGGTACAAAGTTGTGGAGTGACGTTGGTACAACGATGTTGTGTCACGTTAGTACAACGTTGTGTTGTAACGCTAGTACAACGCTGTTGTGTCACGTTGGTACAACGTTGTTGTGTCACGTTGGTACAACGTTATAGTGTCACGTTGGTACAATGTTGTGGTGTCAGGTTGGTACAAAGTTGTGTTAAAGTGTCCAGAAGCAATGATATGAGGACAAGGAACAGGGATGTGAGGACAAGGAGCTGTGATATGAGAACAAGGAGCTGGGGTATGAGGACAAGGAGATGGGATATGAGAACAAGGAGCTGGGGTATGAGGACAAGGAGCTGGGATATGAGAACAAGGAGCTGGGGTATGAGGACAAGGAGCTGGGATATATGGACAAGGTGCTGGGATATGCGGACAAGAAGCTGGGATATGAGGACAAGGAGCTGGGGTATGAGGACAAGAAGCTGGGATATGCGGACAAGGAGCTGGGATATGAGGACAAGGAGCTGGGATATGCAGACAAGGAGCTGGGGTATGAGGACAAGGAGCTGGGATATGAGGACAAGGTGCAGGGATAGGAGGACAAGGAGCTGGGATATGAGAACAGGGTCTTACTGAGAGTATTTCTATCTGGCTCTTACTGAGAGTGCTTCTGTCTGGTTCTTAATGAGAGTACTTGTATCCGGCTTTTCTGAGAGTACTTGTATCTGGCTCTTACTGAGTGTGCTTCTGTCTGGTTCTTAGATGAGAGTACTTGTATCCGGCTCTTACTGAGAGTACTTGTATCTGGCTCTTACTGAGAGTGCTTCCATCTGGTTCTTAATGAGAGTACTTGTATCTGGCTCTTACTGAGAGTACTTGTATCCGGCTCTTACTGAGAGTACTTCTATCTGCCTCTTACCGAAAGTACTTATATCCGGCTCGTACTGAAAGTACTTGTATCTGGCTATTACTGAAAGTACTTGTATTCGGCTCTTAGTGAGAGTACTTGTATCTGGATCATACTAAGAGTGTTTGTTTCTGGCTCTTACTGAGAGTACTTATATCCGGCTCTTACTGAGAATACATCTATCGTTCTCTTACTGAGAGTACTTCAATCCGGCTTTTACTGAGAGTACTTCTATCCGGCTCTTACGGAGATTTCCTTCTATCAGGCTCTTAATGAGAGTACTTCTATCCAGCTCTTACTGAGAGTACTTCTATCTGGCTCTTACTGAGAGTACCTCTTTCCGGCTCTTACTGAGAGTACTTCTATCCGGCTCTTACTGAGATTTCCTTCTATCAGGCTCTTACCGAGAGTACTTCTATCCGGCTTTACTGAGAGTACTTTTATCAGGCTCTTAATGAGAGTACTTCTATCCGGCTCTTACTGTGAGTACTTCTATCCAGCTCTTACTGAGAGTACTTCTATCCAGCTCTTAACGAGAGTACTTCTATCTGGCTTTACCGAGAGTACTTCTATCCGGCTCTTACTGAGAGAACTTCTATCCGGGTCTTACGGAGATTTCTTCTATCCGGCTCTTAATGAGAGTACTTCTATCCAGCTCTTACTGAGAGTACTTCTATCCGGCTCTTACTGAGAGTACTTCTATCCGGCTTTAATGAGAGTACTTCTATCCGGCTCTTACCGAGAGTACTTCTATCCAGCTTTACTGAGAGTACTTCTATCAGGCTCATAATGAGAGTACTTCTATCCGCTCTTACTGAGAGTACTTCTATCCGCTCTTACTGAGAGTACTTCTATCCACTCTTACTGAGAGTACTTCTATCCACTCTTACTGAGAGAACTTCTATCCACTCTTACTGAGAGTACTTCTATCCGCTCTTACTGAGAGTACTTCTATCCACTCTTACTGAGAGTACTTCTATCCACTCTTACTGAGAGAACTTCTATCCACTCTTACTGAGAGTACTTCTATCTGCTCTTACTGAGAGTACTTCTATCCGCTCTTACTGAGAGTACTTCTTTCCACTCTTACTGAGAGTACTTCTATCTGCTCTTACTGAGAGTACTTCTATCCACTCTTACTGAGAGTACTTCTATCCGCTCTTACTGAGAGAACTTCTATCCACTCTTACTGAGAGTACTTCTATCCGCTCTTACTGAGAGTACTTCTATCCAGCTCTTACTGAGAGTACTTCAATCCGGCTCTTACTGAGAGTACTTCTATCCGGCTCTTATGGAGATTTCCTTCTATCAGGCTCTTAATGAGAGTACTTCTATCCAGCTCTTACTGAGAGTACTTCTATCTGGCTCTTACTGAGAGTACTTCAATCCGGCTCTTACTGAGAGTACTTCTATCCGGCTCTTACGGAGATTTATTCTATCCGGCTCTTACTGAGAGTACTTCTATTCAGCTCTTACTGAGAGTACTTCTATCAGGCTCTTAATGAGAGTACTTCTATCCGGCTCTTACTGTGAGTACTTCTATTCAGTTCTTACTGAGAATACTTCTATCCGGCTCTTACTGAGAATATTCTATCCGGCTTTACTGAGAGTACTTCTATCCGGCTCTTACTGAGAGTACTTCTATCCGGCTCTTACCGAGAGTACTTCTATCCGGCTCTTACTGTGAGTACCTCTATCCAGATCTTACTGAGAGTACTTCTATCCGGCTCTTACTGAGAGTACTTCTATCCGGCTCTTACCGAGAGTACTTCTATCCGGCTTTTACTGTGAGTACTTCTATCCAGCTCTTACTGAGAGTACTTCTATCTGGCTCTTACCGAGAGTACTTCTATCCGGCTTTACTGAGAGTACTTTTATCCGGCTCTTACCGAGAGTACTTCTATCAGGCTTTACTGAGAGTACTTCTATCAGGCTCTTAATGAGAGTACTTCTATCCGGCTCTTACTGTGAGTACTTCTATCCAGCTCTTACTGAGAGTATTTCTATCCAGCTCTTACCGAAAGTACTTCTATCTGGCTTTACCGAGAGTACTTCTATCCGGCTCTTACTGAGAGTACTTCTATCCGGCTCTTACGGAGATTTCTTCTATCCGGCTCTTAATGAGAGTACTTCTATCCAGCTCTTACTGAGAGTACTTCTATCCGGCTCTTACTGACAGTACTTCTATCTGGCTTTACTGAGAGTACTTCTATCCGGCTCTTACCGAGAGTACTTCTATACGGCTTTACTGAGAGTACTTCTATCAGGCTCATAATGAGAGTACTTCTATCCGCTCTTACTGAGAGTACTTCTATCCGCTCTTACTGAGAGTACTTCTATCCACTCTTACTGAGAGTACTTCTATCCGCTCTTACTGAGAGAACTTCTATCCACTCTTACTGAGAGTACTTCTATCCGCTCTTACTGAGAGTACTTCTATCCACTCATACTGGGAGTACTTCTATCCGCTCTTACTGAGAGTACTTCTATCCACTCTTACTGAGAGTACTTCTATCCGCTCTTCCTGAGAGTACTTCTATCCACTCTTACTGAGAGTACTTCTAGATACCTGGTTGATACCTGGTTGATGGGGTTCTGGGAGTTCTTCTACTCCCCAAGCCCGGCCCGAGGCCAGGCTCGACTTGTGAGAGTTCGATCCACCAGGCTGTTGCTTGGAGCGGCCCGCAGAGCCACATACCCACCACAGCCCGGCTGATCCGGGACTTCTCTTAGGAAACAGTCCAGTTTTCTCTTGAAGATGTCCAGGTTGCTCCGGCAATATTTCTTATAGTCGCTGGGAGGACGTTGAACAACCGCGGACCTCTGATGTTTATACAGTGTTCTCTGATTGTGCCTATGGCACCTCTGCTCTTCACTGGTTCAATCTTGCATTTTCTTCCATATCGTTCACTCCAGTACGTTGTTATTTTACTGTGTAGATTTGGGACCTGGCCCTCCAGTATTTTCCACATGTATATTATTTGGTATCTCTCTCGTCTCCTTTCTAGAGAGTACATTTGGAGAGCTTTGAGACGATCCCAATAATTTAGGTGTTTTATCTCGTCTATGCGTGCCGTATATGTTCTCTGTATTCCCTCTATTTCAGCAATCTCTCCTGCTCTGAAGGGGGAAGTGAGTACTGAGCAGTATTCGAGACGGGACAACACAAGTGACTTGAAGAGTACAACCATTGTGATGGGATCCCTGGATTTGAAAGTTCTCGTAATCCATCCGATCATTTTTCTGGCTGATGCGATATTTGCTTGGTTATGCTCCCTAAACGTTAGATCGTCGGACATCATTATTCCCAAATCCTTGACATGCTGTTTTTCTACTATGGGAAGATTTGATTGTGTTTTGTACCCTGTATTATGTTTCAGATCCTCATTTTTGCCGTACCTGAGTACCTGAAATTTATCACTGTTAAACATCATATTATTTTCTGCTGCCCAATCGAAAACTTTGTTGACATCTGTTTGTAGTTTTTCAATGTCTTCAGCAGAGGTAATTTTCATGCTGATTTTTGTGTCATCTGCGAAGGATGACACGAAGCTGTGACGTGTATTTTTGTCTATATCAGATATGAGAATAAGGAACAGTAGCGGTGCAAGGACTGTACCTTGAGGTACAGAGCTTTTAACATCGCTTGGACTCGATTTTATCTGATTGACTGTTACTCTTTGTGTTCTGTTCGACAGGAAATTGAGTATCCAGCGTCCTACTTTTCCAGTTATTCCCATTGACCTCATTTTGTGAGCTATCACCCCATGGTCACATTTGTCGAAAGCCTTTGCAAAGTGTGTGTATACAACATCTGCATTTTGCTTTTCTTCTAGGGCTTCTGTGATTTTGTCATAGTGGTTGAGTAACTGTGACAGACAGGATCTTCCCGCTCTAAATCCATGTTGTCCTGGATTGTGCAATTCATTGTTTTCCATAAAACTAGAAATTTGATTCCTACTGAGGAATCTATCCACTCTTACTGAGAGAACTTCTATCCACTCTTACTGAGAGTACTTCTATCCACTCTTACTGAGAGTACTTCTATCCACTCTTACTGAGAGTACTTCTATCTGCTTTTACTGAGAGTACTTCTATCCACTCTTACTGAGAGTACTTCTATCCGCTCTTACTGAGAGTACTTCTATCCACTCTTACTGAGAGTACTTCTATCCGTTCTTACTGAGAGAACTTCTATCCACTCTTACTGAGAGTACTTCTATCCAGCTCTTACTGAGAGTACTTCTATCTGGCTCTTACCGAGAGTACTTCTCTCCGGCTTTACTGAGAGTACTTTTATCCGGCTCTTACCGAGAGTACTTCTATCCGGCTTTACTGAGAGTACTTCTATCAGGCTCTTAATGAGAGTACTTCTATCCGGCTCTTACTGTGAGTACTTCTATCCAGCTCTTACTGAGAGTACTTCTATCCAGCTCTTACCGAGAGTACTTCTATCTGGCTTTACCGAGAGTACTTCTATCCGGCTCTTACTGAGAGTACTTCTATCCGGCTCTTACGGAGATTTCTTCTATCCGGCTCTTAATGAGAGTACTTCTATCCAGCTCTTACTGAGAGTACTTCTATCCAGCTCTTACTGAGAGTACTTCTATCCGGCTTTACTGAGAGTACTTCTATCCGGCTCTTACTGAGAGTACTTCTATCCGGCTTTATTGAGAGTACTTCTATCAGGCTCATAATGAGAGTACTTCTATCCGTTCTTACTGAGAGTACTTCTATCCGCTCTTACTGAAAGTACTTCTATCCACTCTTACTGAGAGTACTTCTATCCGCTCTTACTGAGAGAACTTCTATCCACTCTTACTGAGAGTACTTCTATCCGCTCTTACTGAGAGTACTTCTATCCACTCTTACTGAGAGTACTTCTATCCGCTCTTACTGAGAGTACTTCTATCCACTCTTACTGAGAGTACTTCTATCCGCTCTTCCTGAGAGTACTTCTATCCACTCTTACTGAGAGTACTTCTATCCGCTCTTACTGAGAGAACTTCTATCCACTCTTACTGAGAGTACTTCTATCCGCTCTTACTGAGAGTACTTCTATCCGCTCTTACTGAGAGTACTTCTAACCGCTCTTACTGAGAGTACTTCTATCCACTCTTACTGAGAGTACTTCTATCCGCTCTTACTGAGAGTACTTCTATCCGCTCTTACTGAGAGTACTTCTATCCACTCTTACTGAGAGTACTTCTATCCGCTCTTACTGAGAGTACTTCTATCCACTCTTACTGAGAGTACTTCTATCCGCTCTTACTGAGAGTACTTCTATCCAGCTCTTACTGAGAGTACTTCTATCCGCTCTTACTGAGAGAACTTCTATCGACTCTTACTGAGAGTACTTCTATCCACTCTTACTGAGAGTACTTCTATCCGCTCTTACTGAGAGTACTTCTATCCAGCTCTTACTGAGAGTACTTCTATCCGCTCTTACTGAGAGAACTTCTATCGACTCTTACTGAGAGTACTAGTAATTAGCCCAAAAAATATATGTACTGATTACCTTTGTATATAAATGAGACAGGTGAATATTTTTGTAAATTAATCAGAGACTTGTGTAAATATTTGTTAGGCTCTGATTTACAACCTGAGGCCATTTACAGCCATTATGTTTACAGTTATGTTTATTACAGGCGTTCTGTTGACAAGAACGTCATTTTACAGCTAATTCCTTTTTACAACAACGTCATTTACAGTCACTCTTTTATACAACAACGTCATTTACAGCCTCTCATATATACAACGACGTCATTTACATCCATTCAATTTACAACAACATCAATTTACAACCACTCTATATACAAAATTCTCATTAATTATACACCTGTAAAAAAATCTCCGCCTTTCTCGGGAGTGACATGTTGGAAAAAAATTGTAAAAAAATATCTTAAAAATTCTGTCACGTTTCTGTGTGGGGAAAAAAGGAATTTACTGTGGGAATTCTGCCTAAATTCCCTTGAGGAAATAATTCGGCCTCATCCTTGAGGCTAAAAAATTCGGCCTTTCTCTGTATTTTAATATTCATTTTATGTAAAACTTTTTAACATACTGCAGGTGAAAAATATATCAATTCGCGGTAAAGAATTAAGTAAAAATGCAATATGAGGCGGTAAATTTTGTAGAGATTTTGTTATGAATGTTTTCTTGTTAATTTTGTTTAATTGTTTTAGATTTGATTAAGAGCAAGTTGGAGAGAGAGAGAGAGAGAGAGAGGCAGAGAGAGAGACAGAGAGAGAGGCAGAGAGAGAGACAGAGAGAGAGGCAGAGAGAGAGACAGAGAGGCAACAAACCAACACAAACACCCACCGTCTTGCCGCCAATATTCTTAACCCGACAGTTAAGAACAGCCGTCTTGCCCAGCAGAGCAGTCAGATTGGCAGACTCTTCCAGGTCAAAGTACGGCTCCACGGGTTCGAACCCCGGCCCCTCCAGTGAGCTGAGACCCGTAGCAGCCGCACCACCACTCTCCCCCACTGACGCTCCAATATCTGCAACGGAAGAGATGGAACTCTAAGAGAGATGGTGTTGAGATTTTGTAGGTAGTGATCATGTCTCCCCTTACTCTTGTGTTTCAACAGTGAACAGTCTTAACAGTGACTAGTGTCACCGGTCTTAACAGTGACCAGTGTCAACAGTGACCAGTGTCAACAGTGACCAGTGTCAACAGTGACCAGTCTCACCAGTGACCAGTGTCAACAGTGACCAGTGTCAACAGTGACCAGTCTCACCACTGACCAGTCTCACCAGTCTCACCAGTGAGCAGTGTCAACAGTGACCAGTGTCAACAGTGACCAGTCTCACCAGTGACCAGTGTAAACAGTGACCAGTGTCAACAGTGACCAATCTCACCAGTGGCCAGTGTCAACAGTGACCAGTGTCAACAGTGACCAGTGTCAACAGTGACCAGTGTCAACAGTGACAAGTCTCACCAGTGACCAGTGACAACAGTGACCAGTGCAAACAGTGACCAGTCTCACCAGTGACCAGTCTCACCAGTGACCAGTCTCACGAGTAACCAGTGTCAACAGTGAACAGTCTCAACAGTGACCAGTCTCACCAGTGACCAGTCTCAACAGTGACCAGTCTCACCAGTGACCAGTCTCACCAGTGACCAGTCTCACCAGTGACCAGTCTCACCAGTGACCAGTCTCACGAGTAACCAGTGTCAACAGTGACCAGCCTCAACAGTGACCAGTCTCAACAGTGACCAGTCTCACCAGTGACTAGTCTCACCAGAGACCAATCTCAACAGTGACCAGTCTCACCAGTGACCAGTCTCACCAGTGACCAGTCTCACCAGTGAGCAGTGTCAACAGTGACCAGTGTCACCAGTGACCAGTCTCAACAGTGACCAGTCTCACCAGTGACCAGTGTCAACAGTGACCAGTCTCACCAGTGACCAGTCTCACCAATGAATAGTCTCAACAGTGACCAGTCTCACCAGTGACCAGTATCAACAGTGACCAGTCTCACCAGTGACCAGTGTCAACAGTGGCCAGTCTCACCAGTGACCAGTGTCAACAGTGACCAGTCTCACCAGTGACCAGTGTCACCAGTGACCAGTCTCACCAGTGACCAGTCTCACCAGTGACCAGTCTCACCAGTGACCAGTGTCAACAGTGACCAGTCTCACCAGTGACCAGTCTCACCAGTGAATAGTCTCATCAGTGACCAGTCTCACCAGTGACCAGTCTCAACAGTGACCAGTGTCAACAGTGACCAGTCTCACCAGTGACCAGTCTCACCAGTGACCAGTCTCACCAGTGAATAGTCTCATCAGTGACCAGTCTCAACAGTGACCAATGTCAACAGTGACCAGTGTCAACAGTGACCAGTCTCACCAGTGACCAGTGACAACAGTGACCAGTGTCAACAGTGACCAGTGTCCAGTCTCACCAGTGAATAGTCTCAACAGTGACCAGTCTCAACAGTGACCATTCAAACCAGTGACCAGTGACAACAGTGAACAGTGTCAACAGTGACCAGTGTCACCAGTGACCAGCCTCACCAGTGAATAGTTTCAACAGTGACCAGTTTCAACAGTGACCAGTCTCAACAATGACCAATCTCACCAGTGAATAGTCTCAACAGTGACCAGTCTCAACAGTGACCATTCAAACCAGTGACCAGTTTCAACAGTGACCAGTCTCAACAGTGACCAGTCTCAACAGTGACCAGTCTCACCAGTGACCAGTCTCAACAGTGACCAGTCTCAACAGTGACCAGTCTCACCAGTGAATAGTCTCAGAAGTGACCAGTCTCAACAGTGACCAGTCTCAACAGTGACCAGTCTCAACAGTGATCAGCCTCAGCAGTGACAGGTCTCAACAGTGACCAGTCTCACCAGTGATCAGTCTCAACAGTGACAAGTCTCACCAGTGACCAGTCTCAACAGTGACCTCTCTCAACAGTGACCAGTCTCACCAGTGACAAGTCTCACCAGTGACCAGTCACCAATGACCAGTGTAAACAGTGAAAAAGTCTCAACAGTGACCAGTCTCACAAGTGAAACGTGTCAAAAGTGACCAGTTTCAACAGCGAACAGTTTCAACAGTGACCAGTCTCACTAGTGAAACGTGTCAACAGTGACCAGTTTCAACAGTGAACAGTCTCAACAGTCACCAGTATCAACAGTGACCAGTCTCACCAGTGACCAGTCTCAACAATGACCAATCTCACAAGTGACAATCGTCAACAGTGACCAGTGTCAACAGTGAGCAGTGTCAACAGTGACCAGTCTCACCAGTGACCAGTCTCACCAGTGACCAGTGTCAACAGTGACCAGTCTCTCTAGTGACTGTCTCAACAGTGACCAGTGTCACCAGTGACCAGTCTCAACAGTGACCAGTCTCACCAGTGACCAGTCTCAACAGTGACCAGTCTCACCAGTGACCAGTTTCAACAGTGACCAGTCTCACCAGTGAATAGTTTCAACAGTGTCCAGTCTAAACAGTGACAAGACACACCAGTGACCTCTCTCAACAGTGACAATTCTCAACAGTGATCAGTCTAAACAGTGACCAGTCTCAACAGTGACGAGTCTCACCTGTGACCAGTCTCACCAGTGACCAGTGTCAACAGTGACCAGTCACCAATGACCAGTGACCAGTCACCAATGACCAGTGTCAACAGCAGTGATCAGTCTCACCATTGACCAGTCTCACCATTGACCAGTCTCAACATAGAATTCTCTCAACAGTGCCTAGTCTCACCAGTGACAAGTCTCACCAGTGACCAATCTCACCAGTGACCAGTCTCACCAGTGACCAGTGTCAACAGTGACCAGTCATCAATGACCAGTGTCAACAGCAGT
>WNGS01034200.1:0-25745 GCA_020271785.1 Procambarus virginalis | reverse complement strand
TGCTAAGTTGTTTAATATAGTACAACTACACTATGGTAATAATGGGACTAGGATGAACAATAAATAGTTCAACTAGTCAATGGTAATATCCTACCCTGTTGTGGGTTGGCAATTAGTAAATATTTAACTAGTGCAATATATATTAAATAATTCTCTATTTTGGAGAAATAATATACACAATTATTGATAATAGCCTCTTAATTAGCCTCTATGAAACTTCTAATATTATCAAGAAGTATTAAATATTATTGACCTCGCGAAATTAGCATCACAAAATTCGTAGATAATCTCTCACGCGAAATTTAACACCACGAACTCCGTGAACAATCTCGTGAGGACACAGCCACTAATTTGGCTGGCTTCAATATTAGCGCTGTCATTCCACTGAATAAGAACCCACCAAATCGGAGGGTTGCCGTGAAACCGCTGAGCAAGGCTGAACTGGGCTTGAGGGGCTCCTGAGCTCGCTCGCTCGAGGCTACGCCGCCGGTCTTTGACTGGCTTTGTATTGTTCACACTGCACTAGTATATTTAATGAATCCACTGGTTAACTGGTTCATCCAGTACTAAGATGGCCAAATAATCTGTCATCCGACTCGAAGATGACCAATAATGTGGGTTCATAGGACCAAATAGTCCGTCATCCGGCTCGAAGATGACCAAATAATTCGGCTTCGAAGGACCAAATAATGTGGGAACCGACCTGTGAGATTTATATATATTTAATTTATATGAATTTATATAGAATTTATATTTACGTTAATTTATATACTTCGATAGCAATTTGTATAATGTTAAGTGGACTGTATTTCTGCAATAATCTCACAAATCGATTCATACACATTAAGGGGGTTTATTAAATTTATATATATGCAGCCACTCAAACTACAGTATTAAACTACATATATTGTTAAACACCGAATAGGTTCCTTATCTTATTTGTACAGCCGGCCTTATTTTCCAGGTAAAACTAGGATGTAGACACCAAATTTTCCTCGTGTGAGGTAGCTTCCATCACCCTGGTAACTGGTAGATAAAGCATGCTTCCTCGTCTTGTACCTGTCAAAGGGCGCTTGCTATAAAGCCAGAATCCTAAATGACAGCTATATCAGAGAAAACACTGTACTTGAACCATATAAAGACCAAGGCTTAATTACCTTTAGTTTGAGGCGATTTCGTATTCTAACCGGCTCACCCTATCTACAGACATTAATGGCCAAAAATGAATAGATAAATGGGTTTCGGCAGAACACTTAGCTTGTTTATTGTTGACTGCGTGTTGATGATGGTAGACCTTTGGTTCCCATAACACTTCGTCCAAGAGATATAATAGGAGCTGAATTTGCTCTCTTGCGCCTCTGGTCTTAAATAATGGCTGACACTCCATACTATTGACGCTACTGGCCGACATTGTCCAGAAATGATAGGAGCCAAATTCGCTCCACGCGTCTCGGAGGTGACACCATGGCTGCCTGGTGGTGACAACAACAATGGACCACACCCTACTCCCTACTTTGTAGAGATGTCAGTAACTGATAGAATGGTCACATTTACTCTATTTTGATATTGATAATTAAATTAATTTATATGAGATGTTTTATGATGGTAAAAGTCCAAAGACTAATGTATTTAGGAATAATTCCAACACAATAGCTGGGGAATTATAATAGTATGTGGCTATGATATCCCGTTTTCTATAGACGGAAATTCCACTACAAGTTACATTTCTATGGGTAACTTGTTTATACAACGCAGC
Source organism: Procambarus virginalis (assembly GCA_020271785.1). Classification (NCBI taxonomy): domain Eukaryota; kingdom Metazoa; phylum Arthropoda; class Malacostraca; order Decapoda; family Cambaridae; genus Procambarus; species Procambarus virginalis. The sequence goes on along the minus strand of WNGS01034200.1, from coordinate 23,989 downwards.
AGCATTATCTGCAATTGTATGTAATATTAAATGGTGTCGGATTTTCCGACACGAGGGAAGACCCGTAGAACGACGGTGAGTAAGGGTGATTGTCAGAGCAACCACCTCGAGAGGAGGTCCAGTTTACCGTTGCTTAACCTAACCCCCACGAACCGTGACACCCCGACATTGGCGACCTTGCCAGGATTACGAGCAAGATCAAGGTTGTAATTGTGGTATTAGATATCAGGCCTAAGTTTTCACTCACAGTCACAAGATGGAGGATGATAAAGTAGGCAGTTTTATCGACACGAGAGACGAGCAAGTACTGGAGGAGTGCACCAGGGCACAGCTGCAAACGATCGCCGACCACTTTGGGATCAAGTTGAGAGCTTCCAAAGTGGGAGAAAGAAGACTTGAGATCATGGCACAGCTCAAGGCACGTGATGAAGCCTTCGGAGAGGAACGGCCACAGACACCTGCCTGTGTGGGAGAGAACCTGAGTATCGGCGGCAGCAGCCGGGGATCCAGTGGCAGTAGGCGCAGTGTCAAGCTGGAAATAATGAAGATGCAGATAGAAGCACAGCTGAAGCGTGAGGAAGCAGAAAGAGAAGCACAGCTGAAGCGTGAGGAAGCAGAAAGAGAAGCACAGCTGCGCAGAGAAGAAAGAGAAGCACAGCTGAAGCGCGAGGAAGCAGAAAAGAGAAGCACAGCTGAGGCGCGAGGAAGCAGAGCGAGAAGCACAGCTGCGCAGAGAAGAAAGAGAAGCACAGCTGCACAGAGAAGAAAGAGATGCACAGCTGCAACGAGAAGAAAGAGAAGCACAGCAGCGCTGAGAAGAACGAGAGGCACAGCAGCAACGAGAAGAACGAGAGGCACAGCAGTGTAGAGAAGAAGCAGAAAGAGAAAAACAGCTGAAGGAGCGCGAAATAGATGCTAGGACGAAGCTGCAGGAGGTTGAAGCGAACAAGGAGATTAAGCTGAAGCGAGCTGAGCTAGGACTAGTTCCACCTGCCCCACCACAACAGCAGGAAGACCGCCGAGTGAGAGAGAGGGATATGCCCGTCTTCGTGCCTAATGAGGCTGAGGGCTTCTTCGAGCATTTCGAAAGGGTCGCTACGTTGAAGAAGTGGCCGAGGGCAGAGTGGGCGGAGCTAGTTCAGGGAAGGCTCACTGGTGAAGCTCGTGAAGCTTACAATATGCTCGATCTCCAGGAATGTACCAACTATGATGCAGTAAAACGGGCCGTGCTCCATTCGTTCAAGCTGACGCCGGAGTGCTATAAAAAAAGGTTCAGAGAATGTACCCGATCGCCAGGAAAATCGTATGCGGAGACGGCGAGGGACATGGAAAGGAAATTCTTGAAATGGCTGGAGTCGGAAGGAGCAAGGTCGGCTGAAGACATCAAGGGGCTGATGGTCATGGAAAAGTTCATGTCCGTGCTCTCTCCCGAGATTAGGGTGAGAGTAAAGGAGGCAGACATCAAGGACCTGAGAGCCGCGGCCGATCGAGCAGACATGCTAGAAGAAGCGTTACGTCCACGTCGAGAGGGACAGCACCGACCGCCCGTATTCTCTAGCTATGGGAGGAGTAATAGAAGGTCGGACGGATGGAGGACGGGACCGAGTTCTCCCAAGTCCTACCCCTCGAACGGAGATAGTAGAGGACAGAAGAGTGCTGTGGAACAGTCGAAGAAGTCACCGAGGGAGAGCTCAAGAGATCTTGTTATCGTTACGGCCGGAGAAGCTGAGCATGAGTCTTTGGAAGGCGCAAGAGAAGTCCGAGGAAGAAGAAGGATCCGCTGCTTCAACTGCGGGTTAATGGGACACATAGCGCGCGAATGTAGACATCCTAAGCAGCGGGGTTACGTTGCTTTTGTGCGGGTAGAGGACCAGTTAGCCGAAGGAGTGCGGTATGGACCCGTACTTAGGAAGGAAAAGGCTAACCCATTCGTGCGTGAGGGAACTGTAAGGGTGGGGGACGCAGACCCCATCCCGGTAATGATGCTGAGAGACACTGGGGCGGAATTTACCCTGGTGAGCAGAACCCTGTTCCCTGAGTGTCACGAGGATACCTGTGTAGGAGAGGCAAGTGTGACCACTGTGGGAGGCCCAGTGCAGATGCCCCTACACCGGGTGACCTTGAGTTCGGATTATGGATGCCAAATCCTAGTAGTGGGGGTCTGTGCGACGATGCCCACGAGGGAGGCACAGGTCATTTTGGGAAATGACGCATGTGGAGGACGTGTCCTACCGAACCTCGTGAAGGACGAGGAGTGCTTGGAGCACTTCGAGAAGAAAGGCGAAGTGTTCGACGTCTGCGGGGACGAGAAAGGAATCGCCATGGAGGCGTTCCCTGTCTGTGCTGTAATTCTGAGGCAGTGCGACGGACGAGGAGAGCGTGGATCTGATAAGGCCGACGAGGAGACGTCCGACGGCCGGGGAATGGATCACCCCGTCATGGAACCCGGAGAGTGAGTGGAGGGCGAAGGCAGCCCAGATGGTGAGGTACAGATGACCCTCACCGGTTCTCCAGGGGTGGACCGCACTCGTCTCGAGGAGGTGCAGCAGGCAGAATCCCCCAAGCTGATTTGTAAGACCAAAAGAGGACGTATTGGTCCCGAGAAAGCTACTCACTTTAACAGGCAAGAAGGCATATTAATAAGACAGTATAAACCTGTAAGGATGAAGGTCGGAAAAGCCTCTCCAGGTACGAGAGACCAAGTAGCGTTGCAAGCCAAGTGCAGAGCGGCAGTGTTGAGTACGTTGCACGCTGTTGACTCTGCGGGTCGCCTAGGGGTGACCACGATGCGACGTTCAACGTCGGGAGAAGTGGCTGGGCAACTACAACATCTTTTCTCTTGGGTGAGGAGGCCCAGGGAGAATCAGGCTGACAGTGGAAATATATTCCGGTCTGAATGTGTCAGACGAACAATGACGAGTTGGGGAGTGATGCAGAGTCGGTCGTTGCCCTACCGATCGCAGTCGAAGGGGGCGATCGGAAGAGTCCACTCCATCTCGAGAACGATTCCGAGAATGTTCTGCACAGGGCAGGAAGACGAATGGGAAGAGACGGTGGACCCCGTTTTGTTGGTTGTTTGTCAAGCAGTGGCAGAACCGTTAATCTTCTCACAGTTCCAGCTGGTGAACGGACGTGAGGCGTGGAACCCTCGGTCCGTAATGGATAAGCAGTGGACGCCAAGGATGACCTTGAAGACGGTCTGCAGACACATGAGGAGTGTCACACATTGGCGGCTGCAATACTGGCTGGAAGCCAAGATTTTCAGTGGAAAGGACCAAGTAGTCGCAGATGCTTAGTCCTGCTTACACTGACCAGACATGACTCTTATTTTAAGGGGAGGGGTATGTGACGGTGTTCCCCCCTTCTAATTCTCCCACGCCTGCTGTAAGAGTCATGTCCACTATTCCCGAGCGTTCTCTACGTTGCAGGCATCAATTGAACATATGTGGGAGAGAATGGTATTCTCGCTGAGCCGAGAAATTGGAGAAAGTATAGTATTTTGGCTTGTGGGATAGGCCGTTTAGGAAGCCAAAATGGCGCTGGCGAGTCTGTTCTCCCGCCAAAACTATGTGACGTCAGTGTCGCCAGATTGGTCACCGTCAGCGACGTGGCACTGGGAGCCAATGAAAACCTACTTTGGAAAATGTGACGTCACATAGGCAAGGGGGTCCAGCCGTGGCGGCGCCTTCGCGCCATCAGTCTTACACGAAGCGTCCGAGAGGCAGGACGTGCGATCGGTCATCCTGTCTGAGTGACGGATTACCGAACTCCGGCGAATATAAGCGTCTCCTGTTGTTAGTGCGCACTCTGTGTGAGGTCTTCCTACTACCCAAGTGGTGACCAGATAAGGAATTGACAGAATATAGAGCAACAAGTGCTCAGGGACAGGTGTGTTGCAAGAAGTGGGCTGGGCATCGACGTGTGCAACGTCCTTGACAGTTCACCAGAATAGGAGACAGTTTAGTGGCTGGGCCATTCTGCCGTGAGTGAACCGGGTTGACCGCCTTGTCAACCAGGTTGAACGTGTGATCGACGATCCTGTCAAGTTTGACAGTAACCCTACCTACGTGGAACCCTACGAGTCAACAGTTGGATGCAAGCACGTTGAGAAGTCTTCCCAAATACCTAGTGACATACCTAGACGACGAGGGAATTGACAGTGAGGTGAGCTTCAAGTGCTCTGAAGTCGGGTGCTGTGCGTGTGGAGCTTAAGCAGTATCGTCTGGGACGTCTGATAGCTTCGCAGTGACATCGTAGTGGTGAGAGGCAGTTCCTCTGGGAGTACAGTGACAAGGACTAATTGGGAAACGTACGACGATCGCCGAGACGTAGGCTGGCTGCCGTAGTTGGGAGGAAAGTTGACGGCCAGGAGACCGACTTCAACCCTGCAATGAACTGGAGGAGAAGCACGGACCTGCGGTGTACAGAAAGCGGCGAGACGCGAAAATCCTAAGGCGTTTCTGGAGGGTGTACGAGGCGAGAGCCTGGACCAGGAGCTACAACCCAACTGTCATCCTAGGATAGGTAAAGTAGGTGTTTACAGTTACCCTCCCATTTCCCCTTTAGTTAGCTATAGATACTTGTCAGAATATTTTATATGTCGTGAGCAAGTCTCACCTGAATCTAAGTCACAGAGAGCACAGTGTGTGGTGAGGCTACCCAGAGGACTCACAGTATCAGTTTACATATATATCTGTGTGGGTGTGTGCAAGCACCAGGAGTCATTAAGGAATTTACTGTGACTGTAATTCTTTTCCTGTGATTATTATTATTATATATATGTGTAATAAACCAGATTTGGTGTTAGGCTATGAGCCCAGAATTTATTGATATAAATGCCTGTGTATTGATCACCATGATTTATTGATATAAATGCCCGTGTATTGATCTCCATGATTTATTGATATAAATGCCTGTGTATTGATCTCCATGATTTATATATATATATATATATATATATATATATATATATATATATATATATATATATATATATATATATATATATATATATATATATATATATGCCTGTGATTCGATCAATGATTTATCTATGACATGCCTGTGTACTGTATAATATCATATACGTGAAGTGATTGCCAGTGATATATCTTTAAGAGGAAGTATAGATTTAAAGATAAGTTCAGTGATCAAGCGAGTGCATTCACAGTAAATATTATTAAGAATAGAGTAATCTTTTGGTACGGTGAAAAGTAACTGTGAGTGCAGTGTGAATAAGATATTGATCGTGAGGCCAGTGAAGTGGTGTATCGCGACCCAGTAGAATCATAAGTATGTCATGTGAATGTTAAATACAGTGTTTTGCGAAAAGTTAAATAAACGGGGATCGTGACAGAATTAGAAAACAAGTACTAGCCTTTCTCACGGTCGCGAGGGCCCCGATCAGCTGACTTTGACAGGTGACACGAGGGGCTGCCGGATGTTGCCATATCGGTGCGCCCAGATATATTTGCTGCGGAGTGAACAGCTGTTATACGTTGATCCTGATATGTTTTTGATGCATATATGTTTCTCGTTGTCTTTTAAGTAAAATACCAAAACTCTTTGGTGTTTGATATCATCCCCTCCATTTATCTTGTGACCGCCAAAAGGAGATAATAGAGTGATAGAAGTAATAACTTGCCTGAGACCAAACTAGTCGAAATTGCTCTTACCACAATTACACCTCACCACTGCAGTGTTACTGGACACCTAAAAACACCAGTTGGCGACCTTGAAGGCTGTGTGAGAGTTCTGTGTCGGGGCGGGCCACAAATTGAGGAAACAATATGTGTCTCCACTCATCTTACAATTTAAGGCCGGTTGTGAGATCGACTGGGGGTACTCTCCTGGGCGTGCAGTGGTGCATAGAGGATCAAGGGAAGACCCGTAGAACGACAGTGAGTAAGGGTGATTGTCAGAGCAACCACCTCGAGAGGAGGTCCAGTTTACCGTTGCTTAACCTAACCCCCACGAACCGTGACACCCCGACAATATATATATATATATATATATATATATATATATATATATATATATATATATATATATATATATGAGAAGTGAGTATGGTGACTCGAACCCATACTCCTGGGAGTATGGGTTCGAGTCACTTCTGGGGTGTGAGTTTTCATTCGCATATAGTCCTGGGGACCATTCAGGCTTGTTCGCATTTGTGTTCCTCACGTGTTGCCCCAAAAAATGAGGTGATTTGATAAAATGCTATGCCCAAGATAACCATCCAAGTGCCGGCGGGGAAGTGGTTCATATAGCTCAGGCTATCACTTCCTTATGTCCGGTCGTGATGGTCAAGCAGTTTAAGGCGTCCCTGTACATACCAGTAATGTGAGCAACATGACCAACATGGTAACATCATTCTGTCCCCAATAATAATAAACGTAACATGACCAACATGATAACATCGTTCTTTTGCCCAAATAGCATTTTTAAGAGTAACGAACAACTTTCTGTCCGATGTCTGAATAACAATAATGAAAATGTGATCGGTGTTTCGCCCTTACACTCCAAACACAATAAAAATATTAGCACAAGCTTGTTTAGTTTTTGTATTCATTAAGTGGTAGACATAACATAATGTAGCTTCATATTCATCGTGGTAAAACATACACAGCACAGACAGTCCTCGCTATACCTCAAACGCGCCATTCATTCTCTCTCTCTCTCTCTCTCTCTCGCTCTATTCAGATCATTAAATAGGGGAAAAGTAACATCATTTAGTTTCTCCTGATGCCTCTGCTCACATATCTATTTTTTGCTTTCACTTAGACGGACAGCTCACAAAAGGATGGACGCCTAATGTCAATTTTCGAACTTCTTTCTGTCTGTCTGATGATCAAATACCAAATGAAAAAATGACGTTAGGTTGGTCATATGCCATTAGGACTGTATGGCACTGCTCGAATCAGCATTAATATCATAGCAAGACAATGTCACAGAATGTTCAACGTTCTTATACCATAACATAACATAATGTTGAGTTGCCATCCCATTCCACAGGTGATCAGCAGAGAACATACCACGCTGGAAGACAGAAGAGCTTGTGGAGATGTGATCACTACCTACAAATTCTAACATTTTTTTTTTGTTAGCTGCGTGATCGCAACATATATACCTCATGGTGTCTTGTTCTGCCTCTGACTATCCCCCCTCCCAAATCATTCATTCGCTCTGTCTCTCCCTTAGGCGGGCCATGTTCCCCACATACAAATTCCAAGCTTGCGCTGTTAGCAAAGTAACACACACACACACACACACACACACACACACACACACACACACACACACACACACACACACACACACACACACACACAGGGGAGAAGCAGGAGGGAGTGGAGGAAGTACAGAAGACAAAGGACAGAGGACAACAGGATTAGATGTAACAGAGCTAGGAATGATTACATGAACATAAGACGAGTGTCGGAAAGAAATTATGAGAATGATATTGCAGTCAAAGCGAAAAAGCAACCTAAATTACTACATAGCCATATAAGAAGGAAGATGTCGGTAAATGACCAAGTGACAAGACTGAGGAAAACAGAAGGGGCATATACAGAAAGCGACAAGGAAATCTGCGAGGTACTGAATGCAAATTTCCATGGAGTGTTCACAACCGAGCCTGAGCAGCTCCCATTGTTAGAAGCGATTACCCTAGATGAAAGCCTATCAGATATAGAGGTGACAGCAGAGGAGGTAATGAAACAGTTGACAACACTGGATGCAAATAAAGCTGTTGGACCAGACAAAGTATCACCGTGGATACTTAAAGAGGCAGCGCAGGCTCTCAGCGTGCCTCTGGCAATGATCTTTAATGAGTCACTTATGTCGGGAGAATTGCCTAGTTTCTGGAAGGAGGCAAATGTCGTACCGATTTTCAAGAAAGGTGATAGGGAGGAGGCACTCAACTACAGACCCGTATCATTGACAAGCATCCCCTGCAAAATACTTGAAAGAATAATTAGGCTAAGACTTGTTGAGCACCTGGAGAGCATTGGGTTTGTAAACAAGCACCAACATGGGTTCTGGACAGGGAAATCATGCCTAACAAACCTTTTAGAATTCTATGATAAAGTAACAAGGATAAGGCAGGACAGAGAAGGCTGGGCAGACTGCATATTTCTTGACTGCCAAAAGGCCTTTGATACAGTACCGCACATGAGACTGCTATACAAACTTGAGAGGCAGGCAGGAGTAAGCGGAAAGGCCCTAGAATGGGTGAAGAACTACCTAACAGGAAGGAGCCAGAGTGTAATGGTAAGGGGCGAGAAGTCGGACTGGCGAACAGTAACAAGTGGAGTACCTCAAGGATCGGTGCTGGGACCAATCCTCTTTCTAATTTACGTAAATGACATGTTTAAAGGAGTGGAATCATACATGTCAATGTTTGCGGATGACGCAAAATTAATGAGAAGAGTTGTGACAGACGAGGATTGTAGGATCCTCCAAGAGGACTTAAACAGGTTGCAGAGATGGTCAGGGAAATGGCTACTGGAGTTTAACACCAGTAAATGTAAAGTTATGGAAATGGGATCAGGTGATAGGAGACCAAAGGGACAGTACACAATGAAGGGGAACAGCCTACCTGTAACGATTCGAGAAAGAGATCTGGGAGTGGATGTGACACCTAATCTAACTCCTGAGGCACATATAAATAGGATAACGACAGCAGCGTACTCTACACTGGCGAAAATTAGAACTTCATTCAGAAACCTAAATGAGGAGGCTTTCAGGGCGCTTTACACTGCCTACGTGAGACCCGTCTTAGAGTATGCCGCGCCATCATGGAGCCCCCACCTGAAGAAACACATAGGGAAACTGGAGAAGGTTCAGAGGTTTGCGACGAGGCTTGTCCCAGAGTTACGAGGGATGGGATATGAAGAGCGTCTGAAGGAACTGAACCTTACGACACTAGAGAAAAGAAGGGAGAGAGGAGATATGATAGGGACATATAAAATACTCAGGGGAATTGACAAAGTGGAAATAGATGAAATGTTCACACGTAATAATAACAGAACGAGGGGACATGGGTGGAAACTGGAAACTCAGATGAGTCACAGAGATGTTAGGAAGTTTTCTTTTAGCGTGAGAGTAGTGGAAAAATTGAATGCACTTGGGGAACAGGTTGTGGAAGCAAATACTATTCATACTTTTAAGACTAGGTATGATAGGGAAATGGGACAGGAGTCATTGCTGTAAACAACCGATGGCTGGAAAGGCGGGATCCAAGAGTCAATGCTCGATCCTGCAAGCACAAATAGGTGAGTACAAATAGGTGAGTACACACACACACACACACACACACACACACACACACACACACACACACACACACACACACACACACACACACACACACACACACACACAGGCTATTTAACACAAGGGGCACACGCACAAGGGGACACAGGTGGAAACTGAGTGCCCAAATGAGCCACAGAGATATTAGAAAGAACTTTTTTAGTGTCAGAGTGGTTGACAAATGGAATGCATTAGGAAGTGATGTAGTGGAGGCTGACTCCATACACAGTTTCAAGTGTAGATATGATAGAGCCCAGTAGGCTCAGGAATCTGTACACCTGTTGATTGACGGTTGAGAGGCGGGTCCAAAGAGCCAGAGCTCAACCCCCGCAAACACAACTAGGTGAGTACAACTAGGTGAGTACACACACACACACACACACACACACATATATATATATATATATATATATATATATATATATATATATATATATATATATATATATATATATATATATATATATATATATATTTTAAAACCATCCCTCAGTAACTCAGTAAGTCAAACAGCAACAGTGGACTGAAGACTCTAATATGCTATGGGATAGACTGCTTCTCTCTCGAGTTGAGCTATTAGTGAAATACCCGGCTTCAATTTGATAAGACGTATGATCTACAGTTTCATCAGGCTGACCTTATGCCATTAGTACTGTATGACAGTTTAGTTAGTTTAGTTCTTTTATTGTGCACCCCATACCCATCTTGTGGCGGTATTGGAAAGGGTTACAGAGGCACATAATGGGCTCAGGGACTGAACCCCACTCTTCATTTAGCTAAGCAAGTTACAATCTTGATGAGCGAGTTACAAAATTCAATATAAGTCGCCACATCGACAATGGGTTCAAGATCGACCACAGGTACAGTTTCTAAATTAAGCAGTGTCAATTTCACTTTGCCTCAGATCTACAGGATCTTGTTGAAGATTTAGTTTTAACAAAAAAGTGAAACAGGAGAACATGAACTAATAGGGTTGAGATAGGAGGAAAGGCTTTGCGGAAGATAAAAGAGCTTAGGAGACATGTTCGCTACCTACATTTCTTCATGTGAGTTCATTTTAGTTTAAAGTTTTTCAGTCGTAAAATAAAAAATACTATTTGAAAAATGACGTTAGGTTGGTCTTATGCCATTAGGTCTGTATGGCACTGCACGCAACAGTAGGCGTGTAATATAATAGCAAGACAATGTCACAGAATGTTCAAGGCTCTTATACTGAATAAGTAAACCATCAATCCGTCTCGTTAGGGTCTGACCGTGTCGCTCCTTAGCGCTGAGTTTTCACTTGTCATCCTCCTTCTCTCTCATCACGCACTAGTGCTCGATCCAGCAGAAAAAAAAACAGAGACTGGTGACTGATTGCCAGCTTTAGCCCTCTGTAACACATTGTAACGTAACGCGGAAATCATCTTTCTGCAGTCCAAAATAACATTATGAAATGTAAAGTGAGACTTAGTCCAGCTCCATTACGTCTCTTATCATATATAAATATTACAGTCTGTCAGTTTTAGCTCTCTGTAACACAATGTAACGCAACGTGTGTTACGAATCTTGCTAAAGATTCATTCATGTTCTCATACATTCGTTTAAGATTCATTTATTACTATCTTATTCTCTAATTAATATGAGAAATTGTATCTAGTATGAGAAATTTTATATTATATGAACACTGTATATTGTATGAAGTTTCGTGTTACAATGCTCATGATTTCTCCGTGGGCAGTTGCCCAGTTTGGGTAGTCTGTTAATAGTTAGGGAGGTGACGCCGTCCTGGTGAGCCAGTAATCCGGCAGTAGCGTGAAGGCGGTGGTCGAGGGTAGACATGGGTTAAGATCAGTCCTTGGTGTTGGATATTTTTAGTTATTTCTCTGGTTAGATGATTGGTTAGATGTATTCCCTTTTACGTATTCATGTTCTGGTGATATTGCTCATGCCTCACAAAGAAGTTTTATGTTAATGTTAATACAAGTTAAAGAATGTTTCTGTTTTTCTTACGTACTATTTAATTGTTATGTTTTGTCCCCCTTAGCACAAATATATTGTTCATCTTTTTTATATAGTGACTGTTGATACCCCTAGACGTTTGTGGCAAGGCCGATTTAATATTACTTTAACACTGCTGGGTGAAGAACCATATTTAGACTCAAGGGTGGTGACAACGTGGAAATCATCTTTCTGCTGCTGTCCAAAATATACCACATGACTGAGAGAGCAAGCATTCGAGCGGTGAACCTCTCGATGTCTGTCTATCACATGACTGGGTTAATGACCACATTATCCCACACTATACCTACTCCTGCTTACCCCTTACACTTAGTAATGTAACGTGGAAATCAACTTTGTCTGATGTCCAAATAACATTATTGAAAATGTGAACCATGTTTAGCCATTACATCCAAACAAAATTAAAATATTATCGCGGTTGTTGTTGTTGTTGTTGTTAAAGATTCGCTACCTGAAACAAAACGTTCCAGGTAACACGGGCTATGGTGAGCCCGTAGATTACCGCGGGTCTTTTCAGTTCTTGCAACACATTATATCGTTACGTAACGTAACGTGGAAATCATCTTTCTGTCTGATGACCAAATAACATTTTTGAAAAACGTAAAGCTTTGTGAATTTAATTTTAAACAAAGGTGGGCCACCAGTCCGCTAACTAAGAGGGGAGAGTTAGTAAGAAAGACTTTGTGAAATATGCACAGAAGAGTTTGGGGAGATGTGTTCACCACCTACAAATTCTAATATTTTTTGTTAACTGCGTGATCTCAACATATACCTCCTGCTCTCTTGTTCTGCCTCGCAACACTACCCCCCCCTCTTACGCTGCCTGTGTCGACCAGCCTGCAACACTACCCCCCCCTCACGCTGCTTAAGTTGTGTCGCCCAGCCTGCAACACTACCCCCCCCTCACGCTGCTTAAGTTGTGTCGCCCAGCCTGCAACACTACCCCCCCCCTCACGCTGCTTAAGTTGTGTCGCCCAGCCTGCAACACTACCCCCCCTCACGCTGCCTGTGTCGCCCAGCCTGCAACACTACCCCCCCCCTCACGCTGCCTGTGTCGCCCAGCCTGCAACACTACCCCCCCCTCACGCTGCTTGTGTCGCCCAGCCTGCAACACTACCCCCCCTCACGCTGCTTGTGTCGCCCAGCCTGCAACACTACCCCCCCCCTCACGCTGCTTGTGTCGCCCAGCCTGCAACACTACCCCCCCCCCTTCTCACGCTACCTGTGTCGCCCAGCCTGCAACACTACCCCCCCCCCTCACGCTGCTTAAGTTGTGTCGCCCAGCCTGCAACACTACCCCCCCCCTCACGCTGCTTAAGTTGTGTCGCCCAGCCTGCAACACTACCCCCCCTCACGCTGCCTGTGTCGCCCAGCCTGCAACACTACCCCCCCCCTCACCCTGCCTGTGTCGCCCAGCCTGCAACACTACCCCCCCCCCTCTTACGCTGCCTGTGTCGCCCAGCCTGCAACACTACCCCCCCCCTCACGCTGCCTGTGTCGCCCAGCCTGCAACACTACCCCCCCCCTCACCCTGCCTGTGTCGCCCAGCCTGCAACACTACCCCCCCCTCTTACGCTGCCTGTGTCGCCCAGCCTGCAACACTACCCCCCCCTCTACGCTGCCTGTGTCGCCCAGCCTGCAACACTACCCCCCCCCTCACGCTGCTTGTGTCGCCCAGCCTGCAACACTACCCCCCCCCACGCTGCCTGTGTCGCCAAGCCTGCAACACTACCCCCCCTCACCCTGCCTGTGTCGCCCAGCCTGCAACACTACCCCCCCCTCAGGCTGCCTGTGTCGACCAGCCTGCAACCCCCCCCTCACGCTACCTGTGTCGACCAGCCTGCAACCCCACCCCTCACGCTGCCTGTGTCGTCCAGCCTGCAACACTACCCCCCGCCCTCACGCTGCCTGTGTCGTCCAGCCAGCAACACTACCCCCCCCCTCACCCTGCCTGTGTCGCCCAGCCTGCAACACTACCCCCCCCCCCTCAGGCTGCCTGTGTCGATCAGCCTGCAACCCCCCCCCCTCACGCTACCTGTGTCGACCAGCCTGCAACCCCCCCCCCTCACGCTGCCTGTGTCGTCCAGCCTGCAACACTACCCCCCCCCCCTCACGCTACCTGTGTCGATCAGCCTGCAGTCGACTTGAACTTGAAACCGGCCATATACTGCAGGTATGTTGACGACATTTTTACACAGGTACCTGATGTCAGACATCTGCAGGAGCTGAAAGAGGCATTTGAGCAGAATTCTGTGCTGCGTTTCACTTACGAGATGGAGAAGGATGGGAAGCTGCCCTTTCTAGATGTAACAGTCATGGAAAGGAGCGGAGGTTTCCACACTGCAGTCTACACTAAGGAAACAAACATAGGAATGTGCCTAAATGCCAACAATGACTGCCCAGACAGGTACAAGAGGAGTGTTGTTAACGCTTATGTCGACCGTGCTCTCAGCCACAGCTCAGAATGGAAGCAAGTCGACGAAGAACTCTGTAGGGTAAGGCAGGTCCTAGTCAACAACGGCTTCTCCAATGGTTTCATTGAAGACATCATAAGAAGGAAAGTGAAACGCTATGCAACCTCTGAAGAGACAACTAATACAACACCTATACCCCCTATTAGACTATTTTACAGGAACTTCTTCTCCACAGCTCATAAAACGGAGGAAAGGGTCCTGAAAGATATTGTTAATAGAAATGTTATCCCTACAGACAAAAATCAGAAGATACAACTAACGATTTACTATAAAACCAAAAAAACGGCCAGCCTACTCATGAGACACTCTCCAGACACGGAGCAGAACGCTCTAAAAGAGACAAACGTCGTCTATGCCTTCAAATGCTTGGGGACTGTAAGCCTCAAAAAACTCAGTATATGGGCAAGACAACAACATCTCTTTCCAGGCGTTTAACGGGGCATAAGCAACAGGGCTCCATTAAGGAACATATATTCTCTTCCCACAACCAAACCATCATCAGAGAAATCTTAGCAAACAACACAGAAATCATTGATAGATACAGCGACAGCAGGCGGCTTGACATCTGCGAGGCACTACACATCAAGAAGTCAACACCAGCAATCAACAGCCAACTAACGCACAACTGTATTCTACCCACTTCAAGACTCGGCTCCAATATAGAAACATCAAGAAATATGGGCCAATAGGCCTTCTGCAGTTCTATTTGTACCCAACTTCTGCAAATCTATACCCATTGTTCCGTGTTCTGTGTTTTGTTGAAAGTTTGTTTTTCACCCCACAATTGTATTACATCACCTCACCCAAATGCAGGTATAAGAGCCAATGCTGTTTCAGGCATAAGTTGTGTGTGGATAAACTAAAGTCTTTAAAAATGTAATAAGTTTTACGAAACGCGCTCAAGTGTCGCATCAGACTAGAAATAAAAATGAATTTTGGAGAATTGATTTTTCATTTACCGTCACCAGTAAAAAGAAACATAAGGAAAATCGAGAAAATTCGTGTTAGAATTATTAATCTTCCTTTTTTGGTCATATTTAATAATATATGTGTACAGGAAAGACTGCTACCAAAATATACTAATATATATATATATATATATATATATATATATATATATATATATATATATATATAGGATATATGCGAATATATATATGCGAACAATATAATATATATATATATATATATATATATATATATATATTATATATATATATATATATATATATATATATGTGGTAAAGTGTTGGAGTATGGTGTTCGGCAGTCTTCCAATGGCAGATGTCAATGCCTGGTCACATACACAGAGGAAAAAAAGAGACTGCTTGCCTGATAGTCTGTGGTAAGGTAGGGGAAGACACACAAAACACAATGTATAAACAATGAAATTTTAATTACTCTAGAAAACCAATTTAAATAAAGACAATTCCTTGGCTAGGCAAAGTGCAAGTATAACAAATGAAAAACTGTAACATAAAAATGAATAAGTAATGGTTTACGTTAACAATAGTACAAAAATATAATACAAGTAATATAAATGGTGCTGGGAATATTAGCGCAAGCTAAGAACCGCTACTTGATACACGAGGTATATCAATTAGAAGTTCACAGCCAAGAGCACAAGATATTCTGAGGAGGAAACTGCTGGCCGACCCCGACGTTGACTCGGCGAGGTGCGTGAGTGGTGCAGAGCTGGAGTGGTGTGGTCTCGACCAGCCAATCGGAATGCAGGCAGGCCGACACTGGTAGTTGGCTAATTGAAGTACAGGCGACGAGCCGGCGATGAGGAGTGTAGGGGGTGCAGGAGTGGGGGTATGCAGGTGTGCGTGCTGCCTTGACAAACGTTTTGCTACTGCTGATCGTATCTTGAATGTAGCAGGAGACGTGACTACTGAAGGGAAGAGCAGGCTCAATCTCTCTTGAAAGAGATTATCGTCACAACTCTCCCCCGAAGCCTGCGGTTCCGGTGAAGTCACGTCTTCAGGAGGTAGAATAATAGGTGGAGCAGTCTCTACCTCAGTGACGCTGGAGGGGGCGTCTGATATGATGTAGTCAGTCTCCAGGGTGTAGCAATCTCCAGGCTGAAATGCTGCAGCTAGCAAGCCCATCGTATAAGTAGTCGATGGTGGAGTTGGGCTGGCTGCAGGAAGTGAAGAGGGTTGTGGTCTGTGTAGATGGTGGTAGACCGAGTACTTTGCAGGTATGGTGCAAAGTGCTGCCTGTTCAGGACGATGAGTAGCTCCTTTTTGATTGTGCTGTAGTTTCTGGTAGTTAATAGGTAGGATCTCTTCGCCTTGTTGTTGTATCAGGTCACCCCCGATGCCGGTACCACTGGCGTCGACATGGAGGATGAAAGGCTTGGTGGTATCTGGCGAGGCGAGAGTAGTATTAGAACAAGGTAAAAGAGCACTATTATTGTCCTGAAAGTGATTATAGATATCAGTTAGGATTTTCGAGTTGGAAAGCACTGTCTCAGTGTCAGTGCTTTCGGGAGGGGAAGCAGGGAAGGTCTCACTGTGGCGGTATGGACCTTTAAAGGTTGAGTAGTTTATTAGCACAGTGGGAGGAGTACCATGATAAAGCTTCGGTAGGTTGACGTGGCACAACTGGGTCTTCCGCCGCCTATCGGGAGTCTCGAGAACGTAGTTGTAGTTGTTTCTGCACTCCTTGACACGGCAGGGTCCTAAAAACCTGTTTTGCAAAGGAGAACCTGGGATCAAGTCACTTGTGTTGTCCCGTCTTGAGTACTGCTCAGTACTCACTTCCCCCTTCAGAGCAGGAGAGATTGCTGAAATAGAGGGAATACAGAGAACGTATACGGCACGCATAGACGAGGTAAAGCACCTAAATTATTGGGATCGTCTCAAAGCTCTCCAAATGTACTCACTAGAAAGAAGACGAGAGAGATATCAAATAATATACACCTGGAAGATACTGGAGGGCCAAGTACCAAATCTGCACAGTAAAATAACGACGTACTGGAGTGAACGATATGAAGAAAATGCAGAATAGAACCAGTGAAGAGCAGAGGTGCCATAGGCACAATCAGAGAACACTGTATAAACATCAGAGGTCCGCGGTTGTTCAACGTCCTCCCAGCAAGCATAAGAAATATTGCCGGAACAACCGTGGACATCTTCAAGAGGAAACTAGATTTATTCCTCCAAGGAGTGCCGGACCAACCGGGCTGTGGTGGGTATGTGGGCCTGCGGGCCGCTCCAAGCAACAGCCTAGTGGACCAAACTCTCACAAGTCAAGCATGGCCTCGGGCCGGGCTTGGGGAGTAGAAGAACTCCCAGAACCCCATCAACCAGGTATCAACCAGGTATAGGGAAATATGCAAATACGAAGTCTCCCGGTTTAAATTTCCTTACTTGGCTGTGCTGGTCGTAATGAGTCTTCATCCTCTCTTGGGCTTTCAGTAGGTTGTTTCTGGCAAAGGAATGCACCCTCTCGAGAATGTGTTGGAGGTTTTGAAGAAACTGGGGCACATTCTGATGCTCACTGACGGTGGCATCACGTAGAGAGTTTTTGAAAGCCTTGAGAGGAGTACGGCACTTACGTCCGTAGAGCATCTCATAAGGAGATACTCCTAGTGACTCATTGGGAAGACTTCTGAAAATACACATGATGAGATCAAGTTGTTTATCCCAATCCTTAGAGTTCTCATTGCAAAACTTTTTTAGGAGTGCCTTAATAGTCTGATGACTACGCTCAAGAGAACCCTGTGAAGCAGGATGATAGGGGCTGGACAGTACCTGTTTGATGTTGAACTGATCCAGTGTCCGTTTGAAGAGATCACTGGTGAAGTTGGTGCCACAGTCGCTCTGAATCTCCCTTGGAAATCCATACTGGGTGAAGATCTTCAGCAAATTTTTCACCACTGTAGCAGCCGTAATGTTCTTTACGGGAACTGCTATGGGGAATCTGGTGGTAAGACACAGGATGGTTAAGATATAGGCGTTGCCGGAACTGGTCTGAGGTAAAGGACCAACACAGTTAATAATAAGTCTGTGGAAAGGTTCTGCAGGCCCTCTGCAGGATGGGTGTCAGTGGTGCTCTGGGGTTAGAAACGTTCGGTTTACCTGCCATCTGACATACGTGACAGAGTTGACATGTTGTTTGACATCATTAACCATACCTGGCCAGTAGTAGTCTTGTCGAATCCCATGGTAGGTCTTGTTAAAACCGTAGTGTGACAGAGCTCCGTGGGCCAGATGTAGAATAGTGGGCCGCAGGCTGGTAGGAATCACTAGTTGTTCAATGTTGGCCCAATCGTCCTCCTCCTTCAGTTTACTGGGTCTGTATCTGCGATAGAGCAACTCGTTCTCTAGGAAGAACCCAGGAATACTGTCAGATTGCGTCTCAGCCTGAAAGAATAATGGTGTCAAGGTAAGATCTTCCCTCTGTAACTTACGGAACTCCAAGGCGGTCAGATTTGGGGGTAGTTTCATAGGGTCTTGAGGGACAGCGGTAGCAGTAGAGTCAGCTGGTTGCGGTCGTGCAGCTTGTGCACGGGTGGTCACCAAAACCGGAGGAGAAACTTCATCACTCTCTTGAACCTTTGCTGGAACATTCTCCAAAATCGGATTATCCATTTCAGAGATACACCTGGGGTTTGTCCTTGACGATCAGGTTGGTCGGTTGCAGGTCTTCTGCCAAGTCGTTGCCCAGGAGAAGTTGCACTCCAGGCATGGGAAAAGGCTTTTCCTCACGGCGACTTGTACTTCACCGGTCACGAAGGGACAATCCAGGTGGACTCTGGCGAGAGGATAAGGAGTAGTAGCAGTGAGGTCAGTGATGAAGACTGTTTCTCCGGTGTAGGCGACGTTGGGCACAGCTGATTTCAAGACTATTGATTGAAGAGCCGCTGTGTCCCTCAAGATCTTAAGTCCAAAACGTCCCTCAGAATCTGAACCGTTGGTAGTGATAGTTCCAGGATACAGATGTTACTGAAGAGAAAAAGATCATTAACATGAACACCAACATTCATTATAGGCTTACCGGACTTAGGAGGAGTCTGTTTGGGTTTGGTGGATTCAGTGTTAGCTTTATATGGAGACTTACCACATTTTTCTATGGTATGTCCATAGAGTTTACAATACTTACAGTACAGTTGCGAGGTACCTTGATCTGGGCTCACTTTCTCGTAACTGTACCAAGACTTCTTACTGGTAGGTGGTTCTGGTGTCAGCCGGTGGATGAGGCTGTAAGTGTCAGCCGACTTCGCACATTTTACTAGGTCGGTCTTCCTATCTGCTAAATATAAACGGACAGGAGGAGGTACACGCCTCTTAAGAATTCTTCAACTAGTATAAGGTTGACGAGTTCTGGAAAAGTAGAGACATGTGCTGCCTCCAGCCATTTCATAAAATATCTCCGTTTGGTGTTGGCAAATTCTAAAAAGGTGGTGGTACTTGCCTTTATGTAATCACGGAATTTTCGTCGGTAGCTTTCGGTGGAGAGAAGGTAGGCGTCCAACAGCTGCTTCAGGGTCGGGTAGTCATTCTCAGACGCCAAAGTACTGAGTGACTGCTGCTCTACCTGTAAGATGTACTCGGAGAAGGGTAGCCCATTGGTCGGTAGGCCAACTAAGTTGATTAGCAAGGGTCTCAAAGGTTGTAAAAAAGACGTCAACCTCCGACTCTACGAACGGTGGCATTAACTTACTTGCATGGGAGATATTGAAACTTGGAGGAAGACTGGCTATAGCTTGCTGGCGTGAGCTTGGTGTGTAGTGTCCAACGTGAGTTCTTTTTGACGACATTCTAGAGCCAGATCCGCTTGCTGTTTTTCATGCTCGCGTTGCATCTCCAGGTGACGTTGTTTGCTTCAAGTTGTACTCGTTCACGCTCTCTGAATATGACCAACTCACGTTTGCTGTCCTTGGAGGAGGAGGGCCTCTATGTCACTTTCTTCTTTCCTCAGGGCGGCCTCTCGCTCTTGAGGCGGATCTTCTTTCTGAACTGGAGCTCTCTTTCTTGTTCTTCCTTCCTGATTAGCTGCTTCCTTGTTGCTCCCTCTCGATTTTAGCAAGTTCAAGTTTGAGTTTCATTGCCGTCAGATCATGTTTATCTGAAATAGTGTAAGTTCGTGAGTGTCAGAGTCTATTACCCTTTCATCCAAAAAGTGATCCAAGAGTAGGTTATGTATTCATGCTTGTTGGCTCCATGGGGAACATCTAGGTGATACTCATGTGCAAGAGTTATCAATTCGATCCTCTTGGCATGACGTAAGTTCTCTATTTCACCTGCTGGATTTGAACGGAAAGCTTGGATACGAAACATGGTGAAAATTAGCAAATAAATGTGACACGAATATACTGTGGTGATATGGTGAATGTCAGAAACAGGAAAACGTGGCAACTGGTACCTATCCTGTGGAATTGTTAACAATTAATGTTAATTCAAGATGGTAAATGATTAAGGTCGCAGGAAATCTTGTACCCGGTACTCACTGTGGGAGGATAAGGGCAAGAAAATCCTACTAATTAGTGAAACTGAGTTTCTAAAACAAATGAAACATTTAATGGTTCCAAAAGTGAATTAGGTAGTCCAAGAATGTAGGCATACCTTGCCGAGTCTATAGAACATAAGCAAGTTTTTCCCACTGAAATGAAATATGATACTTACAGAATTAGCGAACTTTGTGCTCTGAAAAAAGAAAGCTAATTCCTACCTAAGTAAATATCATCATTTCTGACCGACGTGTAGGGGTGCGAGTGTCAACTGGTGACGAGAACTATTGGCGAGGTCCCAACTCGTCAATAAGAGTCCGTGCTAGAGGAACAATGGCCCTCTTATCCTCCTAGAGTCGGATTGCAGAAATAGGTGCTATTGACCCGGAGACAGACCACAGTACCAGGGTACCAATATGATGATCTGCCGAAAATATGAGAAATATCCTAGGGACAAAAGGTGGTAAACACGGGTAATAACACAGAGGGAGAGACGACCAATTAAGAGTATGACTGCGCCTACAGTCACCACGTAATCCAAAGTTGTCTCACACTCACCATATGCTACTCCCGGAATGCACAATACACACAGCACCATATGAATAATAAAATTGATTATTGAAAATAGTGAAAAGCAAGGGTATTAAAGCCAAGTACGCTTACCACAAATTACCAGTACCTGAGTGAAGCTCTAGGACAGGCCCCCAAGTATATGTGACGGTAAAGTGTTGGAGTATGGTGTTCGGCAGTCTTCCAATGGCAGATGTCAATGCCTGGTCACATACACAGAGAAAAAAAAAGAGACTGCTTGCCTGATAGTCTGTGGTAAGGTAGGGGAAGACACACAAAACACAAAAGTATAAACAATGAAATTTAATTACTCTAGAAAACAAATTTAAATAAAGACAATTCCTTGGCTAGGCAAAGTGCAAAGTATAACAAGTGAAAAACTGTAACATAAAATGAATAAGTAATGGTTTACGTTAACAATAGTACAAAAAAAATAATACAAGTAATATAAATGGTGCTGGGAATATTAGCGCAAGCTAAGAACTGCTACTTGATACACGAGGTATATCAATTAGATGTTCACAGCCAAGAGCACAAGATATTCTGAGGAGGAAACTGCTGGCCGACCCCGACATGACTCGGCGAGGTGCGTGAGTGGTGCAGAGCTGGAGTGGTGTGGTCTCGACCAGCCAATCGGAATGCAGGCAGGCCGACACTGGTAGTTGGCATTGAAGTACAGGCGACGAGCTGGCGGCGAGGAGTGTGGGGGGTGTAGGAGGGGGGTATGCAGTGTGCGTGCTGCCTTGACAAACGTTTGCTACTGCTGATGTATCTTGAATGTAGCAGAGACGTGATACTGAAGGAAAGAGCAGGCTCAATCTCTCTTGAAAGAGNCAGGTTATTATTATTCGATCTGTTTAATTTGTATGGTATACCACATTCCTGAGCTTTGCTTTGAATATTTTTAACCAAATTTTTTGGACTCCACATCGCAGTTCCTTGTTACGTCAACCACCGCTGGGTTCACGAGAACGTCCCCCCCTTCCCTAGTGCCCAGGTGTGTCCAATCTATTCCCCAAGAAATTTCTTAGTCCATATTATAGAACGAATATAAATTCGTTAGAACGCGTCCAGCGTAGGATGACAAATTAGAAACCTTTAATATCAATAGATATTGACAAGCTTAATTAATATTCTCTAGAAAGGCGAAGAATTATGGGCGACATGTGTACAAGAGGAAGACTGGGCATAAAGGGGATACTAACAGGGGTATTAAAAGTATCAACACATTATAGAACACGAAACAAAGGGTACAAATTGGATAAGTTTAGAGTTAGGAGAGACCTGGGTAAATACTGGTTCGGTAACAGTTGTCGATTGTGGAACCAATTAACGTAGACGTAAAACCCTTTATTATGACATGAATGACTGGATGGATATAAATAAGACACCTATGAGGCTTCTGCAGTTTCCTTGAAAATTGTGTTATAATAGCTAATTATTAGTGGGCACTCGACCATCCAGCGTAATCTTTAAACCCAGATACGACTCCTCCCGACACCTCTCCCCCCTATATAGTCAGCTGTCCGGTCATCGATTAATTATTCAGTCCAAGACTTCTGTGGAACATCGAAGTTGCCTCTCAAAAATGCAGGCACTTTTTCTAGAGAAAAATTATCAACATTTGAGAACGAGCTTAAGCCAAGATCTGTTGCTCACATCGAGCTTTCCTCACGGCCGCGTCGAGGATCGACCATTCCAGAATTTGCGTTGATCAAATTTAGAAACAATGAGGAATGTAAATAATTTTACACACTGACATAATTAGGCTATACTCCACCAGGACTCGCCTTGGTCTGTTTTGGGCACAAACATTTGCCTCGTTTATGGGGACAAAGTCTTATTATGACTGGTCAGTGGGAGACCGTTCTCTGGGACATTGTTATGCTTGTTAAACATGATAAGCTATACTTTACCAGATAAGGCCTCACATTCTCCTATCTTGAAACTCATGGATTCTCAGGTATTCGTTGATCCCAAATTGTGTCCAAACCTTACCTTCGCCTGGAAATGTTAAGATTTATTGGCATGTGGCCAATGATTTATCTTAAAGACAGCACTTCCGGCAGGCAGGCAGCTGCAGGATTGGTGGCCACGAGCCCTTATCTGAAGATGGAACATATCATGTCTAGTAACCAAGTGATAAGCTTTTGCTATCATTTCGTCAAGGTGTTGTACAGCCTCAATGTATACGGTCATCTGAATGTTGCCGCTGCAGCCGTAGACCAGGTGAAAAGTCTGAAGATAGGACCAGAAGCATCGTTTCTCAACCACATGTTGCAGCTGCTGAAGGAGACGGCAGAAGCAATACCAGAAAAGTATGTTGCAAGATCTATGGGCATTTATCACGCAGCAAAATCATTCGAAAACATCGTATATTTATTTCAGCTCTGGTAACAACTGAGCCCACCACAGAGGCATAGGTTGTCCTGGTATGGTCAGACTGCTGCGTTTCTCTGTTTACTATAACGTCTTCTATAGTCGCAATGAGCTCCTCATTTGCCGCTATAGATGATACGCTCCTCTTAAGACTCTTCCCTAGTCTGGACGACCTTTACAAAGATGTTTCATTAACGCATGTTACCCGCACTGTCTTTAGAATTCTGCGCATAACGTACGCTGAGCTGCTGTCTTCCCTCAACCAGAAGGTGGCAGTGACTGGATTCCATTTCAATAACTTTCCAACACCGGAGGAGTCGACGGAAGAGTGCCCAGAGCAGTTCGTGGACAGCCTGACGCAGACGGTGATGGAGGCGCCAGTGTTGCTACAGTCGTCCAAGATGGTGGTGGACGAGTCGACGCTGGTCCACCTACTGCTGGAGTCCCCCTCCGACCCCTTCACTCGGTGCCCTCTGGACCCGGCTCCTTCAGTCCCTTGCCCGACCTCCAGGCTGATATTGCTGCCTGGAGGAACACCTCCAGAGGTCATAATGACGTCAACGTTAGCAGTAGAACCTACGACGACAATAGTGATGAAAGGACGCCAGTGATGATGATTGTCGTTACTACGATTACTGTGGTGACGACGACAGTGATGGTTACTGTGGTGACGACGACGACAGTGAGATTATTGGGTGACGACGACAGTGATGATTGTGGTGACGACGACGACAGTGGTGACGATAACTCTGGTGACAGTGACGACACCAGTGGAGGCAGTGACGAC